>JADRCH010007713.1:7666485-7779055 GCA_019843965.1 Rhynchomys soricoides
ATATATATATATATATATATATATATATATATATATATATATATATAAAAAACTTCAGCAGATCATCTAGTTCATTCACCAGAAAAAATTCCAGGATTTCCTCCCCCTTTCAATACCATGTTTAAACAAAATTTCAATGTTTCACCTTTAGTTATACAAAATATATATGGCATATAATTTGTTATTAAAACGTTTTATTTGTATATTTCAACATTGGTTTTTACATTTAATTTTGTTTTATATATATGGGTGTTTAGCCTGTGTGTATGACTGTGTACCACTTTTGTGCGTGTCTGTGTACTGCTTATGTACATTCATTATCTGAAGAGTCCTGATAATAGTATCAGATTCTCCAGAAGTAGAGTTACAGATAGTTATGAGCTGCCACAAAAGTCCTAGGAATTAAACCTAGTTCCTCTGTATGTGAAGAACTTACTCTTAGACACTAAGCTACCTCTCTGTATGCCTTTCTATATTGTTGAAGAAAACTTTAAAAATTACATTATACTCTCATACATCCCAACCATGTTTTCCCCTTCCTCCACTCCTACTACCCTACCCTCAACTCTCCTCTTCCCAAGATCCCATCTTTTTCCATTTTCTTTTCAGAAAAGAGCAGGCCTCCAAAAGATGACAGCCAAACAGGACAAAACAAGGTAGAATAAGACAAAGTGAAAGCCCTCATATTGTTCATATGTAAGAGTCTGGACAATGAAAACAAAAGAAAAGAAGCCATGTTCTATTGCACTAATTGCAAATGCATGATGGCTTTCTTTGCTGCCACCTGGCAAGCAAAACTAAAATGTACTCTAGTGTTAATTACAGCAATTTGTGTGCTGGAAAGATGTGTCAATTAACACAAACTGGAGTCATTTTGGAAGAGGGAAACTCAACTGAGAACATGCTTCCATCAGGTTAACCTGTGGGCAAACCTGTATGTGCATTTTCTTCACTGATGATTGATGTGGGAGGACCTAGCTCACTGGAGATAGTGCCATCTCTGGGCAGGTGGTCCTGGGTGCTCTAAGAAAGCAGCCTGAGCAATCCATGAGGAGCAGGCCAAGGGAAGCAAGGCATAAAGCTTCACATCTCCATGGTCACTTAGGGTTTTACTGTTGTGAACAGACACCATGACCAAGGCAACTCTTATAAGGACAACATTTAATTGGGGCTGGCTTACAGGTTCAGAGACTCAGTCCATTATCACCAAGGTGAGAGCATCTCAGCATCCAGGCAGGCACAGTGCAGAAGGAGCTGTGGGTTCTTCATCTTCATCTGAAGGCTGCTATGAAACTACTGGCTTGTAGGCAGCTAGGAGAAGAGTCTTATAGCCCACACCCACAGTGGCACACACACCCCAATAAGTATACACTTTATAATAGGGCCACTCAATGGGCTGAGCATATACAAACTATCACATCTCTGCTTCAGTTCCTTCCTCTAAACTCTGGACTTGAGTGACTGCCCGACATTTCTTGGTAATGGAGTGTAACCTGAGAGTTCTAAGCTGAAATGAATCATTTCCTCTGCAAGTTGTTGTTTTTCATAGTGTTTTATCATTGTAATAGAAATCCTAACTAAGATATTTTTGTACTGAACAAATGAAAAGAAGAAAAACTTTTAAACAATAGAAAGAATGCAAGAACATATGGACATGCCATTCATGTTTCCATGTAGTAAGACTCAACATTTTATGTACATATAATATATATATATATTTGTGTGTGTGTGTGTGTGTGTGTGTATAAAATGTATATTCTTTCTTTTCAAGAAAATTCATTAATGCCGTGCTGCCGAATCAGAGTACAGTCTGTCTTTAATGCAGATTTAGAGAAAATGACTGTTGTTCATACAGAAAAATATTTAAATAACTCTAATTGAAATTATGACAATGAAAGTTAATGTGAGCAAGCTTTGAATCTGACTCACACAGTCAGTTATTTTTCCTTCTTTGTAATGAGTTGCTTGTAGTCTGATTACTCCCACGTTGCTATCTACTTTCTAGTAGTCAAATATGAACCCTGACTCTAGACATGCTCCTTTTCTTTTCTATAAATGTCATGAACAAGTATTTAGCTCCCCTTTTTTAGTCAAAATCTTTTAAAACTACATTTATTTGTGTGTATATGTATGGATTATCTATGCATGTATATATACATATGTATTTATTTACTTATTTATTTGTTTATTTATTTTGTATCCACTTGTTGTGGTTGGAGGGCAACTTAAAAGTGTCTGTTCTTTTCTTCTACCATGTGGATCCCAGGGATCTAACTCATGTTGTCAGGCTTGGAGACTAGTGTCTTTATCTGCTGAACAATCTCCTTGATCCACCCCTCCCATCTTTTTTCATTAGGGGGAGTATACATGTTCACTTGTTTATGTGTCTCTAAACAGTCCATGACAGAGAAACTCTGCCTGCTTATATAAAAACAATTTCTTATGAGAGTATAGCTTAGTGTCACAAGTTAACCTATTTGAACTTACATCTGGCTCCAAGAAGATACTAATAAATCTCATGTGTCAAGAAGTAATATATGGTAACACAGGAACATTCTACTACTATGATGAACATTATTTGTCACTCAAAGTAATCTAGCAAAGGGACAAAATATTGGACCAGATTTGCTGCAGAGTTCTTGTGTATTGGACTTGAAAAGTGTTTTTTCTTCTACAATTATCCTCTTTAAAAAATTCAACCAGTTCTCTGTCTTAACGGATGTAATTGCACAGCACTGTGCTGATCACCCATACTGAATTATTATGTATTAAATTCAAAAAAAGAACAACTCCCATTTCATTGAACAAAGGTATTCATATGTGTATGTAATGTGACAGACAATCTAGAGGAAGGCTCATGTAAATTTACCTTCCATATTTATTTTTCTCTGCAGATATAATTAAGCTATTAGAAAGAAATATTTTCCTTAATGTATCTATTAGCAAAATGTTAATGTACCTCCCAAGATATTTTGTTTATTATTTTATACAGAATGTGGGTTAAAGTAGGAAAGAGCAAAAGATTTATTTTGAAAATGTAAGCAATCAATTAACATATATTGGCTAAATTGCCAATGTAAATATATGATTAGGGATATAGGGATCTATTTTTTTTAATCTTCTCCAGCTTCCAAGTAATTGCACTAATTTTTTGTTCATTTCTATTCCCTTGTATGTTATTTTAGGCTTTTCACTTTGAATGGGTATTGTAAAGCTTATCACAGGAAGATTCAAGGATAAGGTGATGAACGAAGCCTTCAATGGGACTTCCCCCAGCAGGGTGCTTTACTAGCCCTTGACTGTACAATGATGATTAGAGCATTTAACATTTATCTCCTGTCTGTCTGTGATTACAAACTAGCAATTTGAGGAGCTGTTAATCATGAGGGATCCAGCTAGTAATTCAGTTTACTTTGTATGGTGACTGGAAAAATGGACTCAACTCAATTGCTTTCTTTTGATTGTCCCCTGTCACAATCAAGTTGTTATTTATAATACGGTAATGAAAAGATTGCCATAAACAATCAGTAATCTGTGAAAACATGCTGGCATTGTAAACAAACTTGACTGTTGCTTTCTATTTAAGTGCAGATAAAGAAAGAACTCAATAAAGGCTTCCATTTAATTACTGTTATACTTTTGAGAATGTAGATCTCAATTCACTTTGTTTCATGCAAACATATACTTCATATAACTGCTACCTTTTTCATGACCAGTAGCTGAGTCCTTTTTAATTTTACTGAACAGATAAGAACCTTCATTTTAAAATGCAATTTCATTTGCTCCCCCCTTTTTTTGCACTGTGATATTAAATACCTAAACATTTCTTTTAGCTACTTTAATTTCCTTACAGTCATTATAACAATTGGACTTTATTTAAAATTAAAAGAAATTTCTTCTTAAAACCCAACATACACACAAACTAAATAATTTTCAAGGTACAGGGGGCCCAGGAATCTTTTTTCTCCATTGATTTAATATTAAATAAATATTTCCTGAGTTCTACTTCATATAAATATGGTAACAATTAAATTATTGAAATTAAAAGAACTTCTAAGTGTTATATTAGTCACAAATAAAATAACTAACTTAACATATTTTAGGCAATTTTAGCATGTATTCAAATATATGTGGATATAAATATTTTGTCTATCCATCTATATCTACTTAGTCTTCTGTATTCTCACACATATACCTATGCATATACATATTTACATATATTTCTGTGTCCTTGTTTATATCAGTAACGGTGACTATATCTCTTCTTGTCCATGGTGAAAAGTACTTTGTTATAACGATCTGGCCAGCTCTTAAATTGCATAGCTATAATATCGAGAAATTTCCATATCCTTTTCCTTCTGAAGCTATAGTTTCCTAGAAGAGGTATACTTGACAGCGTTCTCTAATTCCTGTTGAGCCATTCTTCATGACCTCCCCTTGGAGTGAAGTGTGAGATGATGCTCCATAGGATTCAGGCCTTGAGGCAGAGAAATGAAACACAGCACTAGACTGGATGGGTTGGTTACATTATGTTATGTAGCACTGGAGGAAATTGGCAGGGCTGATTTGTCAGAGGCCTTCAAAGATGTCCTGATAGGAGGTGGTTGGGGTGGCCTGAGTGTGGTAGGCTGAGTGGAGTGGGAATAACTACCTACAAGATAAGCTGTGGTGGCACTCTTTGAAGCCAGGGAGGGAGGCTTTCTAAAATCAGGTCTCACTTGAGGCTTGTCCAGAGTTGGGAAAGGCAGAGGTACTAACCTGTCTTGCCCAGGTGGGGCAGTTCATACTGGGACCCAGATGGACATTCCAGTAAATACTGCTCTCTGCTCTCTGATTTTTGCCCGCGTTTTATTCAGAACCCTGGCTCCCGTGTAGCATATCTAGCAGTTCTGTGGTGGCTGGACCTGGTGCAGGATCTTTGTTGCTGCTTAATCTTTTCAGATAGCCTTAGAAGGAGGTGCCAGTTTTCTCAATCTTCTTCCCCAGTGTGGAAAGACCTGCATGGACTCTAGCATGTGCATGTTGAGGTGGGTTAGAGGCTTTTTAAAACTCTTGTGGCTGAGTTCAGGTGGATTCTTCTTCCTCTTGGTCTTGGTGATGGTGGACTTCTCTTATGCTTTGACTCTGTTCCTTGACTTCTCTGTTTCTTGGAGTTGTTCTCTGGCCCAGTTGGTCTTTCTTATCCCTGTCCTCTAGCTCTGCTCTGCTTGCTGGGGCTGCGTTGGGCGCTTTGTCCTCCAGATGTTTTGTAGTGTTGTCAATAGCCCTTTCATCATCCCCAGAATGACCCATAGCCCACTCTCCCTCTACCAGGTCCTGGCATTGGATTTTAGCCCAAGGAGCTCTATCAAGGAGCTTGGAGGCTTTCTGGTCATTCTTCTTCACCTGGTTCGAGGGACTGCTGATGACTCCAGTTTTCATGGACCTGTACCTGGTCTATGTCCCTGAGGGTGATGAAAAGTTGGGGAAGGTGGATATCTGGCTCCACTGTAGGCTGGCCTATGATTTTCATCCATGCAACTCAGTCTTCTTGCATCTGTTTCCATGGCTTAGGAAGTCAAGAAGTCTGGAGTTTTATGTTTTTCTTTAAGCATAAAAGCACTTCAATAGATAGAGCAGGCTGGAGTCATATCTTTCCCTTCTCTCAAAACAGGCTATAATTAAACTTAAGTTGATTAGGCTCCAATAAAATAGTTATCCTAATTGAGTAGGAATCATTTGATCATAATTTTTTTTTTGAATAATACTTTTGTATGTCTTCTTGCTGGAAGCAGGGATGAATTTTTTTCCCTCCAGAACCTGATAGGGATTCTAAAGGTAAAATGTATGAAAATTTGATGACTTTTTGTTGTTGTTGTTGCTTCATCAGTTAAGCACACATATTGCCCTCACGAAGGACCTAAGTTCTGTCTGTACAGGGTGGCTCATAACTATCCTAAACACCAATGCCAGGGAATCTGATGTCCTCTTCTGATATCAATGGGCACCAGGTATGCATCTGGTAGAAATAGATGCATACATTTAGGCAAATCCCTCATATGCATAAAATAAAACAAATCTAAAAATAATAATTAAAACTGAGTGTCCCTGAGATTGTTTTAACTGGTCCATATTGAGCTGAGAGCAATTAGTCATTAGTTTTCTTCAGGTTACTTTTCAGCTCCTGTTGATTATAATTGTATCTTTTTTTACTCTTTCTTTGGTTGTAGTGCAGTGTTTTGTGCTATGAGTTCAATTCTCTGAAGTGTTAAAGATATATTACATAATTTCAGATTATTCAGTTTTTTCCTCATTATAAAGACAAAAGTCTTTGCATCAAACACTAATTTCATTTTAATTAAGGACAAAAAGGGAAATTTCCCTTTCATAATTATTGTAATGTGAATTAATACAGAAATAAATGGCTATATGGATGCTTCACAGCATTTAAAATAAACAATAATAATCTAAATCTTGGTCCTGATTTTCACTACTATTTATAGTCTTTTAGCTAACTTAAGAGAGCTGACCTGTTTGATCTTTGATATATTAGGAAAATAACTATGTGTGAATTGTGAGGATATTTATAAAAGATATTGTAGTTTATCTTGATTTATTCACCTTGGGTGAGGTGGTGGTCATGTCACAAGGACCCTCCACCAGTTCCATGGTAAGGTGATAAGGAATTGAGGTTATTTCCAACCACTATTAACTTGTGTAAATCAATTGCCCTGGAAAATGAATCTGTTAGGCACAGTCAATCATCAAGAGAACATCATGAGAAACCTAGAGCTCAAATGACTGCATTTAGGCATTCCAGTTCCTAGAACCACAGAAAGTATGTACATATTATGATAAGCTGTTCCATTTTGGTGATATTTGGGGATTAGTTTGAACTGAAATTTATTACATAACTATAGAGTACTATATATTGTGGCATCTTTTGGAACTTCTACTTTTGACTACCTGTATTTAATGGGCACGTCCTATTCTTCTAATGTTTGAGTCCATAAACTCTCTTGTCCAGTAGATTGAGTTTTCTTAGAACCTTATAATTGATATAGTTTCTGGTGTATCTATAGTGACTGAATTCTGGTATGAATAATTTCTACTGCTGGATTTCATCTTGATCAAAGGAAAGAAGAGAAAAGATTTTTTTTTGTAATACCAGTGAATAGATTTATCTTATTCTATATGTGTGTTTTACAGCTTGAATGAAACTTTCAGGGCCCCCCTCTCTCTGTGCCTTTATTGAGGAAATGACTATAAACTGTCTTTAGTTCCAAATTTAGAACTCTGGTTTCAACCTTATTTGCTTAGCCAAGTCCCAATATGTTAAATTTGACTTTGAATTTAAACTGTACCATTAATCAGTATGTGATTTTGAGTAACTGATTTAGCATTTTTGAACTGGGCTTTCAACTGAAAAATATGGATAGATCTTACTTTATAGACTTACGAAGGGAAAATAAGATCAGATATATAAGGTTTGTAGCCCAATGTGTGGTCCATAAAAGGCACTCATATATGATTAATCCCCTTTCCTTCACTGCAATCTGCCTCCTAGGAATGAATCCTACATGCATCATTCAGTTCTATGATACAGCTCCCCTTTTGACCTTATTACGTTGGTACAAACTGACTGATGGGATAAAAACTGAATGGTGCCAGAACTCAGTGCTTATAGGTGAGTAGGATCCATCCAACCAAAATCTGCAATGCTAAAATAATACTCTCCCAAACTCAACCCTCTATCCTTTTTAATGAGAAAAATGCTTCCTTTTATTCACCTCTGTCCATTCAAAATTTAAGTTCTGAGTTCTCCATCAAATACTATGATCCTAATGACTGTGATTTTTATGGAAGGCAGTTCCCAAATCTGAGTCTTTTTTCTAATTTGTCACCAGCCATCCCTTAATGTCATTTATACTTTGTGTTCACAATGTGTAGATTTACTGAGTACTATTTGTTTTTATTTTTATTTTTGTTTTGTTTTGTTTTTTGTTTTTTTTTTAAAGGACTGGTGATGGAGCTAAGTTATAGTGCTTGCTTAGCAAGAATAAAGTCCTGGGTTTGATCCCATGCAACACATAAACCAGGATAGGACGTGTACCATTTGCAATCCTAACACAAAGGAAGTGCAATCAGAAATGTCAGAAGTTCAAACTCATCTTCCTTTATATTTGCAAGGTAGAGGTCAATCTGAGATACATGAGATCCTGTTCTCCCAAAGAAGAAAGATTTGCTCTTTGTATTTAGATATTATCCATCTTGTTTTCTATGAACATAATACATTGTGTTAGTAGGAAGCCCATTTCACACAGCATACAATTCTGCTAGAGCCCTCACTGACTGGACTCTATTTTTCTCATTGCAAGGGTGAGTACATGACCCAAGACAGGCCTATCAAATCTTCATTATTAAGAATTTGATTGTTGAGTGGATATCAGATGACACATAGAAGTGAAGGCAATTGAATGTAAGAGATTAAATGTGAATACACTGGAGATTGAGGGTTTGCGAGTAACTATAGCTGAGGTATTTTAAATTACTGTTTCTTTTAGTTTAGGTGGCATTGCTCCTCTATGCTTAGATGAATCTCAAGTCAATAAATTCAAATAAAGAACAAGAAATTGTGCTCTCATGCCACCTGTTAGGGATATAAAAATAAAAGTTGGTATCTTGGGAACCATTACTATCGGATTAATAATTTTTAGTATGGGCTTAGAGAGGTGGTTCAATGGTTAATAGTACTAGCTATTCTTGCAGAGGGCCCAGGCCAGTTCAAAGATGACAGTGCACAATCATCCATAACTCAAGTTGTAGTGATCCTATGCCTGCCCTCTTTTGGCCACCTTGGATGCCAGGCATGCATGTGGTGAACATGCCTTCATGCAAGTGAAACATTCATATGCATAAAATAAATTTTACCTAAATTTTTAATTAGCAAAGTATATTTTTTATGCAGTAACTACATAGATTATCTTATTCATTTACTCAACAAATTGTTACTGGTGCTTGCTGTGTGTAAGATATAGACAAACTACAAAGAATGAGGGCAGAGAGTTTTAATAGTTTCTACTGAATACTTGGAAACATTTCAGACTTTAGGAGTAAGGTTTATATTCATGAACATCACAAATTTTCTCAATAAATATGTAAACCTTGCTTTTATAGCAATGCCCAAATTACCTTTATTTGTAAAACCCAAAAGTTCGTCATCAGCAATGGGTGACATTTAAAATTTGTGTATGTTGCACTTATTTCGGCTGTGGAACACAGAAAATGTAGACAATTTAAAATAATCTCTTGGGCTTCAAATTGTCTCTGTTAACATGGTAAAACTATATACTGAATTAATCAATATGGCTCCAGAAATACAAATGTAAAACTGCACACAGAGAGACTAAACTAAAAATACAAACATAGAAGCCTCCTCTGAGCACATTTTTTTATGAATATGCTGCAGACCAAATATGAAAAGCAAAAACTTCCACAAAGCTTCATTTTCAAATAATACAGTTTTGGATTATCCAAGCAAAATTGATCTGTCACTTCTTTTACATAAAGCATAGAATAGCAAGATATTAACATCCTGAAATAATCTTTAACTAACATGACAGATTGAACAGATCACATATTCTGACTCTACATGACCTATTTTGTCTTGTGTTTCCTTTGCGATTTGAAAAATTAATGAAATATAATTTCATATACTCACCTTTCATTTTGGTCAATTCTCAGTATATTTTACATAAAGAAACTGATGAATTAAAAACATTTATGACTATCTTTTTAAAATAATAGTTTTATTTTTAAATTACTATTTAATTCCATCATTTTCCCCTTTCTTCTTCCCAACCCTCCCTGGCACCCCCTTGCTGACTTTGAGATTAATAGCCTCATTTTCTTCAATGGTTACATACACAATCTGTTCATATAATATCACCTCTATCTCTACCTCCTCGTTTCCTAATTTTATTTATATCAAATTAAAATGGAAAATCTGTTTAACTGAAAATGTATAAATCTGCAAAACCATAGAAATGTCCCTTGATAATAAATTGACAGTCCATGAAATGCCCAATATGTGTCCCATTTGCTTTAATATATAAGGTATATATTTCTTAAACTGGAGCCTTTAGCAAATATGTTCATTTAATTCAATAAATTTAGCATCCCAGCAACAGTCTAATATTTCTAAATAAACTGTTCTAAAATCATGGCAAAATTCTTTAGCTCCTTATACTCTCTATTCTAAAAATATAAGAAATGTAGTTTTTTTAGAATGTTTCATGTACTTCCTTATTATATGTCTATTCGTTAGAATATACTGCAATAATGATAAGATGGCTTCCTGGAAATGACTCAAGAAGATTCAGGGAAGCTTTGACAAACTGAGGGTTAATAATAATGGGAATTATCTGGGTTAAGCATTTTGTATAATGAGTGCATTTAACATAGTTGCAAATTTGTTTTACATCTTCAAAAGGTGCAACATTAGCACTCTCAGACTTGTAAGGTTTATTCATTTTAGTTTTATGTGTATGACTGTTTTTGCTAGTGTATATGCACCATAGGGGTGCCAGATGCCCTGGAACTGGATTTACCAACTGTCATGTGCTATCATGCACGTTCTGAAAACAGAACGCAAGTCTTTTGCAAGAAAAGCCAGTGCTCTTAACTGTTGAACAATCTCTTTAACTCCCAATACCAGAATTTTAAAACAATCAAGTAGGTAATCTACATATCCATTTCTTATCTAGTTTCAATTATTCTGTGTTACACGGCTAAACATGGAAAGCGAAAATGTCAGTGAAGAAGAGTGAGAAGCTCTAAATACCAGAAGACAAACACAATGTCCATTTCTTCAGCAGGATTACTACATATACCAATATGTCTTACACTATTGTTACAGGGCTTTGATATATGGGTCTGAAAATGCAGGACCTGATCTTAGGTTCTACGTGAGATGGATGCATTCAAGAACTCTGAGAACTCTGATTGGTCTCCAGCAGTTTATTCTAACAAGTTCTCCAGGTGATTGTGACGCACACTTAGTGTAAACCTAGTGTAAATCATTGGAGAGCGGTGCATTTAAACTAACAAGCCAAATATGTAATTCTCCAAAGGTGAGTCATTTGTGAATTTTGTATTCTGTTATACTAAAGACTTTACAATTGCTTAACATTGTAAAGAAAAATCAACGTCAACTTTAAACACATTGCAGAATAAGAACTTTGCAAATCTAATTTTTCCCTTCTCCTTTCCCAACCATCTCAAGACAGATTATGTCAAATCATGTCACTGGTCCCATTAAAAACCCTCTAATGGCTGCCTATCCTACTTAAACTGAAAGCTGCTCCCTTCCTTGCTATTTATATCTACTTTTGGAGTACAACATATTCTGTTTACATGCTTATTGGAAATCTTTCCCTGCTAGAATGCAGGTTAATGAAAGCCATCATTTCCATCTGTTTTGCTCCCTGCTGACTTGTATGTGGCTAAGCCAGTGCCTGACATACAACTGAAACTTGGTATGTATTTGGAAAAGAAAGCAGGGAGAGGAGGGGGAGATGGAGAACAAAGGAGAAGGCATGCAGAAAGATTGGTAAACGTAAGTCATTTTCCAACTAGTACAGTAGTATTTACATAATAGTAAACTTTGTGTCTGTCTAAATATCTGAGACAGATGGTTATACTTAGAATCTTTACTTCTCACCTCTTTTCTCACTTTCTGTTAGTCTCCCTAAACTAGAGTATGCCTTTACCTCTCACCTAAACTGAAGACCATTTTGTCTATCATTAGCTTCACAATCCCCTTATATAATAAGAATAGTACATACATTTTTATATATTGTAACATATATAAGAAGAGATATAGATATTATAAAGTATATACAAGACAAGACAGTGGGTATAAAAATGGATTAGCGTTTAAGAGCATGTACTACACCTCCAAAGGACTCAAGGTCAGTTCCTAGCACCCTTGTTAGGTGATTCACAACCACTTGTAATACCAGGTTAGGGAAATCTGACAACCTTGTGTCACTCCCACACAGATTCACACCCACCCTTCACTCCTACACACACAATCCCACTGATACCCACACATATACTTAATAATAAAATAAATACTTAAAATGAAGAACTGATTGCTGGATAGCAGGCTGGTACATGCCTTTAATCCCAGCATCCAGGAGGCAGAGGAAGGCAGGCAGATCTCCGTGAGGTTAAAGCCAGCTTGGTCTACATAATGAGTTCTACAGTAGTCAGGGCTACATATGTAGAAAGACACTGTCTCAAAACAGCAACAAAAGAGCCAAAAGAACTAATTGTTCTTTCTAAAAGTAGAAGACATGGGTCATTCATAAAATTGAACTTACACTTTATAAAGAAGTTGTCAAAATTTTATAGTAGGGATTATATAGACTAATATCTGTTTGTAATGCAATTAAGTTGGCTATTAATTAGAAAAAGCGGAAAAAAGACATTGATATTTCTTCAAATTAAAATCACATTCCTAAATTGCTCAGGATATAACTAAGAAATTATAATGTAAATTCTAGACTGCTTAAAAGTAAATAATGAAAATCATTTTGAGATGCCACAATCAAGTTTTAGCATCAATAAGAATGACATATCTTTTCTCCACTATCTAAAACTACAGTTTCCTGATCTCTATACATGTCAACTGCCTATTGCTTCTCCTTGAAAAAGTGTTTGTGGAATTTTGTTGTTTAAATTTTCTAAAGCTAACTGTAATTTGAGAAGATTTGACATCTGCTTGTTTCCTAATTGTTTCTTATGTAAAATTTCATGCCAAACTAGTTGGTAAGGGTTTTAAGTAGGAAGAGATCTTGCATATTTTACATATATACTTTTTATTTTTTATGTAGCAGAAGCCGAAACAGCATATGGCTCCCATCTTTGGGTTGTTTGGGCTCCAAACTGACATTTTGTATGAGTTATAAAACCAATTAATAATTTTAATGTTTCACAAAGTACTCTTATTTCATGACAGTTTAAAACAGTGTATCATGAAATACAACTTTTTTAAATTATTAATCATTCCATTCGTTTACATCTCAAATGCTATCCCACTTCTAGGTTACCCCACCACAAATCCTCCATCCCTCATCTACCCTGCCCCTTCTCCTTTGTCTGTATGAAGGTGCTCCCCCACCCGCCTACACTCTCCAGCCCCACTGCTCCAGTATACCACTACGCTGGTGAATAAAACCTCCCCAAGGGCCTCCCCTCCCATTGCTTTGAGACAAGGCCATCCTCTGCCCCATATATATCTGGAGCCCTGAATCTCTCCAGGTACACTCCTTGGTTGGTGGTCTAGACTTTGGGAGCACTGGGTGGTCAGGCCAGCCTATGTTGTTTTTCCAATGGAGTTGCAATCCCCCTCTGCTCTCTAGTCTTGTTTTATTTATCTTATAAAGCAGATTTGTAGTGTAGAAAACTAATTGTATTTCTTAAAAAAAAATTCAAAATCTCCCTTGGCTATAACATCTGTACCTCTTGCTAAGCAGATGATTAGCAATGTTCAATTTCTGGATGGGTGTGACGTGTGAAGATACATTTAGCACGAATGAAGTAAAAACACAAAAAATCCAAATAGACTCCGAGGAAGCAAAATGAAATTGTTAATCAGCTAAGCATGTTCCATGTTTTATAATTTCATCTGGAATACTAATAATGGACCAGCACACTTGACAGGTGGAAGCGCTTGAGGGCCATTGAGCATTGAGTTTACCAAAAGTACAGCAATTACAGAAACACCTGTGTTAAATAACCACACACTGATTTGCTATGAAAATATGCAGAGTGTTTAACAGCCCTCCAAAATCATGATTTGCTTTTGATAGTCTTGGTGCATTTGCAATGAGTCAATAACTGTTTATTGTCATGTAAACCATTCTACTTTATAAATTAGTTCAAACCACCACTACCTTTATTAACTCCCCATGGAAATGGAGGTGCATGCAATGAAAACAGTTCTTTTACCTTTTTTTTTTTTCATCAAAAACAAGAAACAAAAGAAGGAATGAAAGAGAAAACAAACCTAAGCCTTTCTTGTTTGTCTCATCAGATTTTAGTGCCCAAGTTTAAGAGTGAGTTTTGGTACCCTGTCTTAAAAGTGGTTGCTAGAGACCTTTTATTTTTCAGACCCAATACAACAAAAAAGTTGAAATATGTTTTGGCAGCTGAGGTAGCGTATGATACATACAAGAAAAAATGGACAGATCAATACTCTGCAATGTTGGAAAGACAGAGTAAGTGAGGAAGGAAAAAGCATTTTTATGCCCAAAGCACACTGCAAAACCAGAGTTTACAGCACTTGATGTCAAAAGCAACAATGGTCTCTATTTGCTCCCAATTTGCTTGCCCCTGAAAAGGTACCCCACTTCTATCCCTGAAGTACAGATATCTTTGAGCTTACTTCCTAGTTAAAAGTTTTAAAACAATAATATCAAGTCCCCAGAGTTTAAGACTTTCAAAACAATGTTAAAATAACGTGAAGGCAGCTGGGGGCTGTTGGAAATAAGGTTGACTCGCCAGAATATGAACTTATCTATAACATCTGTTAAAGCAGGGTTTTGAAATCTGCTGGACAACAGTGAGATTGCTTTCCTTCAAGATATTAGAAAGAATATCTACTGGGACATTTCTATATTTGTCACTTAATGCAAGTTAGACTGTTTTTAAGAGTGGATTAAGTCTTTTAAATCTGCCAAAATTTTGATTTAGGAATACTCAATCCTTTTATTTTTATGACTGATTATCTCAGAATTACATTTTAACCTCTATTATAGATGAAGTCAATGACGTAAATATAACTCCAATGCAGTTTTAAGAAGAGAAAACAAACTATAAACAAATCAGAAAATAAATAACTAGTGTTTCAGTTCCCTTTGTACTTATTGCAGTGTCTTGCCTTCCAGCCTACTTTCTGTTACTGGGCAAAGGAAGATAAAAAGAGCCACTTCATGTAAGTGAAGTATAACATAAACAGGATTAATTCTTTCACTGAGCCAGTTATCTGGATTAGAAGAGAAGTCTTGATTAATAGTTGTGTAAGAGCTTTTTAACACTTTGTGCTTGGGAGGAATACCCAAAAACGCATAATGCTTTAACACACACAAACACACACACACACACACACACACACACACACGAACTGAATAGAAGAACTTTTTCAATGTTCAGACAGAAAAAAGGTGACTTTTATAAAAGTATTAAATGGGCCATGAATGAAGCCATAAGAAATATACTAGGGGATTATTTTCCCAAAGAGCTTGTAGAGTGTGGGGCTTGGGACTAGAGCTAGGGAGGTTTATTGGTTATCTAGTAGTACAATGATTTCTAGTACTGGACAGCCACAAAATCCCACTGGCATACAGTACATCTTTACTGCTTACATGTCACTAATGATTTTCTGGTTTTTTTGTTTGTTTTGTTTTGATTTGGTTGGGTTCCCTCAGATGCGTAGGATTTAATTGGCTGTTGAGTACTTCAAGGCAACCCACACAAAACCTCTTTCCTTGTTTCACATCTCTCATTCTTTCTTCAGGCATGTTCATGTGGCAGTAAGAAAGGAAGAAGAAACTAACTTAAACATGTAGTTGTTCCTAAGTGACCTTTTGTTTCATTGTTGCTTGTATCCAGTGAGTTCATGCCCTAAAACTCAGGATCACCATAGAGGACCTTAAAATATAAGGTAGGGGAGTCACTCTTCTTTGCAATATGGTGACTGGTAGGTTGTTTATGCCCTAGCCCCATTGTTGAGTACATATGGGGAACACTGATTTACTCTAAGGGGATGAAAAAAAAAGTACATGGATTGGCAAGAGTGATGTGTTGCTGTGGTGGAGACACTGGAGGGAGGAAGTTTGACATGATTATTATGCATTGTCTACAATTATAGAATTAAAAATAAGACATGTCAAAGGGTCTCTGCTACTTTTATCTACTGTGGATCTAACAAGGGAAAACTATTACCTCATATTCAACTTTGTAACTGAAACAGAAAGAAAGAAAAAAATCTTACATTCTAGAGAGGTTAAGCTTCATGGTAGCCCAAGGGCTTTTGTTTGTTAATTTTCTCTTCTTATATTCATAAGTCTTATATTCTGTGGCTGTCACATGGAACTCTTAAAATCTTAGCTTCAGGTTGGGTTCAAGCTCTGACAAGTAACTCAGAGACTTGAGTGGACAGAAGCTGTCTCAACAACTGTTTGAATATTCGTGAGTATACAGATATAAGAAAGCAACTTGATCATCACTCAGTGTGAAGACTTCATCCATAACAAAATACATATCCTTTCTACTCACATTTTATTCACCAAAGCATCACCTGGCCTCAAGGAAGGAATCTGAGTAATTGTTATATTATTTATTTATATATTTGATAAAAGTCTGTTTGGTTAATTGGCCCATTTTAAATTGGATTATGTGAGTTTTGCTATTGAGTTTTGAGATGAGTAGTTACTAAGATTTTCTACCATTCTGTAGGTTGTCATTGCTCTGGTAGTTTTGTCCTTTGTTGCTCTTTTTCGGGCTACTGAAATCTTCTACAGAAAGTCTGGCTATGTTGAGACTTTGAAGTGTTTGCCTTTAGGAGTTCAGAAGTTTTAAGTCTTCTGTTATAATTTTGGACCATTTGAGGTATCTTTGTGCAGAGGAAGATGGAGGAAGGTCCATTATCTCATGCACCCTTTATTGAAGAGGATTTTCCTTCTCCAGTTACATCCTTAGAGCTTCTGTTAAGTATTGTTTGACTATAGATGTGTACGTTTAGTTGGCTATGAATGTAAAGGTTTATTTCTGAAGTCTTTAATGCAACCATGGTCTCTCTCTCTCTCTCTCTCTCTCTCTCTCTCTCTCCTCTTTCTCTTTCTTTCTTTCTTTCTTTCTTTGTTGCTATTATACTTCTGTCTTAAAATCAGATATTCTAATTCCTGGAGCTTTGTTTTTTATGTTAAGATTGCTTTGGTTTTCCAGAATTTCCTGTGCTTTTATATCAACATTGGGGGTTTGTTGTTGTCCATTGAAGAGTTCCATTGGTACTGTGGTTAGAATTGCACTGACTTTTTAAGTCTAGTTGTTTAACTTATTCCTGTGTATTTAACTTTTTGTAGGCACTGGAAATAGGACTACTGACCTAATTTCCCTCCTAGAACTCTCGCCGGTGTACACACAGCCACTACTTTTGTGTATTTTATGCTCCTGAGTTTCTAAATTTAGTTACTTTATTTACCAATTCTAAGAGCATGATGTTTACTTCTTTCTATGGACAAAAATATCATCCGGGCCTGAGCAGCTCAGATCCCTGGTTGCTCTTGCAAAGGAATCTCATTGGTCTCAATCACCCATAAGATTACGTACAGCAGTCTGTAACTTCATTTCTAGGATTTCTGACATCCTCTCTGGCCTTCCTGAGTACCTTTCATATGCATGGTAATACACACTGGCAAGTACTCATCCACAAATAATAAGATTAGAAATATATATAATTTGAAAATCTGACTTATGCCTATTTAATGTGCATACTTTTTTTTTAATGTTTTCTTTCCCTTGTCTAATTGCTCTAGTTTGAAGTGGAAGAAAAGGTAAAAATGGACACCTATGTCATGTTGATAATACGGCTAATGTTTTAGGTTTTCCTACACTGTGAGATGTTAGTAGTAGATTTGTCTTACACTGCCTTAATTATGTTGAAATACATTCCTCTTATAGTCAATTTTATTCCAGTTTTCTATCATGAAAGTATGTTGAATTTAATCAGATACTACAAAAGTATCTATTGAGATGGTAATATGATTTTTATTCTTCATTCTGTTGATGTGAGGCATTACATTTTATTGATTTACATATGTTGAATCATCCTTAAATTCCTAGAATAAATTTAATTTGATCAAGATGAGTGATCTTTTGATGTGCTATTAGATCTTATTTGCTAAGATTTTCTTGACATATTTTAAAGCTATATTCATCACTCATATCATATATATATGATATGCATATATATATGCATATATATATATGTATGCCTCATAAGCTAAGTTCATTTCTTCCCTTTCATTTCCTCAGAATAGTCTGAGAAGAATTCTTTTTTTTTTTCTGAGAAGAATTCTTAAAATATTTGGTAGAGAACAGTAGTGAAGCTACCTGTTTCTGGTTTTTGATGTGTGACTCTGTATTACCAAAGTAGTTTTAGTACCCTTTATTTCTTTGTTTTTAATTTTTATGTTTTCATAGTTTAATTTTGGTAGGTTATATGTATCCAGAAACTTATTCATCGAAACTAGATTTTCATAATTGCAAGCAGAATGCCTCTTCTCTTAGTCTATAATAATAATAATCATGTAGGGATATATCATTGTTTATCTTCTTCATTCTAATTTTATTTGTATCACTTCTCTTTACTTATTCAAGTTAAAAGTTTGTAGGGTTTTTTAAAAAATAATTATTATTTATTTTATGCATATGAGTGTACCATATCTGTCTTCAGACACACTGGAAAAGGGCATCAGATCCCATTAAAGATAGTTGTGAGCCACCATGTAGTTGCTGGGAATTGAACTCAGGACCTCTGGAAGAGCAGAGTCATCTTTCCATCCCAAGATTTATGGATTTTAATTATGTTTAATTTTATTTTTAAAACATATTTTTTGTTTACTTGACTTTTTGTGTTATTTTAGATTTTAGGCCATTTCATTTTATGCTTGTCGATTGCTATTTATCTCTAACTAATTTGGGGTATGCTTTATTTTTCCTTTTACAGGTCCTTGAAATACATATCTGTTGAGTCTATTTTCTCCATACTAGAATTTAGCTCTGAAGTTCCCTTGCTGATTTGTTTTGTCTTGAAGATCTAGATATTGGTGAAAGCAATACTTTGAAATTTTCCATTATTACTCTATTATACATTATACATTACTATATTCTTCATCTATCATCCTGTATAGTATTTTTTGTTTTATAAAGTATTGTGCTTTGTCCATAATACACATATGACATATTTTCTTATTGAATTTATATTGATCTGTTTCTTTCTGTAGCTCTTATGTTCAAGTATGTTCTGCCTGATATAAGCATCTTTTGGCATCCCTTTGTATCTTTGCCCATCTTTTGGTTTCACATCTATGAATATCATTGCTGATAAAGCTATTTTCTTACAAGTAGCTTATCTTTAGGTGTTGAAATCATATCTATTCAGTAATCTAAACTTTTATTCATGAGTTATTATAGATATGTGAGGCATTATTGTTGCCATTTCATCACATTTCTTTGATTTAAATACCATTTGTTTAATTCCTCTTCCATTGGTCACTTTTTCTGATTTGATGATTCATTGTTTGGCTAAGATTTCACTGTTTTCCACTACTCCTTTTCACATCTATCTTACCAGTGGTCTGAATACTTTCATGAGTTTAGTGACCACTCCCTGGCTTCTGGATACAGGATACCTGTAAACATCATTTATCAAGCTAGTCTGGTATTAAAATGTCTCTATATTTGCATTCCATGAAACATTTTTAAGCAATTCATCTTCACATTTATTGGAGCATAGTTTTGCTGAATATGGTTTTCTTGATTAATAGTTATTTTCATTCAAAATTTAAAATAAGTTGTTCCATTTCTTCACGACCTTTAAATTTATTGTGAGGAATGTAAGATAATGAATATAATTTAGTGTGTTCATGTTGCAGTTCTTAGAATTCTCTTTTATGTTTTAGGCTAACTTGACCATCATTTGCTCTGGTGAGTCTCTTTTATAACCATTTCTATATAAGGTATGTATACGCCTCTTCATATTCTTTTTTTTTTCATATTTTATTTACATTTCAAATGTTTCCTCCTTTCCAGATCTCCCCTTTGGAACCTCCCCATTCCCTATGCCCTCCCCCTGCCACTATGGAGGTATTCTCTCACCCACCCACCTACCCACTCTCATCTTCCCTCCTTGGCATTCTCCTATACTGGGGCATCTCTCACCCTCAGGCCCAAGGGCCTCTCCTCCCCCTGATGGATAACAAGACCCTCCTCTGCCATATTTGTGGCCAGCAGCATGGGTTCCTCCATGTGTATTCTTTGGTTGGTGGATCAATCTCTAGGAGTATCGGGGGTAGGGGGGTCAGGCCAGTTGCCACTGTTGCTGCCTCCCTGGGGATGCAAACTCCCTCAGCTCCTTCAGTACTTTCTCCAAGTCCTCCATCTGGGACCTCACACTCAGCCCTACTGTTGCTGTGATGTGACTCTTGGGTATTTCAAACTTTTGGGCTAATAACCACTTAACAGTGAATACATACCATGTTCATTTTTTTGTGACTGTGTCACCTCGCTCAGGATAATATTTTCAATATCCATCCATTTGTCTGCAAATTTCATGAAGTCATTGTTTTTACTAGCTGAGTAGTATTCCATTGTGTATACGTACCACTTGGGAGGGATGGGGAGAAGGAATGAAAACAAAGTATAATGGTATATATATATGATGTTGTCAGGGTTAAAAACCAACACATTGTTTACTAGCCTTAAAACAATGGCTCTTAAAACAAATCCCTTCATATGTGCTGAGCCATTACTACCATATACCAGAGACTACACCATATGCAATGGATATGACCATGTGTAAGTGTGAATCCTGGCTTTATGAGAAATTCTATGCTTTAAATCTTGGGATCAAGGACAGGGGATAGTTGTATGCATTGCATTTCTTGTTTGGTACTTCTGATGCAGGAATATTGAGGTATGTCAGTTTCAGTCCATAATCATTTATGGTATCCTATAGGGAGAGGTGTCAATTTGGTTGATAATAAAGAAATGGTAAGCAAAGATTTTTTTTTTCCTGGCATTTGTGACCTCTAGTACAGAGATTCTCAGAACTACTGCTTTGGGGTCCTTGTTCTACTTGGCCAGTTTCTGTCTTCTGTTCTTAGCATTCCTGTCTCTGAAGAAGTAACCAGTAATTCATCTAGGAACCATACAGAAATAATAAATACCTCCAATATTTGGGGCCTCTAGCCAGGACAGGAACAAAGGACATTTTGGCATTATGTCTGAGGACACAGATGGATGACCCTAGCCCTAAACCGTTTGTCCTGTTTATATCTTCTGTCCTCAACACTTCACTTTCTATACTTCCTCTAGACAAGAGCAGGGCTCAGAAGAGGCTCTTCAGTATTTGTGTGAAGCCAACTTGCATGGGAACATCAGGAGATTTGGGTGCTGAGTATACAGAAAGTGGACAAGTACTAAAAACCTAGGGTATGTCCAAATAATGAAACTTAGCTTGAAATACATTGTTTTGGTTTTGTCTCTCTTTTTGTAAGGCATTGTTTTAAATCTCATTCTTTTCAATTAAACATAACAGCAAGTGCACAGACTAATTAGCAGAAGTGCAAAGACAACATGTTCTGACATAATGTGATTCCCTCTAACCTTTTCAGACATTGAGTCTTACTTTCTAGTGTGCAGAGAACTAGAGGAATTTTCTCAGGGTGCAGTCTCAGAGACTGTTCAAGAGTCTAGACCAGACTCCATTCTGGTTGAATACCTGAGCTGTGGGCAGTGGAGTATACATTATGACATGTTTCAACACTTCCCTATACATTTCCGGAAGACTAGTTGTCCTGGAAATAGAATATCATCTATTTGTATAGTGAACTGTGGAGGGTGACAATAATGCTATGAGGTGGTGTACAGTAACTGGTCAAGTCCAAAGGAGGGATAAGAAGATGCCTTTCCCCAGTTTTATAAAACCTTTCATTCCAAACCTCTTAAACAGGAAATCCAATCAAGCACATTTTCCATCCCATCACAGTCTCTAACTGCATCTTCTGGTTTATAAATAGTTTACATATGGTAGGAGTATTTAGAAATGTGTGGGTTTCTCAGTCATTTCTTTAAACCAAATGGCATTTGATCTCAGAGCCAATATTTTCAACAAAAGTGATTTAAAGTGATCCTTTTATGTATAGCACACAGGTTTAGGGCTCACAGCAGTAATTACTCACTATAACTGCCTTTGTATAATCCTTCCACTGGGACTTCTTTTGTGACCACTTTTAGTATAATAGGAGTGTCAATAGTAGAAATGGGATATTGCATTCAAATCCTGGTCCCTAGTCAGCCATGATTTGAGGTAAACTGCCTGACCTCTCTATGCCTGTTTCTATATTTGGAAAATGGAGATATTTGTCTTCTGCATTTACAATATAAGCTCACAAGGCATGGGTGTTTCTTTTCCCATTTTCTAATTTTTTTAAATGTTACATGTTACAGGAGAAATGCTTAATATTTATTGCACAAAGAAAATCTATCTTTTAGAGTTATTATATGGATTAAAATAATAGATGTGCAGAGAGTAGAAATATCTGGCATACTGTAAACAATCAATAAATGTTAAGCCTCTGTTATTATCATGATTATGCTCTCAATCTTGAGTGTAAATGAGGTTTACCCACATGCTATATTTGGAAGCTAGTTATTTATTTATTTATTTTAAAAAACATCATTTTACAAGGAAATGACAGGAAAGTTCAGAACTTTCTTAGTTGTGGGCTTCTAATGATTGAAAACACTGGGGAAAGTTCTCAGAAGTGTGAGCTCCTGTTGTAGGAACTCTGAAATTTATGTACAATTTACTGTTTATCCCTATATCCATCTTCTTTTCCTTTCCTTGAAATAAAAAGAGAAAGTTTAAATACAGGACTAAGAAAGCACTTCATCAATAGAGAACTTGCCTAGCATTATCAAGGCATTGGACTCCATTCCTAATCTCACCAAAAACTTATATTAAACAATATGATAGACAATAGATGTATGTAATATAGGCATATTGTCAAATCTTCACATATTTTTAAAAAGGCAATGGATAAAATTCATATATGATTAAGTCTTGGTGCTTTAATATATCTTAACTAGTCATTTGACTGTGACTACACATAAAATCTGCATTTCTCAGAATTTTTGGTTTATGTACATTTATGTATATGTATCTATGTATGTGTGGACAAGTAAATGAATATATACATAATAAATACTTAAAAAGCTTACTCTATATTTTACCTCAGTATTTCACTGAAGAATTATTTTATGTTATTAATGATAATTTTACAATATGCACCTATTTCAAAATTGAACTTCTTCCAGAGAATTGCATTAGTTAGCAAGAACAAAAGATGTAGATTTCAGCTTGATTTCAAAAAAAATCTCATGAAAGATGTTGAAGCATGTTAAGTAAAATTTTTTGAGAGTTAAATGAATCCACTATTATTACTTGGAGATTACGTTGGTTAAAATTACTTTGAATTCCTGCTTATTCTCTGGTTGTATTTGTTCCCATCCAGTATAAGCTTTCAAAAATATGCATTATATGCAAATTTGGCCATTTATTGAGGATACGTTATATGTTAGAAATGGTGCTAGATGCTTTATAGCGTAGTATTACAAAGAATCCTTTCAGCAATATTTAGAGAGATCTAATATTGACATGTCCATCAAAAGCACTGTGGGAGATACAAAGATTCATGAGACTCATATTGGTTGCTTTAAAAACTCGTAACAAGTACCTCTTGGGGCTATTGTAAGGTTTGAGAAGATATATGTAATGTGGCACATATCAGATCAGGGAGATAATACATTTTCAATGAATCCCATCAGTAACACTGATCAGGATGAAGGTGATGGTAATGATGATTGATTTATGGTGTAGATGATAAACACAATGGCATGATGTAGTAGAGAAATAACCATGCCAGGTAAGATAAAGCCACTGCATCCTGTCTGAGTACCTGGAGACTCTGGCTGAGGCAATGGATTTATTGACTTGTTATCTGATTTTCTTCCTTTAAAGAGCAGTTATAGTCTTGACATTAGGATAAATATCCAAGGTTAGGGCTGTCAACCATAGACACAACAGGGAAAGGTGATTTTTATGTTTGTAAATTGTTTGATGACCCTGAGAAATGTTCCTCCCTCTTTCAAGTGAAGCGCAAAATAGAATTTAAAAATTTCAATTATTTTTTTCAATATTACAGTTTATATAATGGCTATATTTCCCTTGTTTGGTTTTAACAAGGTGGGCATTTGGAAGTAAAGTTAATTATAAAGAAATAAACATTTATTATGATATCATACACTCTAGGTACTGCTTAATTAAAGATTAAATTTTTAAAAATTAGCATATGACACCTTGTGTTTTTTCAGAGAAAAGATGGTGCAACATTAAGAGGAGAAGGACTAAATCTTGATGTTCAGACATTTTCTTAGAAAGAAGGTGACCCAGTGAACTTCAGTTAGTAATTTAGCATCTTAGAGATTCAATTTCCATTTTTTAAAAAAATATAATTTATAATAGCAACATTGCCAATTCACATTTCACTCTATGGTGTGCAAATGTATATTCTCTTCTTTTGTTCATTACACCAACCCTGAATAGAGTTAGGCAGGCATCATTATATTTATTTGGCAAATGAGAAAAGCTAATTTCAGAAAGATGAAATTACTTGTAAAAGTAACTAATTAATGTGTTTAAATTTTTTTACAATCTATGTTTCTATTCTTCATAGAATGTTTTTTTATATTACTTGAAGCAGAATATCTGTGATGTTTATTTTTGCTGTTAAAAAATTAATTTCATTTTATGTATATGAGTGTTCTGCCTACATGCATGTCTGTGTATCATAAACAGTTTGGTGTCCACAGAGGCCAGAAGAAAGCATCACATCTCCTGGGGCTGGAGTTACAGGTGACAGTGAGCCACTGTGTGGAAACTGATAATCAAATCAAGGTCCCCTGAAAGGGAATACACTCCTCTTAACTGTTGAGCTATCTCTCTAGCTCCCCATTTTTGTTTTTAAGAATGTTAAGTACATAGGCATACCTGAAACATTTAAGTTCTCCATGATGCACAGACGTGAGTTCCATGTCCAGTTCTCTCATCAAATGTGTGATATTCAGCAAGTAACATTCCTTCTCTGAGTCTTTCCCCTTTGTCCATAAAATAAAGACATAATTAATTTTTCCAAAGCTCTCTGCAGAGTATTCCTTAGTATCATCTCAATAAGTAAAGAACCCCAAGGAGAGATAATGTACACTGCTTTGCTCAACATTACATAGTATGTGATAGAGACAAACTGGTTTGGTTGCTGAATGGTCTAAGTTTGCATTGCAAAGGCTAATTATCTAGAGTTCAAAAGTGTAACCAAGTGAATGAATATATTTCTAATGTGCCACCATGCTTTCTTGGTGTAACAACAGGTGAAGAAGAGAAATTCCCTACTGCCCTACAATTTACAATAATCCCCATTCTAGGAAACTCTTTATTAAGAGATGACAAGGATGATGGACATCTGCAATTACTCCACATAGCAGTGCTCCTCACCAAGCTTTTCCTAAGGGCCATATGAAAGTATCTGAAAAGGAAAGTGTTTATAACTCTTTTCATTTTCATAGACCAAGTACTTTATTCCCAAGATCAGAATTAGCTCTGATAGAGCTGTAAGTGCATGCTATTGAATAGCCAACTTGTTTTCATTTTTTTCTCTGACAGGATATGATGTGCCTAAGATTCTTGAATTTTCTTCACAATACAAGGTTGGCTTGAACTCTTAATCCTTGTGATTAATTCACAGGGATTAAAGACATTTGCCAGTGTGACTCACCAAAGGTAATCTTTTGAAGGAGGTGAGTCGTTCATTAGATGGTCATTTCAACATATACTATGTATTCTCTATGCCTAAAAGGCCATCCACTGATGACACCTGCTCCCAATTTTTCCTCTACTAATTCCTCATCATTCTTTATACCTTAGTGACAGTTCTAGCTGTAAGTAGAAGTCTCTTTGTTTTGATTTTTTATCTTGTGGGTTGTTTTGTTTGGTTTTTTTTTTCCACCAGCACCAAATGATTCTGCTTCTTAGAAATG
This sequence comes from Rhynchomys soricoides, assembly GCA_019843965.1. Lineage (NCBI taxonomy): Eukaryota > Metazoa > Chordata > Mammalia > Rodentia > Muridae > Rhynchomys > Rhynchomys soricoides. Next base: position 7,692,409 of record JADRCH010007713.1, read on the forward strand.
TAGCATTGTATTTTGTTTACTTGGAGTGTAGTGTTGATAGGGCTATCAATGAAGCTTTTTTCTTTTCTCTATCCAAGTAACAGGAATGTGATCTGCAATAGACTATACAGACACTCATTCACAGTAAGATGTACCCTTAATAGCATTGCAGCAGCAGGAAATTGATCCAATTTCTTTGAAGACCCTATCCTTATCCTTTATGTCTAAAGTCCCTTTGCTTCTTACTTTTCAGACCTCTGGTTTACAGAGAATTTTCTGTATTCTTTAAGTTCTTTGTTAGCTTTTGTTAAACTAAGATTGGTTGCTTGTAAGTAACCAGCATTTTCACACATCTTTGCTTGCTTGCTTTGTGTTCTCATGATATATATATTCATTTCCTTAATAGATCTTGGTATATTTAATGAATCTACATTTTGATAGAATCTGGTTAAATTTAATCGCCTTCAGTGGATTATATAAGCTCTAAGAAAGGAAATGGATAACTCCAATTCTCAGGATAGCGTTAGGGACTTTTGAGAACCTGAGTACAACTGTGGCTTATTTGAAGAATAAATGAATACTATTTTAGGTTTCTGCAACATTAAGTTTTTTCAAGTCTACATTTTTCATTTTATTTTGTATTAATTATTTTATTTACTTACATTCCAGTCATTGCCCCTCCTCCTGTTTCCTCTCCCAGTTCCTCACCCTGTTCCTCCTCTCCCTTGCCTCCATGAGGGTGCTCCACCCAACAACCTCCCAGGTATTCTCTGTCCCTGGGGCCTGAAATCTCAAGGACTAGGTGCATCTTCTCCCAAGCCTACTTTTAATGATGGTTCCTAAACGCTTTAGCCTCCCTTCTAGCCCACCACCACCAGAGGTAGTGGAAAAGAAAGAATATGGTGAAGTGGACCTGTTTAGAAATGGTTCTTTGGAGCAAATCCCATTTGCATTGTTTGGAGATCAGCAATTCAGTTCACAGATCAGCAGCAGCAGCTCTATCCACTCACAAACACTTCACAGATATACCAACAGTCCATTTCAGTAGTGTCAGGATAGAAGCATCTGGTGACATGACATAGGAGGAACAGCCAGGCCTCAGCCTAATTTGCACAAGTCAGTAGGAGGGATTCAGTCCAGCAGGAGCACCAGGACCATTTAGAAGTGAAAGCAAAGACGTGAGACCAAAAGCATATAGTTATGCAAGCAACCCAAGCTAAGCCAAGCCAAGCTTCAAGCTCCTCTCATAGTCCCTTGTGTCTGATTTATACTCCCTATAAACATCACATGTCCTCCATGGGTCTTGCCTCACCATATGTCTTGCCTCAGCACTTGTGTCTGTCTCAGCTGACACTACTCTGCATATTGGCCTGAGTTCAAGGAATCTGCAAGAAACTTCAACATCCTACCAGAAGGTTTTTTGTTGTTGTTGGGTTTTTATTGTTTTGTTTTGTTTTGTTTTTTGTTTTTTGTGGGTTTTTTTGGTGCATTTCTCTCTATGGAGTCCCAACAAATGAAGCTCAACTATGCAGTGTAAGGCAGACCAATAATGTGTGTCATTAGTGATCAGCCCTTCATTATGTATCCTCTCACTTGCTTGCTTTAGCAGAACATCCTTTCTCCTGTGTACTTCAGCCAAAAATTCCTTCATGAGTCTGTCTCAGCCTTTCATTTGTTCCACTTCAGTGAAACGTTTCTTCACATGTTTGCCCCAGCAAAACACCACCCAACACAACTGACTTTCCAAAGAACCCTTAAGTTTCCACTGCAGATTTCTTTAGTTTTCTGTTCTGCGCTGGTTTTGGCATCCCTACCATCTTACACCAATAATATTTTATCTCTGAAGAGCTCATGTTATGAATCTTTCCTATTCTTCATCTCTTGCTTTCTATCAGTTACTTGTCATCTTCTTTCGCTCTCTTACTGCTCTTCATATGTCCCCTTTTGCAGTCCCCAGTGACAATGTCATTTTTATAATTGAGCTTTTTTGTAATAACAATCTATCTTTGGCTCACTTTAGTTAAAAAGAAAAAAAATTACAAGACCTTTCATGATCTGAAGCCTAGCCTCTGTCTCCATAGCCTCTCTTGTTCCTATTTGTTTTCTTGAGTCAGGACATGTAGAAATCTTAAAGTTCCTGGGTACACAGGAGTTTTTTGCATTTACCAGCCCCCTTGAGTAAACTGTCATCATGATCTCTGGTGACCTTTATCTCTCACACTCTTCTCACCCTGGAGTTCCATCTTCTATGGTCCCTTCCCTCCACAATGCCCACATTTATTGAAGCCTGCTCTAGGTTAACTGGCTTTTTTGTGTTCCTGAAAGCTCTTTGTGCACAGCTCTATTCTAACATTTGTTATTTATTTATTTTTCTGTTTCTATTTTCTATTGCTTTACCTACTCCCTTCAAACTGGAACCACAACTGTCACTTGTAAATCCCCATAAACCAGCATGATACCTGAAATCTAGCAAGTGCTCATTGGTGTTAAAATGATTTTGATGTTGATTCATTCTGTTAGTTGAAGTCTCTCTGCTGCCATTTTAGTGTCCTACTTATATCCCTCTTTCATACTATTTATCAGTTTCAACTTTTCATTACAGAAGCCAAGATACTTATTGTACTATGATTGTTATTATGTCTTCTCACAAATATACATATTTGGCAGCATAGGACATCATTGTATAAGAATAAATTCTAAACACACAATTTCAAATTGTTTCAAAGGGAAAAGAGAGAATGGGAACCCTTTCATGGTGTTTCTTAAATTTTGCTCCATGGACAACTACACCATCATCCTAAATAAAACCAACTATGGTTAAAATTAATTTTGGGAAATATTAAGGTATTTAGTATGAAGTGAACATTGTAACCAGTGTGTAACACTAGATTTGTTTTGTAAGAATACTGATTCAATGTATAGAATGAAACCACAAGTTTAAAATTAGATATTTTAATTAAAATGTAATGTCATCAAGGAATAACAAGTAAAACTTAAAGACTACTTAGGCATATTTATATAATAAATCATAAATGAGTAGGATTTTATGTTAAACATCCAGTTCAGTGTAATGGAAAATCAAGTTTATTAGAATGTCAGATGAGTCAGTCAGTAAAATTTTTGACAAAAAATTTATGCAGAGGCTAGAGAAATGGCTCAGTGTTTAAGAACAATGGTTATTCTTCCAGAGGACTGGAGTTCAATCCTCAGCACCTACATAGCAGTTCAAAATTGTCAGTAAATACAGTTCTAGAAGATCTAAAAGACCTGTAAGGCTTCTGTGGGCACTAAGCATTCATGTGGTGCATAGGTGTACATGAAAGCAAAACATTCATACAGATAAAATAAGTGAATAAAGAAATAAAATTGAAATGATGTATATTTAATGCTTTTTTAAAAGTATACAGGACCTAGTATAGTTGTTTCTAACACTTTGGTTGATGACATAATTTTCAAACTCTTTTTGAAAAAGGAACCTCTTTTGAAAATGCTATATCCTGAGCCCTAATTTTCCTATCATCTTAATTTAGCCTCACGTGTACATGGAGGTAGAGGAGGCACTTTTTCCATGGCATCCTGAGTAATAAAACTAGTGTTTTTCCCACTCCTATCACCAAGAACACCTTTAATTCCACATTGCTATATAGCACCAAATTCTATTATCAGATCTTATGGTGATGTGAATGGTTAGGAAGACAGGTAGAGCTAAGCTTGAACCCTCTTTGCTTCTCATTTGGGATACCTTTTATAGCCTGAGACTAATTTATTTCATCTCTGTATTAAAAGGATTTTTGTTAGCGCATATGAAGCAGATATTACATTTTTTGGCCTTTAATGTGTACAAAATAAAACACTTTTACTATTATTTTTACTTATTAAAATATGCTGCTGTGAAATATCTGTTAATTATTCAAATAGTCTTGAGAATGACACACTGGGCATTATCAACAACTATTACTGTAGTTTATGTAAAGGAGCCAGATGTTTGAGAACAGGACCAGCATATTTTAGCCAGTGGACACTTGAAGCGAGGACAGAACAACTGGGTATTAGGCAGGACGGGGAGCAACAGGCTCTATCTGCTTTAGTTACAGAGCCCTAAGGTACAATGATTTGGGTGAGAATGCTCTCCATAGGCTCATATGTTTGAATTTTGGTTCCCAGTTGGTGGAACTGTCCGGAAAGGATTAAGAGGTATGATCTTGTTGGAGGAGGTATATCTCAGGAGCAGGATTTTCAGGTTTCAAAAGCTCACAATATTCCTAGATAGCTCTCTCCTTGTTGTGGTAGTTGTTTCAAAATATAAGTTCTCAGCTATTACTCCAGCACCATGCTTGTTTGACTGCTACTATGCTTACCACCATGTTTGTCATGGACTCACCCTTTGAAAATGTAAGCCCCAATAAACTCTTTTTTTAAGTTGCCTTAGTCATGATGTCTCTTCACATCAATAGAAAAGTAACTAAGACATAGGAAAAACAGATTGCAGACCAATATCTATAAGAACTGTTTCTATATAGGCAATTGTTAGGTTAATACTGGCCCAAAACAAAGAAACAGATAAGAAAGAAGCAAAAGAAAGGATCATAGAGAAATGTCAGTGGAAATAAACTACCATTTCTATAACAGAGTTAAATCACCAGAATAGATACTAAACCATGTGTTATAATTTATATTAATTACCCAAAATAAATTAGATACTATATTTTAGACAAAATGAATTTGATAGCTTTTAGTTACTAATTTGGCAATATCTTTTTGTTCTTTCCATTCCTATCACAGATAATACTTCACTCTTTCTAACCTTTATAATATTTTTTAAATTCTCATAATATCTTCATTTTTACATTTTAAATGATATACACCTGGTTTACAAATTATATTACAACTCTCCTTTTACCCAAATTGCTTTGACAAGTGGAAATTTGAATGGCAAAGGACTTTTAATAGAAATTCACTATTTTTTTTTTTTTTTTTAGTAATGCTCTATAATACAGGGATTGTACATTTTCTAAATAAGAAATGCAGCACCACAGGCAAGGTTAGATTGCCCTTATCTTATGGAGCTGAACAGAGTTTCAATTTTTTGAATAGTATCAGATAAGTACTCTATAAAGGTACTACAACCGTTCATTCTATGGCTGTATTTTTCCAAATGTATAACTACATGCAGTGTACAACAAGTAGGAAAAATGAAACTGTATTTAAAAAAAAGTTCTGCGGTCGAATTTTTATAGTCTTTGGAGCTTATATCACCACCTGGAGCATTCAAATAGGTGATAAATCTATTTGAGCAAAGGCATAGCAAATGCCTCTGTAGAGAGAAAAGGGCTCTATAAGGGAGCCCACAGGACTGCAGGCCATTCTCATGTAGCAAAATCCCACTTAAAACAAATCTCCCCTTTCTCTTGGGATTGCTTGTAATCCTGGGATTAGGTGGATCAGTACTGGCAGTGGTTGTTCTTTGCTCAGAGAATTTGCTTAAGTTGTATGGGCTCATTCTTTTTTTTTTTCCTTCAAATTTCCAAACCTAGTGTGAAGAACATTTTACTTAGTAAGGAATTTCTCAAGGTGGTCTTTGGTCCTTGATTCTACTTTGTATTCTCCAAGGCCAAATCTGATCCTCAAAAAGCCTAATTTCATCAGTTTTGGATGAATCATGAAAGCAAATGTTGTCTGCAGTCTCTATCTTCCTAAAAGACTGTGTGCGAGACAAGTCATACTTTACATTGTGTCACCCTTCTCTACCTTAGTGCCCTGTGATGTCATTAAGCGCTAGTTAAATGTTTCTAGCATGACTACATGGCTTACTGTACTAATGTGTATATCTTCCATTAATAGCACACTTGATTGCTACCGTACAGATTTAGCTTAAAACAGGGTAATCTCTATGAGCACCTTTACACGTTAGTCAAGATTTACATGTTGCATTAATCTGAAAAGAGCTTGACAACTTTTCACCTTTTTTTTTTCCAAATTTCATTTGTGAAAATTACAGAAAAATGAGAAAATTCTACATTTTTCATTTGTAGGTGCTTGAAATATTAACAGTACAGCAGAAATCTATAGTGTTTTCCCAAATGGTTCCCTGACTTTCAACTCACCTTGCTTTCCTTACTGCTATACCATGGCTGTATTGATCTCTGACAGAGTCTAGCAATGTGAATTTTACTCATGTTGGGCAACCAAGATATCTTTTCCTTGCACGAGTCTAGTGAACATATAAATATAGAGATTACAAACTACTTTAATGGGAATTTCTCCAACGTAACTATAAATATAGTACATTAAGTAGATATAATGCTATGCATTTTTCATAAATTCAAACAATTTGAGAGTCAGGAAGATTTGAATTATAAATGTCACTTTTTTTTCAGTTTCCATTTGAAAACCTCCATGATATCTACAACATTTAACTCTCATCCCATGCCTCTAAGAAAGACTAGGAGGAAAATATCAAAAAGAATTTCGCTCCACCTTCTCAGATCATTACTTTATTTTCCAGAAGTGTATCCTATTCCAGGAAGACAGATATGTCCCATTGATCTTAGAAATATGTTGTTCCATGGCTGCAATTTCTTTCTCTGAAATCATCTTCTGGTATTTTAAATTTATTACCAATTGGCTGCTGCAGTATGGTTTTCAGTTGCTGAAAATTTAGAGTCCATTACAAAAGTGAAGTTTGGAGTAATTTCCTGGACTATGTTGGATGCCAAAGTCCTTTCACACTGATCTTTTGTCACTCTTTTGGCTGCCAGTCTCAATGGGCAAATCAGTCTTTGTATTTGTGTGGATCTGCTAGAAAGAATGCTTTCCACAGGCAGCCTTTGTCAAGATTGTAATCTTCTATTTTGTAAGAGAGAAACCTGAAGCAGAAATATTAAAATGCATTCAGAAAACAAAACCCACACCAGAAATCTGAATTCAATCTGTTGAATGGCTTCATTTTCTCCTATACCTCCTGGCATGGTCACTGCTGCTGTTTGCCATGGGTGTCTGTGTCGTGGAAGTCAATATTCAGATTCATTCTTCTGAAGTAAATGATTGATTTTTCTATATACAATCGTAGAACTGGTAGTCTAGGCCAAAGAGGAAATAGTCCTTTAAGGGACAAAAGCTCAGGAGACCTTCTCCTTCACAATGGAACATTGTAGCAACAGAAGCCTAAGAAAAAGTCAATCTGTGATGATGCTTCTTACGAACACTTCAACTGGAAACTCTTAGTTGTCTCACTAGCATTTGATTGTAATTAGGCAGAGTTTCAAAGACATTTGGAAGAAAGGTTCCTAAGTTATCCTTGGCCATAGACACTGATGTTCTTGCACTATGCATGGCATCAGGCATTCAGAGTTTGGTGGGCTTAGGTTAAATTTATGTCACAGTGTACATCACAAACAATGCTCACTGAAAGCAAAGTAAGAACTCACAGGACTTAGATCATGATATAAACTAGATGTTGTCAGTGACTTTGAGGTTGTCATCAGTACACACATTTTAATACCCTCTTACTAATTTCGATGGATGTTCTGTAACTGTTTTCCTTGCCCTAAATTGGATACTGAAATAAACAGGATCCCATATCTCTGAAAAATAAGTGAAGATGCTTACATTTCTTATATTCCATATTTTTATTAGGCCAAAACATTTGAAAAAATCAATTTCTTCTCCACCTGCCTATCAAGGGCTGGATTAAGGATTTATAAGAATTGAAGACAGCACTTGCGAAGCATAGAGCACTCCCTGACTGCTACTCTCCCTTCACTTCATCCAGAGCAAAGCTGGAATACTGATTTTGAGGTGGGGAGGGGCAGTTCAGCTCGGGTGAAGGAAATGTACTTTTAAATTTTTCCCTTCGAAAAGTGAATGTGATTATGGTTATTGTACAAATGCACATGACATTACTGGCATATTTAAGTTTCAACACATAATGAACAGTCTTGATTTGGAAACTTAAATAGTTTATTTTTTTAAGAGCTTTCCATTTCACCTTTAAGCTTGTGTTATGTAAGCTTAATGGACTCACTCAGCTTCCTTGTGAAGAGATCCACCAGGTGAATAACAGTAAGCTCATGAGCTTTGAAGGATTTATTTCACCAGACTGCACGTCCTGCTTACTGTTTGGTGACGTGCTACTCTGTATGCACTGATTCTCATACCGCAAAACTCTGATAATATTTATTACAGAATGAAAATGTCTTTTACCCCTGTCCTCCTATTCCTTTTTGCACAAATACAGTAAGTTTTGTTTTTAACTAAGATGATGCCTGAATTAAACTGACAAATTCAAATGCCTGAAATTTAGAATTGTATTTACGAATATCATCTATAGCATATCAGCATCAAAATGTCACAGACAGCAAGTCATAGCAAGGGAAAGCTTTGAGGTGTTTGCAACTCTTAGTTCATGCCATTGTTGTGTTATCTAACAGTGCACAGAGCAGTGGGGCTGATGGGCTCTGTGAAACAAATTCAGTTCTTAAATATTCCTTCAAACTAGAGATTGACTCTGGCAAATTAGGGGAATAAAGCATATCTTTATAGGAATGTGTGAAGTTTTCAAAAAAGAAAAGGCAAAATGCTAGAGATGATTGAACCAGAATCTATTTCAGCATAAAAATACATAAAATAGGCTATGCTTTGAAAATTCAAATACCAAAGTCTTTGTTTACTTAAAAGTATTAATAAGATGCCTTCCTTCGTCTTTCTGAAGGAACAAAAATGAATATGGTTGTTCAGTTTTGATTCTCTCATGGTTCTCAGGTTTCTGAATATCTTTGCCAGATATTTGAAACCAAAATGCTTCCAAATGTTCATATTTTTTTTAGAATTATATTTATCTACGATACATAAATTCTTCAAATGCATTGTGCATTATTTTTCAAAATAATATTAAAATTTGTTTATGCTGTTATTTGGGGTGCCTATCAGAGATGACCACTCAATAACAGTTTATAGGCAATTGAAAGTCTTTATTCTAGCCATCTAGCACAACACTCAGGTGTTTGGGCACCCAAACATTTAGAGCAATAAGCTTTTAATGGCAAACCTACATGCTGGTATCTGGTTTTTCAGCTTCAAGGCAAGTTTTTTGCACAATCAGGCAGTTTAAGAGAAACTAACTGATTAGCTTGAGAGGGAAGTTTGTATGAACAGGCAGGTTAACAGAAGCTAAGATACACAGTTATCTGGAGGGGTTCTCCACAAGCAGGCAGTTTAACAGAAGCTACTACAAGCAGTTAGTTGGAGGGGAAGGCTTTGTATAAGCAAGACATTTAACAGAAGCTAAGATAAGCAGTTATCTGGAGAGGGCTCTGCAAAAGCAGACGGCTTAATTTTTCCTTATTGCCAAAGAGTATTCTATAATGTAGATATACCACATTTTCTTATCCATTCATTACTTGAAGGGCATTTAGATTGTTTATATTTCCTAGCTATTATGAATAGAGCAGCAATAAATTTAGATGAACATGGATTTGTAAAACATAATAAAAAGTCCTTTGGACATATACCAAGGAGTGATATACTGGGATCATATCATTGATCTTCTTTAGCTTTTTCAGAATTCTCCACAGTGATTGACAGAGTAGCTGGGCCAGTTGACAATCTCAACAACAGTAAATGAGTGTTTCCTTTTCCAACATTCTCAGCAGCATTTGTAATGAATTGTTTTCTTGATCTTAGCCATTTGGGGTGTAAAGAAATCTCAAACCATTTTGGGAACCACCTGCAATGAGATAGGCCTTCCTTCATCAATAATTAATTAAGAAAACACACCCACAGACTTGCTACAGCATGATCTTGTGGAAGCATTTTTTCAAGTGAGGTTCTTTCCTCTCAGATGAAGCTAGCCTGTGTCAACTTGAAATAAGACTATGTAGCACAGATGTTGAACATTTTACAACAATTCTTAGCCATTTTATTTCTCCTTTAAAAATAATCTTTGTTCAAATCCATAACTAATTATTGATGTTTTTAAATTCTTTGGTATTTGAGTTTTTAATATATCCTGTATATTAATCCTTTATCAGTTGTATAGCTGACAAAAATTGTCTCCCATTTTGTGGCTTTTTTCTTCGTTTATTTCTTTTAGCTATAAAAAGGGTGTTTTAGTTTTATGTTATTCCATTTATCAATTGTTGCTTCTGATTCCTGAGCAAATGGAGTCCTATTCAGAAAGTCCTTCCCTAAACCTACATCTTGTAGGGTACAGGCTTTACTTTCTTTTTGCTGCTTTTGGAGTTTCTTTTTGTGTGTAGGGTGATATATCTGAATCTAATTTCATTCATTTGCATGTGAGTTTTTCCATTGGTTTGATGTTTCTTCCAACCCACTTTTGAAAAATCTTCTTCTGCCAGGAAGAGGGGAGAGAGAGAGAGAGAGAGAGAGAGAGAGAGAGAGAGAGAGAGAATGACAGACACAGACATAGACACAGAAAAAATATTAAAATGTAGGTAATATTTGCATGGAAAATTACTCAGCTTCCTTTTCTTCCAACTTAAGTGTTCTTGACTGACAATAGTTTAAAGGTCATAAAAACAAAACCAAGTAGAGAAAAAAGCAAGGTGCCATTAGACAGGAGACTAGCTCATTTAAGTGAGATCTTATGTATAAAACAAAAGCCTGCTGTACAAAGCACTGAAAGGAGAATAAAATCTTTAAAATATAAGGAAACATGAATTTAGGAAAATATTCAATATTGAGGAATAGAGTTTATATATAGAGGGGACATAATAGAAAATTGGGTGAGAAGTGGAAGAAAGAATAAAAACAGGAGATAGGAACAAGAGCAATGAAGGGAATGTCATAGGACTAAAAATTATTTATTTATGTGATTTTAAATGGTCAGTAACACTTGCATCAACACCATTACTGTTAAGTTTGAGTGCTTCCATGGAACATAGAAAACAAACTATGCACATAATATTTGAGATAAAAATGAAAAGACAGAAGTTGCCAATTTGTTGCCAATTAAATAGCACTATATAGTCTTGTGGGCAGAGAACTCCAATATGCCTAACCTTTCAGAATACTGCATTTTAGCAACTTCTTGATTAATAAGACACGCTCATCTTGTGTGTTTAAATAACATGAATATCTTTGCCAAAATGAAATGCCAATTTTATGCATTTAAATAAAATGAAATCTTAAACCTATCATTCAAATATGTAGACATTCTTCTGATATATTCCTTAAAGTTCATAGTTCATAGTTTCTAGCAATGTTATACCCTGACAGTAACTCCAGACTATATAAAGTTTAGCCAGACTTGCTGTCTTAGTTAGGATTTATTCCTGTGAAGAAATACCATGTCAAAGGCAATCCTTATAAAAGAAAACATTTAAGTGGGGCTGGCTTATGTTTTCAAAGGCTTAGCCCATTATCATCATTGTGCAGGTAGACATGGTGCTAGAGGAGCCAAGAGTTCTACCTCTTGATCCAAAGGCAGCAGAATGAGACTGACTGGGGGCAGCTTGAGCATATATAAGTCTTAAAATTACATGTTTACAATGACACACGTCCTCCAACAAGGCCACACCTACTCCAACAAGGCCATCCCTCCTAATAGTGTCACTCCCCATGGGCCAAGTGTTCACACACATGAGTCTATGGGGGCTAAGCTTATTCAAACCATCACACATGCAAAAGGAACAAATAAGTTGTCGTATTACAGAAGACTTATAAATGAATTTCGCCTAAAGAAAGTTACTTTATTACTTACTAAAGTTATTACTCTCCTCCTCCTCCTCTTCCTCCTCTTCCTCCTCCTCTTCCTACTACTACTATTACTACTACTACTATTATTATTATTAAATAAGACTGTATTATTAGAGAACACTGCACTTATGTGTAGAACTTTAATTCATCAAGCTGTAATTTCATTATTCTCACAGCCATTCATGGAGTTTTCAAGAGAAGGAATATTTCCTAGATTTTAAAATTGGAGAAACTTAAGCTCAGAACTTTGACATGACTTGTGCAAAATCATGGAAATTTGCAACTGAAACTCAGGTCTCCTGAATGCCACTTTTAAATAAACTATACCATTCCCCAAACTAGGGAAAGCACAATTCCCTAGATCATGCTGAATTCGACCATTCGTAAATCATAGCAGAAGAGTTAAAGAATGTTCTAGAAGATACGCTAGTTGTTAAGAGACACCTTTCCTCCCCTTTATCATTGCATTTCTGAATGCTTCATATAACAGAAATCTTTGATCATTCACAGGTTGTAGTAATTCTGTCCTAACTATACTGTAGGTTTTTGGGAAATATGTATTTAATTCAATTAAGTTCAGTAGGATTATTATTTATAATCAATCTGATAAGATGTTAGTGTTTCTATTTACCTTTTGAATTGATGGACAGACTTAGTAACTAAGGGATGTACTGTGTTTAAAACCTCCAAAAATGCATCAATTTCATTGATCTGTGCTTTTTATGCAGGAGCTTGCTATAAAGCCTTTCATTCTGTTAAATTCAGCAGGCTTGTCATGCATTCAAGAAAATAATTGTAAGGTATTATAGGGCTCAAAATCTATTCATTGATTTTTGGCTGTAAAATGAAAACTTACTAAAATTACATTTGGAAATAAATATTTCTGTGACATGTATTTGTGATATATGCAGATAAGAAGGAATACATAAGTTCAAAGCAAGAATTTGTATGTGCATGTATTGATTCATTTCTCTTTAATTCATGCAAAAAGAAAATTAAAATCAAATTTAGAAGTATGAATTTTCTATTACTGATATTATATAATAGCTCTTTTCTTTTTTCATTTTTAAATAGACATAGACACACATATATATCAATTTATTTCTAGAAATGTAGAGTATGGGGATAATTCAAAGTATTTAATTTGAAACATAAAACGGTAATTAAAAAATATTCCCAAATAGGGCCTTGTTTGAAGATCAGTAATATTTGTATTACTGGTTAATACATAAGGTCAGAAAGTCTCAAAATACTGTATTTGTTATCCATAGAAAATGTTTAAAAACCACAATGACTTCTCTTTTTTTCTTTTTCTTCTATTTTTCTCTTTTATTTTTTTATTTCTTTACACTCTAGATTTTACCCCCTCCCCATTCACACTCCAACTGTTCCACATCTTATATCTCCTCCCCAGCCCCTGTCTCCACGAGGACATCCCCACCCCCCACTCCCCACCCAACCACATCTCTAAACTCTCTGGGCCTTCCAGTCTCTTGAGGGTTAGGTGCATCATCTCTGACTAAACACAGAACCTGCACTTCTCCGCTGTATATGTGTTGGGGGCCTCATATCAGCTGGTGAATGCTGCCTGGTTGGGGGTTCAGTGTTTGAGAGTTTTCAGGGGTCCAGATTAATTGAGATGGCTGGTCCTCCTATAGGGTCACCCTCCTCCTCAGCTTCTTCCAGCTTTTCCCCTGATTCAACCACAGGGGTCAGCAGCTTCTGTCCATTGGTTGCATGCAAATATCTGCATCTGACTCTTTCAGCTGCTTGTTGTGTCTTCTGGAGTACGGTCATGATAGGTCCCTTTTTGTGAGTGCTCCATAGCCTCAGTAATAGTGTCAGGCCTTGGGACGTCCCCTTTATCTGGATCTCACTTTGGGTCAGTCTCTGGACCTTCTTTTCCTCAGGCTCCTCTCCATTTCCATCCCTGGAATTCTTTTAGACAGGAACACTTATGGGTCAGAGTTTTGACTATGGGATGGCAACCCCATCTCTCACTTTCTGCTGGAAGTGGGCTTTACAAATTCCCTCTCTCCAATGTAAGGCATTTCATCTAAGGTCCTTCTCTTTGAGTCCTGAGAGTCTCTCACCTCCCAGGCCTCTGCTACATTCTAGAAGGTCCCCCCTACCTCCTACTTCCCGAGGTCATCTGTTTCCATTCTTTCTGCTAGCCCTCAGGGCTTCAGTCCTTTTCCCTCACTCAATACCAGATCAGGTTACACAATGAGGATTGTAGACACAGAAGAATGTTCTAGATGTTGTCCATGTCCAACATTTCTGCTAAAGTGGAAATAAAATAACGGGAAATTCTATAAACTAATAGAGGAATTAATCCCAAGCTGTTGTTTCAAAGACATTACTTTGTTCATTATTGTGAGACTATACCTGCTGAAAAGAAACCATCTAAGGGAGGACAGACATATTTGGACTTAGTGTTTCAGAGATTCTAGTGGGAGGTTACTTTGTTCTATGTTTCTGCGACCCTGAAAAGGAAGATAGAATCTTGGTAGTATGTTGGGATGTATGGATGAGAATGCTGTTCATCTCATGGTGGACAGGAAAGAGAGCATGACAGAAGAGTCCAGGGTAAGATAGATTTCCAAAAATACCCTTGGAGATTCAAGCCTTCCTGAAACAGCACCATCATTTGGAATGAAACGTTCAAAACATGAACCTGTGGGAACATTCATATACAGATCATATATATACATATAATATATATATATATATATACACATGCATATATATATGATATATATATACATGCATACATATATATGTTATATGCATGTATATATATGTAATATATATATGATATATATATATCATATATTATATATAACTTGTTACTCTGTGTGTGTGTGAATATGAGTGTAGGTATTTGCAGAGGCTTGAGGAAAGTTCTCATAGTCCCTTGGTGTTGAATGTTGAATTTCAGGCTGTTGTGAGTCTTCTGTTGTGGGTGCTGGGAACTGGATTTGATTTCTCTGGAAGAAGAATACACACTATGAACTATTAACTGCTGAGACATCTCTGCATCCCACTCATGTTATAATTCATGCCAATATTTTCATTCCCATTGAACTAGCTTCATGAAAGCAAGAATAAATATGAACTGGTTCCCAATTTTTTCTCTAATATCAAGGGTCATAATCATGTATAGCATGAAAGGTACCTGAAAAGTAAAAAAAAAAAAAAAAAAACACAAACCAACCAACTAACCAAACAAAACAAAAATAAAATCAGAATTGAGAGAATTTGTTTGAATGTAGAATACTGATTCAAAGTTAAATAGAAAATATAAATATATGAAATCAAATGCTTTTAATAGGAAAATGGCCTTTGCTAAACCACCCACAAAACTTTCAAGCAAAAATTTATCTTTTCTACAAGAAAGGCAGTGATAGGGGATGGAGCAGAGACTGAGGGACTGGCCAAGTAATATCAGGTCCAACTTGAGACTCATCCCATGAGCAACCACCAATCCCTGACATTATTAATGATACCCTACTAAGCTTGCAAACAGGAGTCTAGCATGGCACTCCTCTGAGAGACTCCATCCAGAAGTTGACTCAGAAGGATGCAGAAATCCTCAGTAAAACAGCAGATGGAGCTTGGAGACTCTTAAGGAAGAGTTGGGGGAAGGATTGCAGGCAATGAAGGGGATAGGAAATGCACAGGAGAACCAACAGAGTCAACTAACCTGGAATTTTGTGGATCTCAGAGACTGAAGGAAATAGCATACAAGGGCTGGACCTAGGCTTCCCTGCACATATGTAGTAGAGGAGCAGGGGCTATCACAACATCTACTGCCTGTATGTGGGCTATGTTCTTCTAGCTGGGATGCCTTCTCTGGCCTCAGTGGGAGAAGATACACCTAGCTTTACAGACTTGATCTGCCAGGGTGAGGGAATACCCAGGGAGCTACCACCTGTTCACAGGAGAAGGGGAGGGGGAGGACTGTGCAAGATAATAACTGGAAAGGGGGCAGTGAGGGGGATATAAAGTGAATACGTAATAAACAAACAAACAAACAAACCTTCCTGGAAAGTAGCTGAAAAAAAAATTAAGCTAAACAAGGCACTTGTGTTTATATTACTTGATACAAAGGACTTAATAGGCTGCCATCTTAATTGGATAAAATGTATTTTCACATAGTTTATCCCCAAATGTCAACCATGCCTGTTATAGTTTCAGGGCATGATAATATGTTGATGAGAAACATTTGCCACCATGTTGAGCAATATAACTTTAAGCCCCTCTATTCTGATATGAGAGCATCTAGTTGCTAGGAACAATATAGTCACACTTTGAACCAAACAATTATGAAAATAGTATAATCACTCTAATAGATAACAACAAACAAATGAGAGTTCTCTCTACTGCTGCTGGCTGTCTTAGTTACTTTTCTATTCCTGTGATAACACACCAAGACCAAAGAAACATATAAACGAATGTGTTTGATTTGGATTATGATTTCAGATGGTTAAAGTCCATGGTAGCCGAACAAAGGAATGACTGAGAGCTCACATCTTGATTCACATCTTCAGGGTAGAGATTGAACACTGTGAATCTCAAGAGTCTATTGAAACCTCAAAGCACATCCCAGTGACACACCTCTTCCAGTACCATATCTCCTGGTCTTGCCTAAAAGGTTCTACCTATTGGGGACCAGGTTTCCCAATATATGAGACTATGGGAGCCATATTCATTCAAACCACAGCACTGACCATCATTATCCATTATGCTTATTCCAGTATCCCAAACTAATTTGGTTAACCATTAGGAAAGCGATTTTCTTGACCCACAGTTCTCATATGGTAATTGTCTGCCATTATGCTCCTAATATGCACAGTTGTATTTAGTTCCAGTTTGCAAGGCAAAAATGTGTGCCTCTTTTCTAGTTTGATTTCTATTGGTGTGATAATATATTCTGACCAAAATCAATTTGGAGAGGAAAGGGTTTATTTGGCTTATATAACCTAATTACAAGCTATCATTGAGGAGTTGAGGCAGGAACTCAGGCAGGAAAAAAGAAGAAAGAAAGAAAAACAAGGGGAAAAGGCCCTTGTGTCACAAGCAGAAATGCATATATTAAATAGTCCCTAAATCTCACATCTTCATACAGGGAGTGGTCAGTTCATCAATATGGAATAAATTTTCTGTGTTGTTTCAAAAATGAACTATCCAGGTACAATAACAGAGAAATATAGAGATCATAGTGATAGGACAGCAATCCTCCAGAGAGAGAAATTGAAAGGTAGAGGCTGAGTAGAAAAGTGACTGACACTAAAGGTCGCAAGCAATAAGGTAATTCATAGCATGCTGCCCCATTTTTGTAGTCTTCTAATAGCCAGTTCATTTCCAGGAGTTCTCAGGTGACCTGTAAACACAATAGCAAACACTTTGGCTGAGATAGAAAAGTGTGTGTATGTGTGTGTGTGTGTGTGTGTGTGTGTGTATGTGTGTGTGTGTGCTGAGATGAGTAGATGATCCAGAAGAATTCCTACATTTCAATAAGTTATAGTTACCTCATTGTCTTTTATAAGCATATCATCCAGAGAACTTTTTCTCTGTCTGAAGAATTACAATGTTAATGAAAGGGGAGACTATGGTACCTCTATGCTAGGTCTAAGTGTCACTAGACTGTGTTGCTAACTCATAAAAAAGAAACAGCAATATCCAACTTTTCTGGAAGGTAAAGCAATGATGCGGGAGAAGGCATTTTGGATTTTGAGTCAACATTCAATTTGTAGAATGGTGGGCATGTCATATCCCACTGGAGTCCAAACTGCTACAAATGCTTTCCTTCTGCTTTTATAAAAAGAGATAGATTAGAAAATCTTAGTTCAACTATTGCACAAGTTTGAGGGAGAGAACTTGACTTCAGTCCTCATACCATTTTAGCAGCTGAATCTATTTCTTCATATTTTTGGTGATGGTAATTGAGTAAGGAGACAATATTAAAAATATTAAATTATGTTTTGTATAATCTAATTGAGTTTAATATATTTTAGGTATGTGCCCATTTGGCAAAAGTAAACAGGCAATTTAAATACAGCATTGATACTCACAGGATTAAATGCAAGTTATTTAAAAATCCAGTCGTCCAAGTCTCAGTCTTATTATTATGTATAATCACTGTTAGTAGACTGGGAAATAGTAAAACATGAGTGGCTTTAGCTCAGATGGGTTTACCACTGTCATCTGTTGGGACACAAGAGTACAACTTTATTCAAGCATAGGTGTATGATAACAAGGTAGAGAGGGAACAACAGAGTATGATTATTTTAGAGTGTATATATTCTAAAGTATAAAAATACTGCAATCCTAGACTCTGACCTGGCATAACCTCACAGATATTATCTTAACAAAACTCAGATTTTAATCTAGCACATACTACACTCCTGCATCTAGTAAGATCCCTTTCATTAAATAGTGGAAGGAACAGCTCAGTTTATTGCTGTGATCTTTACTACATATTCCAATAACACTTTAGGCAATTTCTCTCCTCCATATGGGGCCATTATTTGAAGCTATTTCCAAGAAGAAAACTTCTTTGCATGCACTGAGATGAACTCTGTCCATTTTTACAGTGTTTGCAGTTTGTGAGATGAGATTCCAAACAAGTCAATGTAGTGGGAACACATTGGCCAGGTAAATACTGGCCCAGAGTCAGTGCACAAGCTATTAAGCAAGCTACTTTGATTCTGCAATCCTTCTTTCAAGCCAGAATATGTAGGCCCTGCATAGAATGGAAAACAAGATGGTTTTTAAGAGAATTCACTTTACAATTGTCCATAAAATTATCTCTCATTTTTCTTATTATCATTGAAGTACATTTATCTAGTATTTTAATAGAATGTTTTTTATAACATTATAGATTCTACATTCTGGACAGTTGACTCTTCAGTGCACCCTCCATTAGGAAAAATGAAATAAGGATGGATTTGGTAATCCCACATTTGGAAACTCCCTTACTACCCAGTACCTATATTTTATTGATATTATTCCCAGAATCTAAGTCTTAACCTTTTAATACTGTCCATCAAAATGGAGAATGAAAGGCTTATATGCTCATTCCATTAGCATTTCTAATGTTCTTTATTTAGTCTTAAGGCTTAGAGTTTTGATGTCTTTAAGTATTAATTATGCCCTCCTTATTGACACACTTTTAGATTCCTTTCCTGACAGTCTTCAATATGTTTCCTTCAGGCATTCTGAGAGTCTTCTTCATTTAAAATCAGTTTGGACATAAGCAGAAAATAGAGATGGGTAACTAATTAAGTGCTGATGTAAATTACATGCAATTCTTACCATGGGTATAATGTTTTCTGTGAGTAGTCAGAAGCAATATGAATAATACACTAATAGTGACATTCTATTTCAAGACAACATGGATTTTGGAAACTTATTCAGCTGAAGTAGCTTCTATGTGGCTTATCAAACTACACACACAGAAGAAGGTATGAGCTAAATGCAGAAAATAAATGGTTAGCTTCCTTACATGGCACGATAAGTGTAGGCAGTTTGGCAGCAAAGGACACTTACAGTACAGTCAATGATGGCAAGGATCATTTATAATTGATTAAGTGCTAGAGCAATGGTTCTCAACCTTCTTAATTCTGTGATGGTTCCTCACATTGTATTGATAACCAAGCTTGTAATTATTTTCATTGCAACTTCTTAATTATAATTTTGCTACTATTATGAATCATAATGTAAATATTAGTGTTTTTCAATGGTGGGCCATTCTTGTGAAGGGTCATTTGGTTCCCCATAGAGGTTACAACCCACAGATTAAGAAGTACTGCACTTGATTTTGGAACCTCTTATTTTGTCTATTATGGTCTGAATATTGGTTTGATATGGTTCAATACTGTATAGAGGTGGACACTTTAGAAAGTAGTTGAGGTATGATAGAAACGCTCATGAAGAAACACCCTTATAAATGTGGTTAAGGTTTTTTCTTTGTCCCTGTAACCAAATGAAGATATAGCCTCAAGGCACTGCCTATAGAGCAGAGAGTGAGCTGTTTAATCAGATACCAAATCAGGAAGCACCTTGATCTTAGACTTAAAACCTTAACATAGCAGCAGATGGGAACAGATACTGAGACTCACAACAGAGAGGCTTGTAGCACTCAGACTTAAATGGGATATGTATACCAAATCCCTTCCCTCAGAACTCAGGGAACCCTTCGGAACAGGAGGTAGACAGATTCTAAGAGCCAGTGTGCATGGAGGACACACACACACACACACACACACACACACACACACACACACACACCAAACAGGCCCTCCAAACACAGCAGGAGTTCTGATACACATATGAACTCATACAAACTGTGGCAGCATGCACTGTACTTGAAGAGGGCCAAACAAGATGGGGTCCCAGAACTAAGATATGGAAGTAGAAACATGGACCACATCCCTAATCCAGAAGCTATCTCTACTGGATTGGCACTTGCAAATGAAAAATTAGTTTTGTTTTTTTTTCAATAGAGTCTCACAGGGAATAAGAACAACTCTTAAGGCAGGTCCCATGCCAAGCAAACACAAAACAAACTCAATGGTGTTTTTGCAGTTGCCTGCCCACTATTCCCTTAATGCTTTGTCTGGGCACTGTTCTCTCTCTCTCTCTCTCTCTCTCTCTCTCTCTCTCTCTCTCTCTCTCTCTCTCTCCCACTGCTTCTTTCTTTGTTTATTTTTTGTTTATTTTTATTCGTCTTCCTTTTATCATTCCTTCCTTCCTTCCATCCTTCCTTCCTTCCTTCCTCCCTTTCTTACACTCCAAGCACACATAAGAAACTTACAAAGAGGTTTGAAACACAATCAAACAATTAGTGAACTATCTGTAGTTTAGCAATGCCAAAGGGAAAAGACTGGAAATTAATAAAAATTCTTTTTTCCCATCTTACAGGTCTTTTGTGTATATATTATGGTGTCTGGTTTTGTAATATTATGAGTTTTCGGTGTGTGCCAATATGTGTGTCTTTGCATCTGTATGTATTTCTTGTGCTTTTCATTTGGAGTTTTCTCCTGGTAGTTTGGTTGCTTCATCCTGTTCTGATTTGATTGTTTTTGTACTCTTAATTTATTATATAGTATTCCATTATCATTTTTAGATATCTGTATCTTGAAAGAGTGAACGGGTGAGAACTGAGGTAAGTAGGGAGGCAGAGAGGATCCAAGACCTGTTGGGGGATAGGAAACTTGTCTTAGTCAGGGTTTCTATTCCTGCACAAACATCATGACCTCTTAGGGTTGTTTAGATTTGCATTTCCCTGATGACTAAGGATGATGAACATTTCTTTAGGTGCTTCTCGGCCCTCCAAGTTTCCTCAGTTGAGAATTCTCTGTTTAGCTCTGCTCCCCATTTTTTGATAGGGTTATTTGGTTCTCTAGAGTCTAACTTCTTAAGTTCTTTGTATATAATGGATATTAACCTTCTATTGGATGTAGGATTGGTAAAGACCTTTTACTAATCTGCTGGTTTCCATTTTGTCCTATTGACAGTGTCCTTTGCCTTATAGAAGCTTTGCAATTTTCTGAGGTCCCATTTGTCGATTCTTGATCTTAGAGCATAAGCCATTGGTGTTCTGTTCAGGAACTTTTCCCCTTTGCCCATATGTTTGAGACTTTCCCCCCACTTTCTCTTTTATTAGATTCAGTGTATCTGGTTTTATGTGGAGGTCTTTGGTCCACTTGGACTTGAGCTTTGTACAGGGAGATAGGAATGGATCAATTTGCATTCTACTACATGTTGACTGCCAGTTGGCCAGCACCATTTGTTAAAAATGCTGTCTTTTTTCCACTGGATGGTTTTAGCTCCTTTGTCAAAGATCAAGTGACCATAGGTGTGTGGGTTTATTTCTGTGTCTTCAATTCTATTCCATTGATCTACCTGCCTGCCACTGTACCAATACCATGCAGTTTTTATCACTACTGCTCTGTAGTAGATCTTGAGGTAAGGGATGCTGATTCCCAGTCAGAAAGGCTAAGATAAAAATCTCAGGTGACAGCAGGTGTTGTCGAGGATGTGGAGAAAGAGGAACACTCCTCCATTGCTGATGGGAATGCAAGCTGATACAACCTCTCTGGAAATCAGTTTGGCGGACCCTCAGAAAAATGAACATAATACTACCTGAGGACCCAGCTATTCCATTCCTGGGCATATACCCAGAAGATGTTCCAACATGTAGTGAGGACACATGCTCCACTATGTTCATAGCAGCCATATGTATAATAGACAGAAGATGGAAACAACCAAGATGTCCCTCAACAGAGGAATGGATACAGAAAATGTGGTAAATTTACACAATGGAATACTACTCAGCTATTAAAAACAATGAGTTCATGAAATTCATAGGCAAATAGATGGAACTTGAAAATATCATCCTGAGTGAGGTAACTCGGTCACAAAAGAACAAACACGGTATATACTCATTGATAAGCAGAGATTAGCCCAAAAGTTTGGACCACTCATGATTCAATTCACAGCAACTATTGGACTGAGCATGGGGTCCCAGGTGGAGGAGCTGGGGAAGGGACTGAAGAGCTGAGGGCGTTTGCAGCCCCATGGGGAAGGAGCAACAGTGTCAACTTGTCAGGCCTTTGGTGCTTCCAGAGACTGGAACATCAACCAAAGAATGCATATGGAGGGATCCATGTTGCGGGCCACATATGTGGCACAGGAGGGCCTTGTTGGCCATCAATGGGAAGAGAGGCCCTGGGGTCTGAGAGTGTTAGATGCCCCAGTATAGGGGAATGTCAGGAAGGGAATATGGGAGCGAGAGGGAGGGTGGGGGAATATCCTCATAGAGGCAGGGGAGGGGGGATGGGATAGGGGGTTTCCAAAGGGGAGACCTGGAAAGGGGAAAACATATGAAATGTAAATAAAATATCAAAAATAATAATAAAATAAAAATAAAACAATCGTCCCTTTTGGCTGGAGTCTTGGCTCAGTGGTTAAGAGAATTTGTTGTTGCAAAGGACCTAGGTTCAATTCTCAGCAGCCGCATGTAGACTCACCACCTCCTCAAGCACCAGCATGTGTGGTTCACAGACACACATGAAGGCAAACATACTCGTAAGTATAAAATAGTAAAAATAAATAAATAAAAAGAGAAAACCTTCTCCTCAACCATAACTTCAAGAGGTCATATGCTTAGTTTATACATCTGGTGCTGCAACCCTCAGTCTATGCATGTGGTGGCAAAAACCTCAGTGTACACACAATCAAAATAGCATACTTTAAAATAAATAAATAAAGTTATATAGATTTGGAGATCACAGTTACTAGCCTTGGTCAAATGGATAGAAATAGCAGTCATGCAGCTATCATTTAGAAAACATATATTTTACTTCAAGAACACATAAGAAACTCACAAAGCAGTTTCAAACACAGTTCATTCAATTAGTAAACTACCCATAGTTTAGCAATAACAAAGAGGAAAGACTGGAAATTCATTTAAAAATATAAAAAAAAAATCTGAAAAATTAAAACAGAATTTTGAACAGTCTCTGGGTGAAAAAACACACATACAAATTGGAAAAGATTTTTAATTTTTTAAAATGTAAATAGTACAAAATAAAATTCTTGTTTTGAAACCAGAGCAGTACTGACTGGAAAATATGCCATTTTAATAAACATTGATCGAATTAGAAATGGTAGATCAAACTCCATGAACTTAAAGAGGAAATGATAAAGATACCAAATTAATGAAATGGTAATTAGGAAATACTGAATGAAATTAACAATGTCAAAAGCAAGTTCCCTAAATAGAGCAGTAAAATATATAATACTGTAGCAACCTTGATCAAAAAAAAAAGATGGAAAAGTACAAAAAAGTGATTATAAAATCACTAGCACACAGAATGTTATAAATACATTTACATTGAGAAATGTGATAGAAAAGAATTAATTAACATTATTCCAATTAAAAATGAATGCAGAAAAGAAAAAGGGGAAGGTCAAAGTCCACTAGTAAAGACAGTGAATATGCTATGGAAATACCAACTCTCACATCATAGAAGAATATTCACTGAGCAAACTCTAAAATTTTGAGGACTTTTTAATTAAAAATAGACTTTTATACAACATATTTGATCACAGTTTTGTACTGGCTGGTTTTGTGTGTCAACTTGACACAAGCTGGAGTTTTCACTGAGAAAGGAGTTTCAGGTGAGGAAATGCCTCCATGAGATCCAACTGTAAGGCATTTTCTCAATCAGTGATCAATGGGAAAGGGCCCCTTGTGGGTGGTACTATCTGTGGGCTGGTAGTCTTGGGTTCTTTAAGAAAGCAGGCTGAGAAAGCCAGTAAGAAGCCATGGCCTCTGCATCAGCTCCTGCTTTCTAAGCTGCTTGAGTTCCAGTCCTGACTTCCTTTAGTGATGACAGCAATGTGGAAGAGTAAGCTGAATAAAACCCATTCCTGCCCGATTTGCTTCCTTCCACCTCACACCAGTCAGAATGGCAAAGATCAAAAACTCAGGGAATGATAGGTTTTTATTGTATTTATGACAGAACAGCCAGAGGCATCTGGAGGAGTCCAGAGCAGAGAGACAAAGTAGTAAACTGAACATGCACAGAAGACTAGACTAGGCCATTAGAGGAAAGAGGTGAGGGAGAGCAAGAGGAAGAGAAAGAGACAACCAAGAGTGGGGATTAAGAGAGAGGTGGCCAAGAAAAGGAAGACAAAGGAGAACATGTATCCGAAATAGTAGGGTTATAAGGGAGTGAGAAGCTGTGTGAGAGAATTCCATGAACTGGAGAAGTTTAGGGTAAGGAGAGCTGAGAAGAGCCAGCATGCCAATAAATCACAGTGTCACAAGGAGGCCAGTATGTGCTTTGGTACTGTAATAGGTACCATAGATGCCATTAGTCCTGGTTTCTTTTGAGCCTGACAGACTGTAGTAGGTATGTTTGCTTCTCCTTGTATTTCAATTATTACTTCACATATTCAAACATTATCATTAAATTTTATAGAGAAAGAATTATCTTGTGGACCTACTAAATTTCTCCATTTCATCATTAGGTAGTATCTCCCATAAATTTAATGATTCTGTGATTCTCTTACCTTTTTTTCTATTCAAGTTTGAAGAATAATAGGCGTTTTCCTTAGGTAATTGTCTCCAATTTCTTATTAGTTTATACAAATCCACTAATTAATTTTGCTTAAACTTTGGGAATAATTAGAGTTTCATGTACAATAGTAAGAATAAAGCTCAGAATACTACATGTACTCTGTTCCAGTTGTTCCTGGTAATATCATCTTTCAAGCAAAGCTAACATATCATAAAAGGGTCTGAATATGTAGCTCAGTGGCAGGTCATTTGGTAAGCATACACAAAGCCACAGGTTTAATCTCTGGCTTCAAAACAAAAACCAAAGCCAAACAATCAAACAAACAAACAAGATGGACCTGGGCCAAGCCCAGTTCTGGGTTCCCTAGTATGTTCTTCTTAATATCTCTTGAAATGCTACACCACTGATATCTGAAAACCTACCCTACTGAATTTCCATAAGTGGAACTAATCCTTCAGTCTGCAAACTGCTTTTATCTAAAGACCAAACTAAACCCTGTGCAGGTGCTGTCCAGGTAGCCCTTTCTTCTTCCTCCCACTGTAACCCAAGCCAGACATGTACTGATTTTCTGACACTTTCCAAAGGAGAGCTCCCTACTCCCTCCCATCTGGAACACAAACACTGTTAGCTGGAGATCCTTGTTGAGTTCTATTTCCCAGTCCTGCCCTGGAATTTCAATCTACTTTCCTCTGGCACTTCAGCCTGAGTTTTTGAAGAACTGTGCAGTGGGAGGGTTTGTTCACGAGGCAGAAACTGCACCTTTCCATAGCTAAGCTGCAACTACTTCTGATGCCCTAATCATAAGTCAGCATTGAATTGCCCAAGGTCTGGACTTACAATACCACCCAAAAGAGACACAAACATGCCATGTTAGAAAAATGGCAAATAGAAATTCAAATATCCACCCCAAAAATGTCGGACAGATATTGATACCAAAATTCAAACCAATGACCTGACCCAATATGCCCCAGTATCATGAGCCAACACTACAAAAGAAACAAAACAGTATACCTCCTTCCAAAACTAGTACTTTCATGGTAATGTCCTCAGACAATGAACTTCAAATATGAATTATTATAAATATGTTATATAATCAGAAAATATATGAATTATTGCCAGAATGAGACAAAAAAAAAAAAGAACCAAATAATTGAATAAAATAAGGAAGACAAATCAGGATGTAAAGATAGAATTGAATAAAGAGATAGAAATACTGAAGGGCTGAAGTGACTTTTGTAATGAAAATTTGAGTAAATCAAGTAAAAGGCTCTGTGGAGAATCACCAATGCAATGGATCAAATGGAAGACAAACCATCAGGCTTAAAGACAAGATAGAGGAACTGGATCCCTCAAGGAAAATAATAAAAATTTAAATGACAGTAAATACAAAATGCAGTATCTTTAAGGCACTATTTATACTAGCAGGTTTTGTGTGTTAACTTGACACAAGCTGGAGCTATCACAGAGAATGGAGCCTCCCTTGAGGAAATGCCTCCAGGAGATCCAGCTGTAAGGCATTTTCTTAATTAGTGATCAAGAGGGTAGGGCTCATTGTGGGTGGTGCCATCCTTGGGCTGGTAGTCTTGGGTTCTATAAGAAAGCAAGTTGAACAAGCAAGCCAGTAAGTAAAATCCCTCCATAGCCTCTGCATCAGCTACTGCTTCCTGACCTGCTTGAGTTACAGTCCTGACTTCCTTTGGTGAGGAATAGCAATGTGGAAGTGAAAGTTGAATAAATCCTTATCTCCCCAACTTGCTTCTTGGTTCTGATATTTGTGCAGGAACAGAAACCCTGACTAAGACACTATGCAAAGACTACAACTATGAATCATGAGATATAGAAAAAGATGTAATCCAGGTTATAGGCATAGAAAATATTGTCAACAAAATCACAGAAAAATTTCAAAATCTAGTAGAAGTGATGGCTTTCCAAGTACAAATGACCCACAGAATATCAAATGTACAGGACTAGGGAA
Source organism: Rhynchomys soricoides (assembly GCA_019843965.1). Lineage (NCBI taxonomy): Eukaryota > Metazoa > Chordata > Mammalia > Rodentia > Muridae > Rhynchomys > Rhynchomys soricoides. The sequence goes on from JADRCH010007713.1 coordinate 7,719,175, forward strand.
GAAGAAAGTCTACAATATCATATAATAGTCAAAACACTAAATGGGCAGAAAAAAAGATACTGAAAGCATCAAGATAGAAAGAGGAAGTTATATAGAAGGACAAGCCTATCAGATTAACAGCTGACTTCAATGAAGGCTTTAAAAACCAGAAGGATTCCAACTAATGCTCCATAATTTCTAAAGCAAGTTTAGAGGATCATATCCAGAAAAACTATCAAAATTGAAAAAGAAGGGAATAGTTTTTTATAATAAAAGCTGAGGAAAATATTTATGACTATCAAATCAGTCTTATAGACTATACTGGAGGGAATATTTCAGACTGAAGAGAAGGATAAATGGATAAATATACCCACAGGCATCAGGGTGGGAAGCAAGCAATGTTAGCACAGTGGCTAAACAAAGGGGGACTAAGAAAACAAACAGGATGATAGTAGTCGCTTTACATCTGTCAGTAGTAACTTTGAATAGAGACAGTTTCAATTTCCCCATCAAAAGGTACATACAAGCTAGTAGATTGGATTATTACAAAGCAGGATTTTTGCTGCCTCCAACACACTTCACCACCAAAGACAGAAGCTATCTCTACAAAGATTATGGAAAGGATCCTAAGAAATGAAACCAGGACACAAACAATAATTGTTAGTTTACTATCTGATAAAATTATTTCTAATGAAACGGAATAATGAAATATAGAATGTCACTTAATACTGGTCAAGGAAATAATCCATCAAAGGAATATTGTAGTACTAAACGTATTTGTACCAAACGATAAACCCTAATCATTTAATATCTAACATTATTACAAGATTAGTAAATATCAAATATCAAATAGTAAATATCTATATACTATATATATAAAATACTATACCTATATACTTATATATAAAAAGACTGAAAAAAATCTATATTTTAATACCTTTTTACTTCTACATCTGCATATTAATTATTATTACCAGCAATAATGACATAACCGATTATAACTTACTTACATGTACAGAGTCATGTATAATTTAATGATAGACATATATTTGGAAGAAGGTGTCATCAAGCAACTCTGTTACTTTATGCATATCACAGAGTATATTTGCCCAAACTAGATCATATACATCAGCTACTTAACTTGGCCTTATAATTTAGTCAAGAAATGATAAAACTATAGTTCATATGAGGCTGCCTCAATTTTAAAATCATACTATTTTGTGTTATAAGTCTTTTTTTTAATTAAAATAAATGCTATCCAAACATAATCACAAAAATAGCATACTGCTTATTACCAGTAGTATGTACAATGCAGAATTATATATGCTAATCTTTAGAAAGCTGGTCAGGTGAGTTGGCTTATATTAGCTTCAACATAAGCACATAAATAATGAATTGAATTATAACACTATGCCTATGATATGATGGAAAAATTTTTTAGCTCCCCTATTATAAGTCTATACTTATATGGGATCTGATGATAACCAAGATGTTTTGTGAAGAACAATTGTATGTATGCATATATAGTATTATGTTTTATGCAAATTCTTTCATGTAATTTTCATAGCATAGCATGTATATCTCTTTTTCAGAAACTATGTCATACATATTTCATATGACTTATCTACGACCATAATACCTAATAAATAGCCACTCTGGAAATTTAAAACCAGGTAGTTTTTCCAAAGTCCTTGACAACTCAAAATACATTAAAAAAAACCTTATAACACTGATAGGGACATATAGAAAGCAAAGTTTAATGTAAAAATTAACCTTGACCTCATCAACTTATGTTGTTGTTATCCCAGTATTTACTAGTTTCTCTAGTTCTTTCAGAACTTTCCTACATATTTTTCATTGCATTTACCATTTTTTATACATAAAAAAGTTTAATTCCCTAGAAATAGCATTGAAAAATCCAAAATGCACAGCTTTTATGATTTTCAAGAACAAAGTTTACTTTTTTTTTTTTTTTAAAAAAGACAGAGTTTCACTCAATAGCCCTGGCTGGCCTGGAACTTGTGGTTTAAATCAGTCTGTCTGGACAACTCAGCAGGATCTACCTGCCTCTGCATCCCAAGTGCTGAGATCAAAGGCATACAACACAATGGCCAGCTTGAAATTAGCAGTAGTAAAGTTAATGTTTGCTCCTTCTATCTTTCTTACTCCTAAACTCAGAAATTAGTCCAATATTGGTTTTGGTCTCATATCTTTTTGAGTCTTATGTTAGGGAGCTTGTATTGTCATTACAGAAAGAGACTGGCTGGCTGATTGAAATGACAGAAATTATATCTCACAATTCTGGAGGCTTGAGAGACAAATAAGGGTTTTATTCAAAGGCATATTCGTTCAGTCTGTAGTTACCTTCTATCTCCCTGAGCTCATAAGTCTTGCTATGAGTACACATGGAATATAAACCACTGTCTTCTTTTTATAAGGCCATTTACTCCAATGTGGAAGGGCTGTTCTCAGGCATTATATAAACCTTATTCCTTCCCTAAAAGTATCATCTCTAAATACCATCACATTGAGAGTTAGGACTTCAATCTTTGAATTAATGGAGGACTACAAACATTCATTCTATAATAAGCTTGAGGATAATGAAAAGTCAACAGCAAGATTGAGAACTTGTGTAGATACTCAATACTCTGAGATAATTTGAGTTTTCAAAAGTATCATTTAAAAGTGTTTTCTCTTGCCCAAAACACAATACAGTTTCACACAATAGACACAGATTCTTAGATTTGTCATTTCTTTCTTTTAGATAGGCATCAACATTATGGTCAATGGCAGCTCTTGAAAGTTTCTAGTCACTTGCACAATGTATGATTATTTCTGCAAATCTTTCCCTACAACAAGTTGCCCAGAGTTCAAAGCTATTATCTAGGAAAGAATTGTATCAACAACCAAGAATATACTCTACATTTCAGAAATCATTAACTTGCTGCAGTGTGGAAAAGGACACAACTTATTCATTTGTGTGGCATTGTTCCAGCCCCCCCCTTTGTACATACTGACCTGCATTTTATAGCCAGAACCCCAAAGTTGTAGACCTTATATGCTGACAAGTGAATGTTAAGATTATTTTACTGTTACAATTATATGTATATATAACTGGCCAAATCTATGTTATTATAATTCTAACAGGCTTCCTGATTAAATGTCGATAATTGTAAAGTCTGAAGAACTGATATGTTGTTGTAGATACCAAAAATCTACATGTAGTTACTGAACTCTATTGATATGATGAGCCAACCTCCTCGTCTCCATCTCATTTCAAAGAAGAGGCAGATTGTGAGATTGTGACACTCTCTCTCTCTCTCTCTCTCTCTCTCTCTCTGTGTGTATGTGTGTGTGTGTTTCCAAGTTGCACTATATCACATTCTAATAAACAAGGGCTATATATTTCTTGGCTGTCCAAACCTAGACTCTTATGATGAGGGAAAAGAATTGATTTTTTTAATGCTTTTAACAGTTCTACTCCGTGCCTTCCTTGTTTGTGGAGTCAGACCTTTTCTTTTCCATTCTCAATGTTACCTTTCCTTTCACTTCTGATTTGGTTTTGACATAAGAAGAAGAGGTTAATAGACTGCCCACTTCTTTCCTTGCTCTTCCATTGTTATTTGACAATCATTGTATGCTCTGTCTTCTTTTACATTGATTTGGGAGGATTTTTCACATTCTTGAATAATGAACTCCTAGACTGAACTTGCACACCCTTTAAAACAGCAAAGACATTTTGTATGAGTCTTGAAACCTGTGGAATTCCACCTCTGGGCAGGAGAGTTCTGGTGAGCAGCCTTTATGTTCTTTCTATTTACACTTACCAAAGCTTTGGCACTTTGTAAGAGCAGCTGTGTGCGTGTGCTTATTTGGAGAAAACAAGTTGGCTTTTCTCAATAAAGCAAATGATCTTGATATTTATAGACACTGGATATGCTTCTTTTAGCAAAAAGAAAAAAAGAAAATATCTTCTTTACAGTTAAATCTATTTAAGTTGTCACCTTCCCAGTGCTAGCTACCATTTTGAGGAAGATTAATTGCTTTGTTTTCTAATGTGAAATTTGTCTGGACCTGGAGTGCTTTTTTGTTTGTTTGTTTGTGCAATTTTCATAGAATTTTAAATATTGCCTGATTTTCAAATATGTTCATAATTTCCTTACCCATAATCCAAAATATGAAGGAAAATGTCATTGGACTCAGTTTTAGAATAAATAAAACATGCACTTATTTGTTGGAGAGAAATAGGTAATGAATTTTAAGTGTACCATCAAGTCTTGAAGGAGTCATGTTTTATAAATATAATAACTAAATATTTTTTATTTTGTTGTTTTGATTTGTTTTCAAGGATTTGAAGTATAGACAAGCTAAAAAGTTAGACCAAGTCTTTGGAAAGTGTTTCCTGAATCACCCCAGGGAAGGTGTTGAGTCACAGAGAACATACCTTTTCACCTTTTCATGAGTCAGGATAAGTCACTTTGACTGATTCACTGCCTGACCACTGGGCAAAGAATAAATCATGTAGGAAAATGTCAGTTGAAATGTTAGTGCACTTTAAGGTCATCTGTTGAAATTTTCCTGTGTATCTGTAGCATCTTCAAAAATCCCCAGCACTAAGACACAGTTGTAAAGCAATGAATGCATATTTACTCTTCATTATCTCTCTTTCAAAATGTATATATTGAATCGTGCTCAAATCCACTTCAGAACCAATAAGTAGGAATTAACACAAAGAAAGAAACAACAGAACTTGGTAATTTCAAGTTCAAATAGAAATCAATTTAGCAAAAGTAAAACTCCTCCATCCCTCTCCAAAAATATTCAAATATAAAATAATAATATCAAACAAACATAGAAAAACTGAAATTGATCATAATGCTCCCAAAGTGGTGTTGAAGCTAATATATGAGAATTATATCAATTTATAAATGTCAAATATTCCCCATAACAGTAGCCAAGATACTTTATCATGTTTTGGCAGCAATTCAGAAAATAGTTTCCTTACCATGTGTTAGTTCATCAGTAAACATCATTTTCAACAATATGCTATCAGACTCTAGCTAACAACTGGTACTTACACAGAGAAGGAAGACTAACAATATAGTCTGAAGTAATTTGAAATACTTTAAAAATCAACTCTCTTTTCTTCCAACTCCTAAAATAAATATTAAAACATGAGACCAGCATTATAGGACTGAACAATTAATATTGAAATGAAGCAACATCTCAGCATGGTAAAGGATAACAGTTGCAATTATTACAGCTAACACTGTGGAAAATTGAGTATGTGGTGCTAACTAACACTTTCTACCATAGAAAATTTCAGCAGCAATTATAGCAATTTATCAAGCATTTGCTGAGCGGCTATATACAATATGCTATGCACAGTTAAATGTCATTAAAATGGAGCAGTTCAAAGTATTTGGGCCTTTGAAAAACCTCCAACTTAAAAAAATGCATTAAAGTAATAATAAAAACCAATTATAAAATGGTTGACTATTATTTTAAAGCCATTAAGATAGCAAATCTACTCTTGTAAAAGCAAGAAATGATTACTATTCACTGCAACCATTAGTCAAGTGATAGCTTCATGAATCAGATAAGTTTGATATTCGGCACTTCATACCCAATATCTAGATTAGTGCCTGGAACATAACAGGCACATAAACATGTGGTGAATGAATCAGGTAGACTTGACAAGCAAGTCATCAATTGCCTCTTATAACTCAACTCTAAAAGAGGTCAGGATGAACAGAGATACAATAACACTAAATGAGAAGCCTCATGGTTTCAAAATACTTTATGAATAACTGTATTTGTAACTGCACATTTATAGGCTATGTTTTATTTTATACATAAGTCACTAAAAAGATAGTTAGGTGTAGGCATTAGTTCACTAGTGTTGCCACAACAATGTACCACAGACTCAGCAGCATAAAAATCAGAACCTATTTCTGTATAATTCTAGAGGCTAGCAATTCAAGGTCTAGGTTTCAGCAAGGTTACTGTCTTCTGAACCACTTTACCTCTCTCACTTGCTTATAGATGGTGATATTCCTCCTATGCTTTCCTAGAATCTCTTCCCTGTATGTCTATAGCCTAGCCTCTTTTTAAGAGATAGTAGCAATATTCAGAGGTATTACTTTGAAACAGGCACTGGGGGCTCACTCTAGAGCCTATGGCCTCATATAACCCACTCAATCAAGTACAATTATATGACAAGAGAGTAATAGAAATATAATCATAAAATATAATTTAATGAACATATAACTAAGTTAATGGTTAATGCCATATAGATGAACAGAAAGATAACAGAAGATATTACAATGGTGTAATCTTTACCCATAAGAACTGAGTGAACTTAAAGGAAATATATATTCATCATAGATTTTGGAGAGCATTTCCTGGGCTGTCTTTTGTTGATTTCATTGTTGCCGCTGCTGTTGTTTTGATTTGTGTAAGTTTTAGGTTCATAGTTTCTTAATAAGGGCTACAAGGGTCTAGAAAATTTAATATTTCTGCAAGATATGATCAATTTATTTCTTCTCAACCAAAACAAATCTACTAAATTGTATATTCCCATGGAGTTATATCTACAATAATTATTCTAGCAGATGGTTAATATACTTGAAACTCTGATTTTAAAGGAATTAAGGGGATCTATTCTAGCCCCCTGGAGTATTTGTTCCTGAATATGACATACTAAAGGAAACCTTTACTAGTTGACATGTTGCTGTGAAAAAAAATGCCTAACAAAACCAACTGAAGGAAGGAAGGAAAATCTTGTTTTGGCTCAGAGTCTGAGACTATAGTATATCATGGCAAGGAAGTCACAGTGGCAGAAGTTTGAAGAGGCTGGTCTCATTGTATCTACAGTTAAGAGGTAGAGAGCAATGAGTGCTTAAGCTCAGCTCCCTTTTTCCATTTTATTTAATTCTGGTCCCCAGTCCAGGAAAACGTACCTCCCAAAATTAGGATAGTTCTTTTTACCACAATTAACCTAAATAAAATCATTCATCAGCTATGTGCAGAAAGTTGTTTGCATGGTCATTCTGAATACCACAAAGTTGACAGCCATGAACTATGGCAAACCTCATTGCAGAGCTGTATAGCATTGACAGTGTAGTAGATGAGGTCATTAAGTAAGTCCTAAATATAAAGGGGTAAATCACTCATACAGAATGAGACAAGTTAAACTTTCCTGATTTATGCAAACAGTAGAAGCCAAGAAGACTGCTTATGTGTTCAAATTAGTTGAGAGTGACGCTGACTACTTTAGATACTCAGCTTAAATATCTCAGTTATAAGAAAACATGTTCCTAAACTGTCCTAATTTGATTATGCTTTATCATATAACATAGCTTTTATTTGACAGTTTTCTGTACCTTAAGATTTCTCAATAGAAAGGAGCTTGGGCTGAAAAACCTTCAGAGGAAGTTTTCTGGGTAGACAAATACCAAATGAGTTGGGAAGGTAAAGTGCAGACAAATGATAAAATGGATGCTGTATCTTCATCTGATCCTGAAATGCGAAGGTATATTGTTAGTACTTAGCACTGTACCTAAAGTGACTTTGGATACAGTTTTTGTTTTTAGTTTTGTTTGTTTTGTTTTCTTGGGGTTTTCTGAAATTGAAGATTCTAAAATAGTAACTCAGAAAACATTCCTGAAAAATTTCCCATTGTTTACCTTTTAACATCTGTGAAGGATACAAAGTAGTCATTGGCTAAATCCTTTTGAGCCTTAGCATACTCCTCAGGAAAGAGTCAAGCACATACTCAGATATTCTTTTCCGAAAAGAGAGCTGGAGCAAATATGATCAAAGTACATGATGAATATGCCATAATGAAATCCCTTACATTATATAATTAAAATATCCTAATAAAAAATTTAAAAGCAAATTCTCCATGCTAAGTCAGGAAATGAGTATATTATGATGAATGTTTCTTTACCCTGATTCTTTCATGCAGTTTTTCAAATAGTGATTTTTGGCAACTAAACTAGTGGCTGGTGCTTCTCGGATTGATCCAGTAAAGACTAATTTGACCTCATATTTGATATTTGTTTTCATCCTTAGTCATCCTCCAAGCTTGTACTTCTTCAGACATGCTCCCCTTTTTACTGAGGAGTGAACTGAGGGAACTGGGATATTTCTATTTCAATAGCTAGGTTTAAATTGCTTTCCTTGGAAGGACAATAAGATGTTCTGAGGTGAAGGAGGAAGAAATGTCTCTATGGCTTGAAATAGGTCATCTTGACCTCTTTGAAAATAGAGTTACATTCTTTTATATTTGTGTGTGTGTATGGTTCTGAGAATGGAATCTAGGGTCTTAAACATGACAAACAAACACTAGAAATGAGCTATTTCCTTTCAAACATAGAATTAATCTTTAATTTTACAGAACAATTCTCAACCAATGCAGTTCTGAATCATATAACGTTTAAGTTTCCACAGTGGGTCATGGAATCAAGTTGGTCACAAGGGCTGAAAATGTCCACAGCTATTCTTTGGAAGTGACTTACTTGGTCCTAACTCTTCGCTGAACCTCGTCTTAGTAAATCAAGTATCTCTTCAACTTTTGACTTCCTTAGAGACAGTATAAAATAATAATTGAGATAAAATCTAGTAAAAAATAACTGAATCATTAATCAGGTTGTTATTTTAGATGGGTGAAACTTTGATTAATAAAACCAATACATTATGATGGGCAGATGCCAGATGAATTTATTAAGAAGTGAGACAGAAGCTTTAGATATGTCCTTGATTTTTTCTATTTGCGTGTGTGTGTGTAGGGGGGTATATGCATGTGTGTATGCCTGCCTATGTACATAATGAGGACAAAAGAGGCAATGTGTCCATCTTTATCACTTCCATTATGATTGCCTTGAAACAAGGTTTTAATGAAACGGAATCTGACTGCTTTGGCTAGGCTGTCTGACCAGTAAGCTACTGGGAACTGCTTCTCTATGCCCACCAAACACTAAGAATTGTGGACATGCCAAGATTGTTCATTAGTGATGAAACGCCAAATGTAGGTTCTCCTGACAGTATGGTAAAAATTCTTTGCCATTGCGTTTTCTTCATCTCCATGATTTTTGTTTCTTTGTGTCTCTTTCATATGCCACATATAACTAATCAGGAAATATTGTACTACATTCAAAATATACAAATGTGAGCACTTGACACATCCACCACTACTGCTGCTGAACTTCACCATGTACCAAAAATTCCCTTTCAGGATGATCCTTGCTTCTTTTCTTTTCCTGAAAGATACAACGGAATACTAATCAGCTAATAAAAACAATGACTTCATGAAATTTGCAGGTAAATGGATGCAACTTGAAAATATCATCCTGAGTGAGGTAACTCAGTCACAAAAGAACAAACATGGTATGTACTCACTGATAAGTGGATATTAGCCCAACAGTTTGGAACACCCATGATTCAATTCACAGGCCATATGAAGCCTAAGAAGGAAGACCAAAATGTGGATGCTTCAGTGTTTCTTAGAAGGGTGAACAAAATACTCACAGGGGAAAATATTGAGACAAAGTGTGGAGCAGAGACTCAAGGAAAGGCCATCCAGAGACTGCCCTACCTGGGGACACATCCCATATACAGCCACCAAACCCAGACATTCTTGTGTTTGTTGTGAAGTGCTTACTGATGGAAGCATGGCAAGCTGTCTCCAAAGAGGCTCAGGCAGAGAAAGCTCCTGCCAGCAAGCACTTCCTGGCATCTACAATAGCATCTGGGATTGGTGGCTGTATAAGGGATGATTCCCCAGGTGGGACAGTCTCTGGATGGCCTTTCTTTCAGTTTCTGCTCTACACTTTGTCTCCATATTTACTTCCATGAGTATTTTGTTCCCCTTTCTAAAAAGAACCAAATCACCCACACTTTGGTCTACCTTCTTCTTGAGCTTCATGTGGTCTGTGAATTGTATGTTTGTTAATCGTAGCTTTGGGCTAATATTCACTTGTCAGTGAATACATATCATGTGTATTCTTTTGTGGTTGGGTTACCTTACTCAGGATGATATTTTCTAGTTCCATCCATTTGCCTAAGAATTTCATGAATTCATTGTTTTAATAGTTGAGTATACTCCATTGTATAAATGTATCACATTTTCTGTATCCATTCTTCTGTTGAAGGACATATGGGTTCTTTCCAGCTTCTGGCTATTATAACTAAGGCTGCTATGAACATAGAGGTGCAAGTGTCCTTGTTATATGTTGGAGAATTTTGGGGGGTATATGCCCTGGAATGGTATAGCTGGGTCCTCAGGTAATACTATGTCCAATTTTCTGAGGAACTGCCAGACTGGATGTATCAGCTTGCAATCCCACCAACAGTGGAGGAGTATTCCTCTTTATCCACATCCTCACCAGCATCTGCTGTCACCTGAGTTTTTGATCTTAGGCATTCTGATTGGTATGAGGTGGAATCTCAGGGTAGTTTTGATTTGCATTTCCTTGATGACTAAGGATGTTGAACATTTCTTTAGGTGCTTCTCAGCCATTCGATATTCCTCAGTTGAAAATTCTTGGGATTTTGGCTCTGTACCCCATTTTTTAATAGAGTTATTTGATTCTCTTTAGCCTAACTTCTTGAATTTTTTGTATATAGTGGATATTAGCCCTCTATTGGATATAGGATTCGTAAAGATCTTTTCCCAATATGTTGGTTGCTGTTTTGTCCTATTGACAGTGTCCTTTGCCTTATAGAAACTTCACAATTTTATGAAGTTCCATTTGTCAATTCTTGATCTTAGAGCATAAGCCTTTTGTATTTTGTTCAGGAACATTTCCCATGTGCTCATATGTTCAAGGCTTGTCCCTACTTTCTCCTCTGGAAGAGTCAGTGTATCTGGTTTTATGAGGAGGTCCTTGATTCACTTGGACTTGAGCTTTGTACAAAGAGATAAGAATGGGTAGATCTGCATTTTTCTACATGTTAACCACCAGTTGAACCAGCATCATTTGTTAAAAAATGCTGTCTTTTTCCACTGGTTGGTTTTAGCTCCTTTGTGAAAGATCAGGTGACCATAGGTGTGTGGGTTCATTTCTGAGTCTTCAGTTCTACTCCACTGCTTGTAACTGTACCAATACCATACAGTTTATTTTTTTTCCATCACTATTGCACTGTAATACAGCTTGATGTCAGAGAGGATGATTCCCCCAGATGTTCCTTTATTGTTGAGCATAGTTTTAGCTATCCTGGGTTTTTTGTTATTCCAAATGAATTTGCAAATTGTCCTTTCTAGCTCTATGAAGAATTAATTTGAAGTTTTGATGAGTATTGCATTGACTCTGTTTCTGGCAAGATGGCCATCTTTACTATATTAATCCTACAAATCCATGAGCAAGGGAGATCTTTCCATCTTAAGATCTTCTTTGATTTCTTTCTTCAGAGACTTTAAGTCCTTGTCATACATTTCTTTCACTTGCTTGGTTAGAGTCACACTGACATATGTAATATTATTTGTAACTATTGTGAAGGGTGTCATTTCACTAATTTCTTTCTCAGCCTGTTTATCCTTTGAGTAGAGGAAGGCTACTTCTTTGTTTGAATTAATTTTATATCCAGTCACTTGCTGTAGTTGTTTATCAGCTTTTGGAGTTCTCTGGTGGAATTTTTGAGGTCACCTAAGTATACAATCATATCATCTGCACATAGTGATATTTTCACTTCTTCCTTTCCAATTTTTATCCCTTTGACCTCCTTTTGTTGTCTAATTGCTTTAGCTAGAGAAGTTCAAGTACTATATTGAGTAAATAGGGAGATAATAGTCAGCCTTGTCTAGTCCCTGATTTTAGTGGGATTGCTTCAAGTTTCTCTTCATTTAGTTCGATGTTGGCTACTGGTTTGCTGTGTATTGCTTTAAGTATGTTTAGGTATGGGCCTTGAATTCCTCATCTTTCCACAACTTTTAACATGAAGGGACACTGCAATTTGTCAAATGCTTTTTCTTCATCTAATGAAATAATTGTGTGGGTTTTCTTGAGTTTGTTTATGTAGTAGATTATGTTGATGGATTTCCATATATTGAACCATCCCTGCTTCCCTGGGATGAAGCCTACTTGATTGTGATGAATGATTATTTTGATGTGTTCTTGGATTCTGTTGGCAAGAATTGTATTGAGTATTTTTGCATCTGTGTTCATAGGAAATTGGTCAGAAGTTATCTTTCTTTGTTTGGTCCTTGTGTGGATTAGTTATAAGCCTAATTGTGGTTTCATAGAATGGATTGGTAGTGTTCCTTCTGTTTCTATTTTGTGGAATAGTTTGAAGCATATTGGTATTAGGTCTTTGAATGTCTGATAGTATTCTCTGCTAAACCTATTGGTCCTGAGTCTATTTTGGTTGGGAGACTATTAATGACTGCTTCTATTTCTTTTGGGATTAGTGGAGTGTTTAGACAGTTTATCTGCTCCTGTTTTAAATTTGGCACTTGGTATCTGTATAGAAAATTGTCCATTTCATCCAGATATTCCAATTTTTTTGAGTATAAGCTTTTATAGTAGGTTCTGATGATTTTTTGAATTTCCATGGTTTATGTTATATCTCCCTTTTATTTATGATTTATTAATTTGGATACTGTCTCTGTGCCCTTTGACTCTTCTGGCTAATGGTTTATCTATCTTGTTGATTTTCCAAAAGAACCAGCTCCTGGCTTTGTTGATTCTTTGTACAGTCCTTATTTTTCCTATTTGGTTGATTTCAGCCCTGAGCTTGATTATTTACTGCCATCTACTCCTCTTGGGTGTATTTGCTTCTTTCTGTTCTAGAGTGTTTAAGTGTGCTGTCAAGCTGCTAGTGTAAGCTCTCTCCAGCTTCTTTTTAGAGGCACTTAGAACTATGAGCTTTCCTCTTAACACTGCTTTCTTTTGTCCCATATGTTTTGGTATGATGTGTCTTCATTTTCATTAAATTCTAAAAAGTCTTTAATTTTTTTCCTTATTTCTTCCTTGACCAAGTTATCTTGAGTATTGTTCAGTTTCCATGTGTATGTGGGCTTTCCATTGTCTTTCCATGTGTATATAGGCTTTCCATTGTTTTTCTTGGTATTTAAGACCAGCCTTATTCTGTGGTGATCTGATAGTATGCATGGTATTATTTCATTCTTCTTGTACTTGTTGAGGCCTGTTTTGTGACCAATTATATCATCATATTTGGAGAAGGTACCATGAGGTGCTGAGAAGAAGGTATATTCTTTTGCTTTAAGATGAAATGTTCTATAAATATCAGTTAGATCCATTTGGCTCATAACTTCTGATAGTTTCACTGTGTATCTGTTTAGTTTCTGTTTCTATGATCTGTCCATTGACGAGAGTAGGTTGTTGAAGTCTCCCACTATTATTGTGTGGGCTGCGATGTGTGCTTTGAGCTTTAGTAAAGTTTCTTTTATGAATGTGGGTGCCCTTGCATTTGCAGCATAGATGTTTAGAATTGAGAGTTCATCTTGGTAGATTTTTCCTTTGACTAGTATGAAGTGTCCTTCTTTATCTTTTTTAATGACTTTTGGTTGAAAGTTAATTTTATTCGATATTAGAATGGCTACTCCAGCTTCTTTCTTGGGATCATTTGCTTGAAGAATTGTTTTCCAACCTGTAACTCTAAGGTAGTATCTGTCTTTGCCACTGAGGTCTGTTTCCTGTATGCAGCAAAATGCTGGTCCTGTTTATGTATCAAGTCTGTTAGTCTATGCCTTTTTATTGGGAAATTGAGCCAATGATGTTAAGAAATATTAAGGAAAAGTGATTGTTACTTCCTGTTATTTTTGTTGTTAGAGGTGGCATTATGTGGCTATCTTCTTTTAGGTTTGTTGGAAGATTACTTTCTTGCTTTTTCTAGGGTGTAGTTTTCCTCCTTGTGCTGGTGTTTTCCATCTATTATCCTGTGTAGGTCTGGATTTGTGGAAAGATATAGTGTAAATTTGATTTTGTCATGGAATATCTTGTTTTCTCCGTCTATTGTAATTGAGAGATTTTCTGGGTATAGTAGGCGGGGCTGGCATTTGTGTTCTCTTAGGGTCTTTATGAGATCTGCCCATGTTCTTCTAGGTTTCATAGTCTCTGGTGAGAAGTCTGGTGTAATTCTGATATATATTCTTTATATATTACTTGACTTTTATCCCTTACGTCTTTTAATATTCTTTGTTTGCTTAGTGCATTTGGTGGTTTGATTATTGTGTGACTGGAGGAATTTCTTTTCTGGTCCAGTCTATTTTGAGTTCTGTAGGCTTCTTGTATGTTCATGGGCATCACTTTCTTTAGGTTAGAGATGTTTTCTTCTATAATTTTGTTGAAGATATTTACTGGCCTTTTAAGTTGGGAATATTCATTATCTTCTATACCTATTATCCTTAGGTTTGGTCTTTTCATTGTGTCTTGGATTTCCTGGATGTTTTTTGATAGGAGTTTCTTGCTCTTTGCATTTTCTTTGACTGTTGTGTCAATGTTTTCTGTGGTATCTTCTGCACCTGAGATTCTCTCTTCTATCTCCTGTATTCTGTTGTGATGCTAGCATCTATGACTCCTGATCTCTTTCTTAGGCTTTCTAACTCCCGAGTTCTCTTCCTTTATGATTTATTTATTGTTTCTATTTTCATTTTTAGGTCCTGGATGGTTTTGTTCAATTCCTTCATGTGTTTGGTTGTGTTTTCCTGTAATATGTTTAGGGATTTTTGTGTTTCCTCTTTAAGGCCTTCTACTTATTTACCTATGTTCTCCTGTATTTCTTTAAAGAGTTATTTATGTCCTTCTTAAAGTCATCTATCATCATCATGAGAAATGATTTTAGATCCAAACCTTGATTTTCTGCTGTGATGGTGTATCCAGGACTTGCAATGGTGGGAGAATTAGGTTTTGATGATGCCAAGTAATCTTGGTTTCTGTTGCTTATCGTCAACTTGCCTCTTGCCATCTTGTTATCTCTAGTGTTACCTACTCTCCCTTTATCTGACTGGAACCTGCCCTTCCTGTGATGCTGGTTGTGTCAGAACTCCTTAGAGTCCAGCTCTTTCTGTGGTCCTATGATTCTGGGATCCTGCTTTTCTGAGATTCTGCGTGTGTCAGAGCTCCTGTGAGTCAATGTGTCTCTGGTATCCTAAGATCCTTTTGTGATCAAGCTCCTGGGATCCAGAGATCCTGGGATCCTGAGCATGTTAGAGCACCTGGAAATAGAGCTTCCTCTAGTTGTTGTGGGACTGGCTGCAGAGTCTGTACCCAAGGTCTGCTCAGGGCACCTGCTCAGACTGGAATGGATCTGTGCCACTGGTTCAGCTGGATTCCTCGGTTCTTGGATACTGCTCGTCCCATTTATTCCAGGTATTGGGACAGATGTTGTATCCTCCTCACTTCTGATCCTATGATCCTGGTTGTGTTAAAGTACATGAGAGTGGAGCTGCTTCTGGGTGTTGTGAGGCTGGCTTTGGAGTTCACGCCTTTTATGTATTTTTGTGAAGCTTACCTGCAAAATATAAGTAATTGATGGCTGGAGGGATTGCTAGTTAAATGTTTGTATTGCTCTTGCAGAGCAGCTGAGTTCAACTCCCAGAATCCATGTTGGATGACTCACATCTGCCTGAAACTCTAGTTCTAGATGATTCAACACTCTTTTCTGTCTTGGTAAGCGACTGCACTCACACATGTACGCACAACACAAACACACACACACACACACACACACAGATACATATGACTAAAACTAAAATTAGATCCTTAAAATAGAAGTAATTGTGGTTCAGTGTGATATATGCTAAGAGAAGTTTGTGTACTATTCAGATGGTAGTGATTAAGATCTAAAATATAAAATGAATGCATATAACTTTCACGTGACACAGAGAATACCCCAGGGATTCCATTGTCTATATTCACTATAAATAGTGCTATGTTGCCTGATGATATTCTTATACATGCAAACCCTATAGCCTGTACCTGTGTTCTTAATGTGACCCTATTGTTAGCCCTCTTTGTTCTCTTGGAAGTATCACTTCTGCTTTCATGACATACATCCATACATGATTTTGTGTATCTTTATAAAGGGAGCCACATATGAGAGAAAACATGATAATTATCTTTTAGAGACGGGCTTAACTCAATTAATATGATGATCTTCAGTTGAAATTTCCTCCAAACTCATTTTCCTGTAAAGAATATATATTCATTTTTGTTGTTGAAAAAGTTATACTGTGTACAAATATCACATTTTCTTTTTGCCATTGCATACCTAGATTGGTTCTATAACTTAGGTACTGTGAATGATTCTGCAGTAAGCACTGATATGTAAGCAAAGAAAGATTTTATTTTGAAAATTATATTCTGAACCCATTCACTTCTATGAGTCCTGCCTTGAGCAAATCCTTATGAGAGGGTAAAAGTTGATCTGCTTTACCAAATATACTCCTTCAGTTCTAAGAAGAACTCAGATATGAGTAGCATGCCATTCTTGTTTGTTTATACAGTTTCAATGATAACTGTTTTGTGTTGGGTAATCATTAAGGGGGCTCATTCTTGGGAGAGACTCAGTATGGTGTGTGTGTGGTTGTGTGTGTGTGTGTGTGTGTGTGAACAATAATTAAAGAAAAGAGGCTCTCAGTTTGAGAGTAGGAAGGATATGGGAGAGGATGGAGGGAAGAAGGCACAGAGGAGGGTCCAGAGCAAGAAAAGGGAAAGAAGGAAGTGCTGTGGTTACATTTTAATTAAAATCATATTTTTTGGAAAAACAAATACTATGGTAAGATTTATCTTGCACCCAGGAAGGGCAGACTCACCACATCTATACTATAATTTAAGTTTCTTTTAAGAATCTTTAGCTTGGAAAGCTAGTCCAAGTATTTTCCTATGAAAACATATATTTCTGACTATACAATCAGTTTCTTTGAAACTTAATATTAAAACTGACCACAAAGAACAGGGTCCAGTCAGAGTTTCATTATATCACTGGCATTACCCTACTCAATGGGACTTCCCATTTAAGGATTTTCATGCACTGAAAATTTCTACAAAGCTTCACTGCCTTAATTTTTCTCTCTCAGAGCATTCATTTCCATCCCTCACACTACTACTTCACTGTCATCCCCACAAACTTCCTGAAGCAAAAATGGATGCTGTAAGACACAGCTAGAACTCTTATGAATGCATGAACAGTTACTGAGAGATCCATAATTTTTGAAATGTAGATCATAATTCTATTTGCTTTATGACATAATAAAATAATTTTTTTCACTAACTTAGCAAAGGTAAGCAAGAAAAATGAAAGATATTCAGTCTTTGATACATATCAAGCCATCATGAAACTTGGTGCCTTAGGCAATAATTAACTATTGACTCAAATTTCTATAGGGAAAAAAAATCAGCTGGACTTTGTAGGGCTTGATTACCAGTACTGACTTTGCTCTTATGGCCATTTGTTCTCTAGAAAACATCCCAGAAGTCTATACTTAGTAGTGCAAGGTTTACAGGGAGCAAGAGTAGTTGCTGTATGGTCTTGTGTAATATACACTATAACTAGAGCTGGGATTTCCATGATATTTTGGTGATAAAATGGCACAAGGACAGCCTGTATTTAAGAAATAAAGAAACCAAGTTTCAGCCTTAATGGAAGGATCTACTTCCTAGCCTTTTGTAGTCTGCTCCAGAAACCACCATGAGTCCTGCCTTAGCCTTAATAATAAGCCAAAGTTAGGTAAATAAGGAATATATTAAAAGACAAAGGTAAATACTGGAATTATTTGAGTGAGAAGTTGATCAAGATTGGGTATACGTTCTAGAAATACCATGCTGGATGATTAGTGGAAAATGAATTAGAACTGATTACAAGAGATCATGTATAAAGAAAATAGCACTGGTTAGAAATAATATATTTAATTTTGCAAATAATGCCCTCATCGACTGTAGTGGTTGTTAGCATGAAGATAGTAACATATAGAATACTTATGGACTTGGGAGAGAATAGAAGTGAATTGAAAATCATGAACCATAATTGTCCTTAAATTAAGTTTTGATTGTAATGCCAGACTATTTGTCTTCCAGTTACTTTAAGGCTCTGAACTGATATCTGAACAGTGCCATCAATTATCTGTTTTTAAGCACCATTGCTTCTAAAGCTGTTCAATGGTAATTTTATATAATTGTATAATTAATGTCTCACAAATACAAACGGCCCTTCAATAAATTCTTATTCTAAATCCATAGTCATGTGCTGTTGTTACTTTTTGTTGTGGCAAAAATACTTTGACAAAAACTACTTAAGAAGGGAAGATTTTATTTTGGCTCACCGTTCAAGGGTACATGGAATCATAGCAGTGAAGTAAAAGGGAGCAGAAACTTGAAACAGCCAGTTGTCTTCTATCTACATCCAGGAAGAAGATAGCAGTGAGTGCACTATTCATTTAGCATTCTGTTTTTTTATGTAGTTTAGGTTACAACCCAGGGAATTTTGCTGTATTCCTTTAGGATTTGTCTTGTCACCTCAGTTATTCTAATTAAAATAATCTCTCATAAGTATTTCTGGAGACTTGTCTCCTGGGTGATTCCAGATACTGTCAAATGAACAACCCACACAAACCATCACAGTACCTGTGGAGAAGCTGAAAATATTTTGATTTTAGGTAACTCCCTCAGAGAACACATGGACTTTTAAAACCAATAGGAAGTTTTTATTTGCCAACTGACAGGCTTCATAAAGATCTTGTCCAAAACGTGTAATCATGAGCTTCACTGATCTTTGTTTTTTATGAACAAAACCCATATCCTGGTTGACAAACATCAATTAGCAAGAACAGTTAGCAATAAGTGGAGCAACAGAAGCTAAAAGCAAGGTTAATGCATTTAGGGATTTCCCCAAAAGTATAGACAATGATGGATTAGGTCTTTGTTCTTTCTCCTTTTTGGCAGGTGTTAGGGTCTACTTGCAGTGTTCTTAGGTCAGAATGATGCTTTGGTGCCTCTAACATAGAGTGCTAAGTTCTGGGAGTCTGTTATAAGATGTTTACTAGCATTTTGAATTGAACAATCACATTTGTAAGCCAACAAGAACAATCGATATCCTTCTAGAGTTTCAATTTCTCAATAAGCTAACAACATTCATTGATATAATTGTTTCTGCTCCATGGTTTCTAAAATTTATAGTCTACATCCTGCTAATCACAGGCCAATATAGATTTAATTTTCAAAACAGGTATGATACTCTCCCATTCAGGATCACTGTCTCCCTGTATTTTCAAAATTTTTATCAGGCCATTAGTGATGATTCTCTCCTTTTAAGGTTTCTACAAACAATACCACTTCTATAAGTTCAAACAATACCACCAGATAATTCAAAAAGAGTGGGGTTACATTTTAGTCTTCTCCAAACCTTTTACCTACCTCTTTTGTGCTTCACTTTTTTCTGGGAAGATAGTTTGCATAAATGAAATTTACCTCCAGAAATGCATGTTAGCTATCTAAGATACAACTGTAAGAACAAGGTGAATTATATATTGTTTTATATCTGCCATCCGCATTTCCAGTTTACGTGACATTCATGTCACCTTTGCTTTTTTTACACTTGTCATTATAAAAGGAAAGTAGAGATTTCCAGACATTGGTTTCTGAGAGGGAGTTGGTGCTGTAAAGTCTAACATCTTTGTTTGTGCTAATAAGTCAAGCACTTTCCTCCTTCTGCTATCAGGAAAATACAAAATCAGTGGCTGCTCAAGTTGAGTAGAGACTAAGTTTCATCCTCAAACCATAATTTTATCTTGTTCTAAACTTGAAATAAATCTTAGTAATGCCCTCAGTCCCCACAACAAATTAGCTCACATTAGAAAACCAACTAAATATAAAACAGCTGTGTGCACATCATTCTGCCTGATTGTACATTTCAGTCCATAATACGAGTAGCCTTGTATGCATTCTGAATAATCCATACCCAGAGGGTTGTTTGGATGGTAGCTGATAGATTTATATTGTATTGATTGAGAAAGTTTGAGAAAAGTAGCTCCCCAAACTACAGTAATTAGAAACAACCATAATGTTGTGTGTCAATGATTATTTAGCTATACAGACAAGATTACTTCCCAGATCTGATTTACCACCATAATAAAATGTATGTTGACTTCAAATGGACAAATTGAGGGGTAGTGGTTTTAGGGCAAAGCTGCAAATTTCACAGAAGATCAGACAGAAATATTTCCAAGTACAGCTTTCTTTCAAAGATAAACCAATCATTTGGGGGCTGTCATCTCAATCTCACAAGACAAGATTTGGAAGTTTAATCTACTTGAGAAATCCTTGATTTTGGAAATGCCAGCACACCCATAAAATTAGGTCAAAGAGGACTGTTTCATGATAGAAGACAGTCACCATTCCTTTATCTACCATATCAGAGCCTACCAATATAATCGTTTTTCATAGAGGCTTAAATGTTTCTTTATATCAACAAGACAATAAATTAACATCCAAAGATAATTAAAAATTATAAATGCATAGTAGGTGTGAGAAAGAGCATCCCTGATAAAAAATTTCTACAAGAAAATCACTGATTTAAAATATAAAGCCCAAATTAAAAACTGTAACACGTCCATGGACAAATCAAACTCTGTTGCCTCACTTTCTCCATCTCTAAAATAGGGCTGGTAATATAAGAAAGTCTTTGAGAATAATACCTGAGCTCTATAAGGATTAAATTAACACCAGCAATTAATGTGACAAGGATTCATATTCATCTCATTTTGAACTCCTATATTAATCTTGGTCAAGTCAGATAAAAAGAGAATCAAATCTTCAAGTGAAAAGAATCTAATAGATAAAATATATCTTAAAAGGTCAATGGAAATGGTCAAACAATTGAAAGCAAAAGAAGAAACAATGGAGAAATGCATTTAACCTGAGTGAGATCTCTAACGGGTAGGGCCACCTAGGACAATCTGGAACCATGACAGGCTTCCAAGTAGTTAGCTGGAGCCCTAGAGATGAAGATAGTCAAAAAATACAGTAACCTCCTTTTTTTGTCCCTCAGTAGCTAGACTTGTACCAGTCAACTCCTTGAAGATACTGTCTGATGAAGAAACATTAGAATGGTCACCTTGAAGGGGTTACTCTTCTTATCATAGAGAACAAAGTGAGTGTAGCCAGAAGAATGTCTTTGAAACCCAGAATACTCTTGAGTGATTTGTATAACCTCACTTAGTTTATTGTCTTCAATTATTGCTTTACATGTCTCTTTCTCAGTAGACTGTAAAGCTCCTTGACAAGAGAGCCTATGCATCGACTATTTCTATATTACTGAACACCTTATTCTGTCAATACTGTCCTTTGAGCATTATGGATGTTCAGTTGTGAGGATTGGTGGAAAGCTTTGTGAGCAGTGATATTAATGCACTACATCTATTCTCACACAAGATAGACTTTTCTACTAAGATGTAATGGCAACTGTGTGCTAACAGAGCTGTGGGGCTCACTGAGTCTGAAATGGCAATCATGGAGTGTCTTAGTTATGTTTTCCATTGCTATGAAGAAATACCATGACCAAGGAACTCTATATTATAAAGGCAAACATTAATTGGTGCTGGCTTACAATTTCAGAGTGTCCATTATCATTATAGCATGAAGCATGGCAGAATGTAGGTTGACTTGGTGCTGGAGAAGGAGTTGAGAATTCTGCATCTTGCTTTGAAGGCAACAAGGAGAAAATGGCATCCTGAGGCAGCCAGGAGGAAGCTCTCTTACATAGTGTGTAGAGCCTGAAGATAGGAGAAGACCTTCAAAGCCCACTACACAATGATACTCTTCTTCCAACAAGGCCACATCTCCTAACAGTACCACTTCCTAAGTGCCAAGCCTTACACCTAACAGTATCACTCCCTAAGTGTCAACCCTAATACCACCACATGGAGCCTGAATGGATCTGGACTAGGATTGCTGCATACATGCTGTGGTTATTTAGCTTGGGACTTTTGTTGGACTCTTAATTTGGAGGGGAGGTGTCTCAGACTCTTGCCTGCTCCTCAGACCCTTTCCCTCTTACTGGGTTGCTTCACTCAGTCTTGATATGAGCGTTTGTGTCTGATCTTATTGTAATTGTTACATCATGTTTAGATGATATCACTGAAAGACCTGCTCTTCTCTGAAGGGAAAAGAAGGAGCAGTGGATTTGTGGGAGAGGAGAGGTAGGGGTGTTCAGAGGGGTGGAAGAAGGAGAGGCTATGGTCCGGATGTATTGTATGAGAGAAGAATAAATAAAAAATAATATTCAAATAAAAGAGAATGAGCAATACAAGCAATTTTCTACTTAAAACTTTTGCTTCACTATCTTCCTTATTTATACAACGACAAGATTTACTCAGAGTAAAATACAGCCCCATTACTTCAGAAACAAAGCTTAAAAGTTGATATATTAGGGACAAAAGTCCAGTACAGTAGATTTTAGTCTTATACTTTAAAACAAATAGTAAAAAATAGATCATATATTGTGATCCAACACACACACACATACACACAAATAGGCACTAAATTCTATTTCCTTTTTTTTTTTAAAAAAAAAATCATTGTTTTTTCTTCTCATTATTGGATTGCTATCCATTTTTTCAAAACACTTGTCTAGTAGAATTTGAAGTATACCCTATTACAGGTTACTCTCTTTTTCCTTCATAGGGCTAATAAATGACTCCAAACACCCTGTCCATCTATAGAGGGAGACAAGAAGGCAGAATGAGCTACAAGATACAGAATAAGGGCAATAGTCATTCTAGACCACACACTGTCCAAGTTCAGTCTTCAATTCATAGGCAAATTTCATAATTGAAAATTCTATCATTAAAGCAAGGGTAATAAAAAAAAAAAACCTCACACACAGAAAATTGAATTTAAATCTGTGTTCCTGATTACAATTTTGGAGGTTATATAAGCTATTCCACTTATCAACAGGCCCTGAAATTGGGTTGCAATTAATCATACATGTGTTGGTTTGTACAAGCGTGACCCAGGAGTGGCACTGTTAGAAGGTGTGGTTTTGTTGGAGTAGGTGTGATTTCGTGGGTATGGGCTTTAATATCCTCGTTCTAGCTGTCTGGGAGTCAGTATTCTGCTAGCAGGCTTTAGATGAAGATGTAGAACTCTCAGCTCCTCTTGTACCATGCCTGCCTGGATGCCACTATGTTCCTGCCTTGATGATAATGGACTGAACCTCTGAACCTGTAAGCCAGCCCCGATTAAATGTTGTCCTTACAAGAATTGCCTTGGTCATGGTGTCTATTCACAGCAGTAAAACCCTAAGACACAATGCGAAGATAGGCTTGACCAAATCAACAAGTTACTCTTTATTAAATCAGATCTAGAATCCAAAAGTGAAAGGACCAGCAACAAGTCTGGAAAAAACTAATCTCAACGTGATTTGGTAACACATTATTATTTTAAAAGTACAGGCTTCCTTCTTTTCTAAAAAAAAAATGAAGACTTGTCTTTTGTATATCACTTTCAGGGCTTCTGATGGTTCAAAACAAACATATTTTAAAGAAATCTGCTCTTTCATAAACATCAGGATTTCTACCATGCTGTCTGAAAACAAAATATTTTTTGTTCCTTAAACACAGCTGGCATATTTGAGAGTATTAAACACAATTGGCTGTATGTCAAAAGATACATAGGGCATGAAACATTTTACATGGTTTTAAGATGAGATGCTTAATTTAATGAAGAATCCAGCAATGTAAATACATTTTGGAAACTTCATCCTGAATTTTCAAGAGAGTTTTTGTGGTGGATTTTTAGTGCTGCAGTGAAGTTACTCATTCTTTGTTGCTATCCCAGTCCACATAATAAATATAGTCATGCTAACTGCAGTGTTGGGGTGATATACAATTCACAGTGGACAAATTCATCCCATAGACACATGTTCACTACTTCAGCGACCTTTATCTGAGAATAAAATTTGACATACAGTCTTCCAGACAAAGTCAACTCCTGAAATAGTTATGCTTATGAAAAGAATGGATAAAGGGCATGAAGATAATCTGAAGCAATAATTTATTTCTGTCTTTGAAATTCAATAAAAGATACCTGAGAACTAAAACACAAGCCCATCCATAGTAGCCCTACAGAATCTGCAGTCTGGTAATAATGTACGAATTTTGGCACTGTTTTTTAATAGTTTACCTGGCAAAAGTTACTTATCTCCCCTGTCCCTCATGTTCTTCATCAGGAAAATGAGAATAATAATGGACTATGCTACATAGAGCTATCTTAAAGATTAAAAGACATTAAATTGAGGATGGGGCTTAGTGTGGTACCCAATAAAAGCAGAGCTACCAGTAACCATCATCAGAAATAATAAATGTTTGTGCTATGATCATAATGAAGGAAGTTCTTTGAATGTATTCCAGTGCTCCAAAGCTCCAGCTTTGACCTTTTCATCTCATCAAGCGATCACTTGTAGCCTAAAACCAAGACATGTACCTGCATATGAACCAGTGAGCATGTTACTAGGAACTGAGTCACACCCATATTTTTATAAGGTCAAGATGCATTTGTTTCAGCTGTGCAGATTTATAACTTTTTCACCATTCTGTCAGCCACTTTGCAGTGTTGGTGAATGACATCGAATATATTCAGTTTACTTCTTCTCCATCCACACTTAACAGGCTCAGTTTTCCAGTGCCACTCTCTGTCATATCAGGAGCTGCTGAACACAAGTACATGGCTCCTGTGGGAAAAGCCCAATGGTGATAATAGTGAAGAGCCATATGTGAAGATGATATAAAATCAAATTTAGTCAGAACAAAACAAACTCTGATTGTCACCTCACGCAGTGCAGTAAATGAAAAGACCATTAAAATCTATGAATTAGTCTCCACGCTCTCACACTATGCAGATGAGTTAAACTCCCTTCCTGGGAGAACAGGATCTGAGATTATTGACCCAAACACGGAAGGGTGCATCTAGATCCTTGCAGCAGTTCAGCCCTAGCAGGGATGAAACTGGCATAACAATTCATCAGAGGCTGATAGCTAAACAATGTCTGTTACTCTGTGGGCTTCTGCATATGAGCACATTGAAATAACAGGAAAGGCAACGACAAACCATCTTGTCTGCAAATCATTTATGGTAGTCTTGAGAACAGAGTACTTCAGTGTATCTTGACAAGGGACTGTCTCCACTCCCCCCACACAGCTGTCATGGGATGTCCTGTCTGTGCTGTGAACACAGTATTCTGGAATAAAGTATGGAAGGCTTATGATTTTCTGACTTTCAGCTGGCATTGTTTCTTGAAGAGTCAATCTTGCTGTTACTTATGAAGCTCTGCTGCTTCAGGTTAAACAGCAGGTCATCGAGAGGAACTCAATTTGGTATCATAAGTGGTTTTTAAAAAGAGGTGAAATTTGATTATAATGTAAAACTTGCTGTGATTGAAAATGGCATACATATTTTTTGTTGGGATCCAAACCATTGACAAATTTTATGTGCTTAATAGCTGAAAAGTATATAGGAAGTTAAAAGTTTGGCATATAAATTCAAGATAGAAATGATGGGCTAATATTTAAAAAGATAAACTACCCAATGCCATCCATGATAGAATAACACCTTTGGAAAAAAATGCTGTTGAGATAATAAACAACAAAATATTTGGCAATCTACTAAGTGGTAAAATCTAGCATATTAATTTAATGGGTGAGCCATTTTCTGCTTATTGAGTATGTATATAATTTTGTCTCAACATTTAATATGCATTTTCTTGTAATAAACAGGATATTAATTTTTATGCAACATATAGATGAGCCTAATGTAATTTTTTAGACTATTGGGATAATTATCTTGCTCCAGCTCCAATGAATTTGTAAAGTAATTCTCTTCTAGTTATTCTGAAAAACATGCATGGTCTTTTCTTTATTCCCCAATCATATTTTAAAATTAGAATTTCTCCTCCTCAGTGCATATGTTCTCAGCATGCCCTAGTTCATTTTCCCCCAATGCCAATCTCTGGTTTACTGTAAGAATTATATCTACCATTGACAGTATAATTTAGTATCTGTGACAATGCCATCTGTTAGAATTTGAATTGAAACTCTAATTCACTTCTATTATACTAAGATGAACACCTGTCCATTAGGTTCTAGACTTGAAACCAGGGATTCATTCTGAATCTTCATTGCACGTCTATCAAATGAAGGCAAACAGACCATGTTTATTGGACTGAACTAATGGCAAATTCACATTTGCAATTCCCCAAAGTAATCTATTCTATTAAAATTCGCTGCTAAATTCTTCATCTTGTAAGGTATCTAGACAAAGGGAGTATTTTTCTAAATTTTTCTTGCCACTGAAATTGCCCAGTTTTGGTAAGGAGATGTGGAAAATTGAGACTAAACTTATTCGAAGACACGTTTTTGGGAAATGTAATGTTTTGGTCACCTTTAATGCGTGTGCCCTTGTCTATCTGATAGTGTCATTAACGTGCAGGTTAAGGTCCATTATCTGTCCACCATTCTATTTCAGATATCATATCTCACACTCCACCAATACCATATTTTGGGGACTATGAGGATTGCAAAGAACTACTATTCTCCACTTTTTATGGTCTGAATGCTTGCATCTTCCTAGATTTTATGTTGAAACACCAGCCACAAGTCATGGTATTAGGAAGACAGACAGAATCTCTGTGGATTCATGAAACCAAACATATTATACTATATGCTATACTATGCTGTGCTCTGCTATACTGTATTTTATTTTATTTTTCTTACTTGACACAGATTTGCCTTGATATTTTATACTTCCCAGTATCCAGAACCATAAAAGATAAGTTTCCATTTCAGCATAGATGGGAGAGGACCCGTGAGTAGCTGAAGAGTTTTGTCACTTAAAGATTCTTGGAGTACAGAGAGTCAGTGTTCTTCAGAGAAGTGATCCATTCTCCAGTGGATGGCCCTACTACACCCGTGGTCTTAGAGGCATCATTGATTGGACTCACTGGGTTATAAAAAGAGGACATGAAGTTGAGAGAGAGCACAGCAGTGGGGTGTGCAGAAATCCGAGCGGCCACAGAGGATAGATACAATAAAAAATTATTGCATGCAACTCTCAAATAAAAATAATAAAAAGATAATTTTCTATTCTTTAAGCTAAGCAATTTATGATAGTTTGTTATGCCAGCTTGGACAGAATAAGCAACCAGCCAACTCTGCCTTACATCTTATACTTACAATAGTTGATTTTTTTTTGTATTGGCAACATAAAATTACATTGTTCATTCCCTAAGTGATTAAGCTATCCCTCTCTCCTCCGCTATCAGGAGGAGGGAGAAATTACCTCCTCCAGTAGGCCTTTATTTCTTCTGACCTAGAAATTACAGCTGGCTGCTGTAAGCTTCCAGGTGATTACCTGAACACAGAGTGGGATAATATATTTACTTAAACACTGAATTCACACATCAACTCATGCAACCAATCAGCTTTTGCACTATAGAAATTTTAGTTATAGAATTTTCCATAATAGTTCGGGAAATCTGACTTCTTTTCAACAGTATGGTAGCTCAAAGTCAGCGATCATAAACTACTTCAAAGGGGAAAAAATCAAGCAAGTTGTGCTTGAGAATAGAAAGGAAATGTTTGTGTAAAGTCAAGATGTGATGTTAGTTCCTGAAAGTAAATTTTACCAGTTTGAAGATGATAGGATGATAGTACTTTCATGCTTACCCTTCAAAATTCTTCTGAAATTTTGTTTGAAGTAATTAGGATTTGTTCTGTTCTACAGGCTGCTTATTTTAACACAACAATATCCTCTTGTTTGGAATCATTTACTTAAAGATAGACATAACACTACTTCAAAATACCAGATCTTTCTTTCTGAATTAATTTCTAATTTAGTTAGATTTTTCTGTAGTAGTAGTGATTGAGGAAAAAAACAGACAGGCAAGGATTATAATGTCTACTTTTGATTGTATATAACTGTCACAACGAATTCCAGGTGAGTTGGGCACAGAGTTTGACCCTTTGAAGTCTAAATAAAAACTTTATGCTCTTGTTTTTGTTTTGATGTTTTCTTGCTTCCATACTCACCTTAGGTTTTTCTTCATCTCTGTCTAGAAAATAAGGGTTCATTAGGAAGTTTTTGGTGCCTAGGAAGCATTGAAAAGGGAATGTTTGTTTTCTCTTTCACTGAAGTTACTAAAATTACCTAAAGGAAACACATAGCCTTGTTTACTATCTACTCCACAGATGAAATCATTCTGTAGTTTTGGAAGGATCTGAAAGATTTTAGGTCTGTGATTTTTGTTGGTTGTGGTGGTTTTTGTTTGTTTGATTGGTGTCTGTGTTGTTGCTAGTTTGGCTTTTTTGTAGTTTGTTTCTTTTTTGGTTTTACCAGCCTGCAACTGGCTCTGCAGACTAGGCTTGCCTCAAATTCACAGAGGTCTGCTTGCCTCTGCTCCCAGATGTGCCACTGCTCATTGCCTCTGACTTCTTGAAATTGCCCTCCTTCCTGATTATTCATATCTGGCAATTGTCTTCCTTCCTAATTAATTATCTCTGGGTTTTAAATAGCAAAGCAACACTGATTCCCTTGGATGTCTTTAGAGGAAGGAGAGTACTAGTTTGATTCATATTACACATTTGATTAGACTTACCTATTTTTTTTTATGAGGGTTTTACCTACATGTATTTTTGTGTAACATGTACTGCTTAGTATCCACAGAGATTAGAAGAGGGACAAGGGGATCCCCTGGAACTGGAATTGTAGGTGCCGGAAATGAAATCCAACAACTGCTCAAAATTGCTGATCCATCCAGGCCACCAAATTGTAAATAGAAATAATTAGATTTATGAATCCTCCCACTCCCCTCTCTCTGTGTCTGTGCATTTGAAAGCTCTGTAGTGGAGAGATGCTAGTGGAGGGCAGAATTGATATATATTGTAAAACGTGTTATGGTATGGTGGGAGGGGGTGCCTTAGTGGACCCATGCTGAGTCATCCCTGTCCCAGGTACCAATCATATGAGTAGTCTAATATAAAATGAAATTTTATTTGGGGACATGGGATGGGGAGTTTGGAAGAGAGTAGAGGAAGATTAAGAGAGGGAACAAAGGAGAAGGAGAGAGAGGGAGAGAAAGAGAGGGAGGGAGAGAGGAAGGGAGGGAAGGACTGAGAGAGAGAAGTGTCAGAGAAAGAGAAAAGGGGGAGAGACCAAACAGTCCGTTTATAAGCAAGCCAGGCTGGTACCTGGCTGTTGCTAGGTAACTGTGGGGCAGGGCCTAGAAGGAATGCTAACAAGAATAGGATATCAGATCCCTCTGAGCTGGATTTACAGGTGGTTGGAGCTGTCCTACACAGGTGATGCTTACTGAATTCAGGTCCTCTTAAAGAGCAGCAAGTGCTTTTAAGCATTGGTATCTCTATCCTCAATGCTATAGTTTTATGATTCATTTCTCTACATATTCTGCAAGTACCAACTGTGTGCTTATGTTGACAAGAAATTTCAGAGTGACCTGCTCAATTTAATGTTTACTCAGTACATGAGAATACTCATTCTAGAATGTTCTTAAAACATGTTTTAAATAGTACTTATATGATCATATTTTATTGGGAATAAAAATCACTAGTATTTAGTAATATGATTGTTTCCTGCTCTCAACTATTAAGATATTAAATTCCATTTTATTACTGCTAGTGATTGCTGTCATAGTGCAATGAAATGATATAAATTGAAGATAATGAAACACAATAAATCCATTTATTAA
Organism: Rhynchomys soricoides; assembly: GCA_019843965.1. NCBI lineage: Eukaryota > Metazoa > Chordata > Mammalia > Rodentia > Muridae > Rhynchomys > Rhynchomys soricoides. The sequence continues at coordinate 7,748,869 of JADRCH010007713.1, forward strand.
TGTAACAAATATTTATTGACCTTCTATGGGCCAGGATTTCTGTAAGACATAAAGTATATACCAATCTTTTCTTTCATTAACTTTTAAGCAACTGGAAAATACTGAAAAGTGATATACTTAAGTAACACCAAGGCAAAAAAAGTCAGTGTGCCCTTAGAAAATAAAACATGGGCTTTCTGGCACCCATGTTAATAGCAGAGATCATGTCCTACAACAATCTTGATAATACTAAAACTAAGATAGGTACAATGATGCCTAGATGAGAAGCAGAAAGGAATAGTCTAGACAAAGGAACAATATTAAACTGGACGAATTCTGGACACATTGTTAAAGTATTTGTAGCTTGAAAAGGCCTTATTAGAAGTCAGCTTTACTGCAGAAATCAGCAAATGGTCCAAATTTGGGCCATTGCCTTGTTGGAGGCCACCATGTACCTTCTTAAAACATGACGGATTCTTCAGTTGAAGGCAATTAAGTAAAAATGGATATAGAAGAGTTCTCTGCCCTTCCTCTATTTGCCTAAACACAGAAATAGATTTACAAAGAGAAAAACTATGCTGTTTTCTTTCTTCCAGGGAAAACAAAGGTTATACACTGAAGACAACTTTATACCCTCATCAGCCTGGAGATGATACAAGAGGAATTTATAGCAGCAAGCTTTATTAGCTAGACTTTCTCTGCCATTTAATTGCCTTTCCCCAGGTTGCAGTCCATAGACTCTCAATGTTCTTTCCTCTGTCACACTAGGAACATCCTCAAATTCAGTAAATATGTTGTTGGTTGAGGGAAGAATGCTAGCTGGGATTCACAGTGACTTTGAAAACTGTACATTCCTTCCATGTCTACTAAGGTCATATGAAACATAACTATAAATAAAGTAATTTATTCTTTTTCTTGTTAATCAGTTTTTCATAGCTGTCTGTCTCAGATATGAATTTGGGGGTATTATTCTGTCTACTCAATTTTCTCTTGTCTCTATTTTTACCCCCAGATAACCCCCACTACCAAAAGTGGAAATGTGGAATTCAAAGCAGGTGCTTTAAGTGAGGTAATAGAACAATGAGGCTGGAAAGAGATATAGATCCTGTTGGACTTGGAAACTGTCAGAAGGATGAAGGGTAAGCAAGGAAGAGCTTCTAAAAATGTCAATCTCCATTCTCTTTGTATACTGAAATAAAAAATGCAACAATAGTGTAAATAACCTACATGAATGCCTTGTGTACTTTCTCAGAAAGAAGTTGAAGGACATCAAGTAATTTGGAAAAAGCAGGAAGAGGCACTGGAGGCAGATTTACTCCAGTGGCATATTGTGATAGTGTATGATCTAACAGATGGGCAAGGAAAGTAAAATAGATTACTGCAAATGTTTCATCTGCTGTCACCTGTAAGACAATAGCCATAAATGGAAGTCATGTGTTGCATTGACCACAATGTCAATTTGAGCATTAAGGCCCAAAGAAAGCCAGCCAACAGATTATTCATTTACTTACTATGAATATAATTCATTATCTATGATATAATTCATTAACATTAACTAATTAACTGGCAGAGATACCTATACAGCTATTTTGGTGGGCTTTTCATAGTGGTTTTTGACAATGAAATTTGAAATGATGTTCACATTACAAGCAATGTGATTATTATACTGTATATATTTATTATTCAGCAGCTGATTTGGACAAAAATGGTAATGTATAAATCATTTTACAACAGGCCTTGAGCATTTACGCATTCAGCATCTCCATGATCTAAAGTTTATTACAAATCAGTCAATTCCCAGCTATGAATATATGTTGAAATCAGATATTTACTAGTGAACCTATTCAAACTATCTGTACCTGTACCTTAGTAGGGCATTCTTGTCCTCATGTTGACACTGACAGACAATAAATGAATTGAATAAATCAAAGATTCAATATTTAAAGATGTCAGTGCTTTAGAAGATGAGCCTAAAATCAAAAGCAATCTTAATATTATTATAAGAAAATTTTAGGAGACAGGATGTGGTGACTCAAAGTACATATGGAAAAGTGAAATATGTAAGAGCTAGTAAGGTATTAGAAAATAGGATGAATGAGGGGAGTTGAGACCCATCAGATACTGCAATATATTTTATAGTTGTGCTGATTAAAGACTGACATACACATAAATCAAGAAACAGATTACAGGAGTAGAATGCAGAAACCAAAATACATCCACATACAAATAGAAATATACTACACATAAAGGAAACACAGCAACTTGATATAGCAAAGTGGTTAAACATTAAAAAATGAAGCAAAAAGAGAATGTAGCTGTATAGAAACACAACTAGCAAGTAACAGACAATAGTTAGCTGCAAGGCCATACAAAAATACAACCAACAGGAGTAAAACTACTTTGACTATTACATAATTGTTTAAAGATTTATTAAGTGTCTAATGTCTATTAATCTTTACAAGGCTTGACTAGTCACCAACACTGGCATTTTGACACAGAAGCACTAAATAGAAATTACCTTTAAAGCAGAATTTCATGTTTGTTTTGTTTAATAGAGTAAGTTAACAGTACTAACAATCAAAAGTACTTAGTGTAGCACCTATAAATTTAGAAAACAGTGGTAGTTCCTGAAAACAGACTATGTACAATTTACAAATGCAAAATACTTATTTTGTCAGAGTAAACAAATATATATCCAGATACTAATTAACAAGATTCTCTAGCAAGGAAATTTTGGATGCCTTTTAAGTCCAAATGATACTAAAAGATCAGCATTATACCATGCAGTTTTTCCCAGAGGGTAGGAAAGTCTCTGAAGGCCTATCATTATCCATTTTAAGCAGGTTTCAGGAGTCAGTAGCTAGAGAGACTTAAAGTGATTGTTTTGTAACTAAGCCCAATACAACATGAAATGATTCCATTACTTTCATTTAAAAGAACAAAGTTATGTACAGCTTTGTGAATGGAACAATTTTTCTTGTTAACCCATAATTAACAATCTCCATGAGTTGTTTCTCTTTTCATGCATGGTGTTGTCATGTTCTTTCACATTGGGCATAGTAGGACTTGCCTGCAATTCCACCACTTCAGAAGCTGAAATACAAGCATGAGTTTGAGGCCAGCCTAGGCTTCATGCGGTGAACCTATCTCAAACCAGCCACATGAAATTTCTTGTGCTAGCCTTTCCAGAAAGAGCTAAAAACCTAGAGATTGTAAAAAAAAATAAAAATGGTTCTTATGTATGGCTAACTGGCACTAAATGTATTCTCTCCTTGATCCATACTTGCCTTCTTTTCATTATATTTCATTCAGTTATAGACATGCTCTTTCTCAAGATTAAGGAGCTTTTGTAAAGATAGGGAATTATAATCATCCTGGCATGACGATACTCAAAGGACAAACTCATATCTCATAGTCTGGTTGTCAGATGATTGAAACAATGGACCACAAGAGATGAAAATTTCTCCCAAATAATCTCATGCTGAGAGTAGGAAAAGGCCCTAGCCAGAGGAGGAACGGGTTTTGCATAAGGAGATTTCACATGGTTCTAACAACATCTCAGACTACATTACAGGAACAGTCAAAGATGGGCCAATGTTGGACAGGACCCAGCCTTGTTTGAGCCTACTTAAATGTGTTTATTGTTGGCCCTCTATTTAATCTTTAATATCACCTCAGAAGCCCAAAAATTAATTTTGTGGTTTTTCTGGATATCTTTGTTCCATTTCTCAATGCTGGACACACTGAATATATCTCCTTTTTCTGCTATCTACTTAAAAGTAATGAAGCCATAAAATAGTAGAAAAGAGCTGGAAGGGTGGCTTAGTGGTTCAAATGCTGACTGTACAAATATAAGGACCAGGGTTAAAATCCTCAAAACACACTATAAATTCAGCGTGAGCATCACAATTCACCTCTACTTCTAGCCTTAGAAGGTGGAGACAGATGTTCCTTAAAGCAACTTGGATAGGAAGACTATCCATCTTGCCATGCCCTAGGAATAACTTAAATACCTTGCCTCATCATCATGGTTTGTATATACTTGGCACCAGGAGTAGCATTACTGGGAGGTGTGGTCCTGTTGTAATATGTATGCCACTGTGGGCGTGGGCTGAAGACCCTCACCCTAGCTGCCTGGAAGTCAATCTTCCCCTAGCAGCTTTCAGATGAAGATGTTGAACTCTCAGCTCCTGGACCTTGTCAGCCTGGGCCATGCCATGCTTCCACCATGATGATAATGGACTGAACCCCTGAACCTGTAAGCCAGCCTCAATTAAATGTTGTCTTTATAAGAGTTGCCTTGGTTGTGGTGTCTGTTCACAGTGTAAAAGCCTAACTAAGACACTCATAGAATAATGTGAGAGAATGATCAGGAAAGATTTTGAGATCATTCAGGGGTCTCCACATATGTCGCTGCACACATTCAAAAACACATATCACACATGTATCCTCATTCAAAAAAGAAAACAATACTAAAAGAAAGTATAGTGTAGTTTCAGTAACAATAATAAAGAAAAGATGGCATAGTGAATTTGTGGCACAAGAAATTAAATGCAAATTATAATGGATACAATGAAATGTTTCTTCATGATAAGCAACAATAAACACAAAACAAGAGATATGTTTTGGATAAAGTATTTGTGATAAAAGAAAAAAATTGTAATAAAGAAGAATAAACCAATAGCAAAAAGAACAAAATTAAAATGGAAAATAGTCAAGGAACAGGAACATGGAAGCAGACTTCACAGTAGAAGAAGCAAAAATGTCTTTTAGATATGTGAAAATATCTGCTATCTTACTCATTACAAGTAAATGCAAATTCAAACTTCAAAGACATAGAAATTCTCACCTTTAGACTGGTATAGTAACAGTCTATGACACTCATATATTGGATAGGAGGGTAAATTGGCATGATTTTCAAAAGGTAACTTGACAAATTAAATCCAAATTCTAAATGCAGATATAATTTGACCCAGCAATTGTACTTGGAATGATTTATTCCTAATGCATATGCAATGTACATATTTATACTAAAATTTTCATTGTATCAGTATCTACAATAACAAAGAATTTGAAATAAACTAAATGGATATGAGTAGAAAATAATCTAATAAATGATTATGCACCCATATATGGAATAGTATAACACTAACAGAAAACATTCAGATGATGCCAAGACTAAAGAGAAGAATTACCAAGAAGCACAGAAATACATACAAAGGCATATGTTTGTATCATCTCTTGAAGGCTGTGAGAAAAAAGTGGAAAATTTAACAGATTCTTGAGAATTCTATACCCAGGAGTGAGAGGCAAGGCAGTGGGAGAAAAGAGAAGGACCCAAATACACACAGAATAAAATGGTGGTGATCAGGCTTGGCTATCGAGGAAGGGAGGAAATCAGGACGTAGGTCAAAGTGTATGAAATGACACATATAGGAACATGATAGTCAAATGAAGACTCTAGCTGATAATTGTATATTGAATTGTTTTGTTGTTGATGATATTGTTACCTGAATGGATTTTAGTTGTTCTTGCTACATATTTTTGTAATTGTATAAACTCATGAGTATATTAAGTAGTTTCCCTATAGCAATGGGGTATCTAGATATAGATCATAAATATAATATTGGAATAGCTATCAATATGGTTGTGCAGTTAAGAGCAAGTGTGATATTGCAGAGGATACACATTTGTTTCCCACTCCCCACATTGTATGCATCACAACTTCCTGTGACTCCAGGAGGTACAACATCTTCTTCTGGCCACTGAAACTGTCTGTTCTTGCATGAAACTCCAGAGTTTTAAATGCCATTTTGCCTTCACTCTTAAGCTTTATGATATATCAATTGGTCACCTCTTACACAGCATAAGAGGTCTGACTGGGGAGATCAAAGTGGTTGCCATCAAAACTGCCGTGCATGATCATGGCACATCAAATAGTGCTGAATGACAGATTGTTCAAGTTCTTAGAAGGCAATGGGTCATCTTTCAATTTCCATTCAATACTGACCAGAAATAGAAATCATTAAAGTGAAAATGACCTTGTTAGTGGCTTGCCTATGAGAAGGAGCCTGAAAAGCAAGAGTAACAATCCTGATAAAGAAACTATACCCAACTAACCACAATCAAAGACTTTTAAAGTTTCCAGCACCTGCTCCTCTGGACCATATTTTCTGAAGAGCACAGTTAAACTGCTTATAATAACAACAATAGTTACACAGGCACATACATTTCTGAATGTACATTCCCTGACAGTCCCTACTCTATAAGATCTGCTTAGTTCTTGCTCACATGATTTTATTACTAACTGTAGCCTTCAAATTTTCCAAAGTTCCTTTTCTACACTACTTCCTGAAAAGGAGCCCCTGTTTGCTTCATCCTCATTCCTCCTTGTTATGGTAAGCTTTTAAGTCTAACTGTGATCACAGATATGTTCCTTGGAGTCTCTTGCTAGCTGTTTCCAAAGCTTTTGCTGACAGATCACAGAATGGAGTCTTCTACGAATTCTCTACTATTATATACAGGTATCACACAGCGGAATGGGTATCTGCTATCCAAGGACAACTTGTACTCCTCTGTTGACTACTATTCATATTATTCTATGATGCTGATGGTCTTGCTGTAAATTGGTGATTATGTATTTCTTCCCACAATCCAAATTAACTTGGTTAATATGCCTTTTATGAGAATGTGAGTTTGACCACACTCAATAATATTGTCAGTATATTAATATTGAGTCAGACTTTCTGTACCAAACAATGACTAATCCATCATTTTCAGAAGTGGTTAAAGGATTAGAGATCTATAATTGTGCAGTGCCTTGCATGAAAAATGTGCACTCTTGGCTTTACCTAGTGAGACAGTCATTGATAAGAATTACAGTGTCTAGACTTGTCACTTTGACATCAGTCCTCAGAGCTAAACTTATTTTCAACATCATAAATGTAACAAATAATCTACAACATTTATATATTAGAATTCTGTCTGTGTCTTTGCCTCTATCTCACTCTGGCCAGTATTGTAAAGAATGTATCTACACACACACACACACACACACACACACTCACCCCATACATTCATACACACACTTTTTAAATTTTAAGTAGGGTATCCCTTTTAAGACAACCTATATTTATTATCTCTCACAAGTAAGCATTTTTATGTGTGTGTATATATATATATTACTAAAATGATTCCTAATGGCTCATTGGTATACCAGTTAAATTGTTTAAACCTCATCAGAGAAGCTTCTTCTTATAGTAGATGGCAATTAACACAGAACCCCTCCAACTGGTACACATGCAGAAAATAAGAAACTGTAGAGTGCTGCTCAGGTGGAAATAGAATATATAAATCACCCAGCTCCCCTTCCTCAGAACAGGGATCTTGTAGGAGAGGGGGTAGAATAAACTTAAGGAAGCAGTATTTTGAAGAAACAGCAGTACAATTAGTTGCACAGATGAAATCACAGTGTTTGTAACGTGTACAAGACTGTACAAACTCTAGCCACGCAAAATTCCAGCACATTGAGAATGGTAGGCATGAAGTTCTAACATTGTTGCAGGAGTTGTTGAGTTGTTGGCATTTGATAGCTTGCACCATCAATAGGTTGTGGTACATAATAGCACATGTTCGCATGCACACACACACACACACACACACACACACTCACATGCACGTGCACACACACATGAGAGGTGAGGCTTATTCAGTTAGGTGGTTTTTCAAAGAAATAGGCTCAGATGTGTGAGAAGAGTAGAAAGACTGAAACCTACAGGGAAGTTCTCTCAGGCTGGAAAGTCAGACAGAAGTTGACACTGTATTAGTGAGGCATTTCTTCATTTTGAAGCTTCATTTTTATCAATGACCATCTCCTTTACTTAAAATCAATTGGTTATAAATGTCAGCCACATCTCTGACATACTTGTACAACAGCATTTAGAATGTTGTTTGTTATAGACAGATGACACATAAAAGTATTGAATGATTTGAATGATGCCCTTAGGAGAAGAGGTGGAGGAGCATGATCACTCTCTCTATGCACACAGATGAAGAAGAGTCTGTGTGAGAACACAATGAGAAAGTGACTCTCTACAGGCTGGAAAAGAGACCTCACTGGAAGCCACAATGCCACCCTTACCTCTGACACCCAGCCTCCAGAACTATGAAAATACAGTTGTGTTTTCTGAGCCATATGATTTACTGTACTTTGCTACAGTAGGTAGAGAAGGCTAAGACATATACTTTAGTCATTCCTGAGTTATATTTTATTTGTGCCCCTAAAGATTTGAACAGACTAAAACAAGACTATAATTAGTAAGTTCTGTTGAGTCAGGGAAATAAAAATTATTCTTGATTCTGTAGAAAATTTAGTATTTGTAATAGGTATGAGTCTACACCTTACCAAGACTGAATAATAAAGAGACAGCAATCTGAACAAACCAATAACAAATAATGAGATTGAATCAATAATGAAAAATCTCCAAACAAACAATAGCCCAGGAGCAGATGGCTTCATGCTGAATTCTAACGAATATTTAAAAACCGGATAGCAATTGTCCTCATGTTATTAGGAAAAAAAAAATAGAATATGAAGAAATTCTTCCAAACACATTCTGTGAAAACAGCACTATCCCAATAATAAAACCAGATAGAGATGTAGCAACAAAGAAAACTACAAAGCAGTATCCTCTATGAATTTAGATCAAAAACACTAAATGAATACAACAGTGCCTTTCAAATATTATTATTTATAATCAATGCAATTCCAGGGTTGCAAGCACATTTCATAGGATGTAAATCCATGAATATTGTAAAGGACAAATATCACCTCAATATATGCAAAAGCTGAACAAGTAGGAAATATAAAATTGTACCTAAACATAACAAAGGCAACATGTAGACTAACCCTGGCCTGAGAAGCTGAGTGTTATGAGCTTACTCACAAACGCCCAAGAAGTCGCTGGGCTTATGCTTCTTCGTAGAGCATTTTCTTGCAATATTGTTACTAAAGAACTCACAATGCATGGGGGAACATAAATTATCAAGTATAATAAAAACCTCTGAAATTTTATTAAAGATTTAAAATTTTTATTCCATTTTTTGCTATAGCAGCATACTGCTATATTTTATGTTTTATGTGTGTGTGTGTGTGTGTGTGTGTGTGTGTGTATGCATGGATGTGCAATACAAATGTGTTAGTAAGAAGACAACTTGTGGGAGAAGTTATATCTTTCCACCATGTGGGTCCTGAAGATAGAAGTCAGGTTATCTGGCATGACCTGCCAATTCCTTTACCCATTTAGCCATCTCACCAATCCCTAAACAATAGTTTGATTTAACATATATCGTTATGAATGAAATGCAATGTTAGGAGAAACTATGCAAAAGACTAAAGAAGTCCTCAATAGTAGCTTTGCAACTATATCCAAGTCTAGTATTTCAAAACATGTTAATTAAGAAAATGAAAACCAATGCATCAAATTTGATCCATATTACTATTTGAAAGTTATATCTTTGAATCATGATGCTATGCATAATTCTGGAATTTCCCTTTTTTAGAATCAATAAGTTGCTTATACTTTATGAAATGAGATTACTGAAAAAGTTCAGGACAGGCACAGTTGTACTGTATGTTTAGAGAAATTGCAACATCTATCCAAAGGAAGAACAATTAGGGTTATTGTAAATATTTAGAGATTTTTGTCATTGATTTACATTCTTACTTTAGTGTGAAATACACTGGATCATCTGCTATCTAAAATACAGGACAAGAAAGAACAAAGATAGAAATGAGAAGTAGATAGCAGAGTAACAAAGAGAATAATATCAACTACTACATCTCCATGACCTGTGTACTGGGGTCATGGACAACTGCAACAGGGTCACCTGAACCTATTAAACTATTATAAAGACTTCTTATAAAACTACTATGAACACTTCTGTTTAATATGTAAAAGAATTAGATATATAAATGTTGATGTTCGTGAGAAAGGACAAGTAAATGCAAAAACATTTCTGAGGCTTTGTGTCCCATATAATCAGTCACAAACTATCAAACTTAATAATACAGAAACATTCCAACGTAATTTTTAGGGCCATGAATAGAGTTAAAGCCAATGTTAGAACGAATGGACAAAGGAATGTTGGATTGGTTGGTTGTTTATTTATTCATAACTAAATAATTACAATTATTAATTAGACATCTAAGGTTTATTTACTATAGTATAGCAGAGTTGCACTAGAGGTAAAAATGATACATTGTGTTAGCTACATTGATGTTGTTGTAATAAAATACCATGAACAAAGAAACTTATAGAAGAAGGGGTTTTTTATTTTGCTTCTATTTCCAGGAAGTCACACTCCGGAATGGCACAGAAAGCAACATGTACCATAATAAGCGCAGGAAGCTGAGAGCTAATATCTGGGACCGTAAGTAGAAGTGGGTGTTGTGGGGACAGTGGTGAATCCTGGGAATGGTGTGAGGCTTTGGAACTTCAAAGACTAGCCCTAGTGATCCACTTTTTCAAGCAAGAAAATGCCTTATACCTTCCCAAGTAGCACTGGCAACTGTGGAACAAATGTTCAACTACATAAGCTTACTTTTTCTTTCCCACTAACCTCAAAATTTATATATCTAATTCTTCTTATGTATGAAACAAAGGATTTCAATGGGAAGGATAAGTCACTTTTTATAGTCTTACTGTGGTGGTAGTGGTGTATTATTCATAGAATATTCAGTGAAAAGAAAAGGTATACTTGAAAATGAAATTGTGGATGGCTTTTCATAAGAGAGATTTGTAGGAACAGAGAGAGTAACACTTGGGAAAACCTAGAGATGATAAACCCTGCTGAAGCAGAATGAAGAGGGACAGGCATAGTGACTGGCAGGTGGAAGCCAATGCCATGCTTTGGAATTTAGACTGCAGTTATATTTAACGCAGAAAATACAGGACAGAGAGGAGGCCTGGAACATATCTTACACTATTGTTTTAGAATTACACCTACAAATTTAGGCTTTATGAGCTAGGAAAAGTGAATCCACTGAAGGATTTGAAGCTGGGTAAGAATGTAATAAATCTGCATGTTAGGTAGACTAGCATTCTAGGACCTGAGTGAGGGACAGCAAAGAAGGCGGCTAGAGGCAAAGCAATCCATGTGATTGCAGCATGATTTAAAGGACAGCAAACAAAACAAAAATAACCATGTTCAATTGGACAGTTCTTAAATGATAACTTCAATATTGCTCTTGAAATAGGAGCTAAAGACCTTTTTACTTTGTCTTTGTCTGTTGTGCACATCTAACAAATATTTCCCCACAATTGTGCCCATACCTCTTTAGTACAATCCAATTTTGATTGTTTCCATTCTGTGAAATTTCTTTCTTCCTGCTTCTTGAGTCAACTTCTCACCCAGATTTGTCTGGAAGCTTCACTCTCTGCACTCTGAAGCTCAAGTCCACTTAAATTCTCTCCTGTTCCAGGACGAGCCTATACTGTGATCTTGCCAGAAAACACTATCATCTGTGTCCCAGTGTCCCAGTATATAGATAGATAGATAGATAGATAGATAGATAGATATAGATATAGATATTTATTGTTTTACTATATATATATATATATATATATATATATATATAGTAAGACAATAATGAGGGTGGTATAAATATTTATTTAGCTGGAGCATTGAAGATAAGTGAGGCAGAACTCATAGAAGTCTCATGTGCCAATTTGATATGCTGCTTCTGTCTATCATGGGTCACTGTCATGCAGAGAAGGCTACATATACAATAAAATAACTGGCATATTAATTATAATTAGCAAAAGGCAGTTATGAAAGGAAGGATGAATGTTATAAAATTTAAACAGACTTACTTGGCCTCCTTTATATGGTAAGTTTTCTGGGATGCTGAGAGGCCATGTCAATGTGACTAACTGGCTATGGATTAACACATTTGGAAAGATTGCCTCCACATTTTTAATTTGCTGTTAGCATGAGACTTCTAAATTAAGATGGGTAGGTCTGGGAACCAAGATGCTACAGTGAACTGGACTATTGCCTCATAATCTGTAGGATCCATGCAACAGAATATTTAAAAATTTCTCAGTCCTCCATTATCACTGTATACTTTGCAGATCCTACATTTAGCTAATTCCTGTTCGGGAACCAACTATACGGAGAGGGCTCATTTAACTGACACAAAAGAGCTCTGAGAGTCTCCTTTCCCCAACCTCATTCTGCCTAAATTACCATATGATGAACATGCATTTATTTTTGTAATAATAATTAGCATTATTGCAGTTCATATTTTCGAAGAGCAGTAATATTTCATCTCCAAATCTCTAAGGCACTGTGAGTTAGGTCAGTATTTTCTTCTTTTTAACAATTCAGAAATGGAGGTATCATGGGGTTAAAATGGAAATGACTTACTCATAGTCACAGTGCTGGGGTTAAAGCCCAGGAGAAGAGACCCAATTCTAGGCTCAGACCAATGAGCAGTACTCTCTCTTCATATGAGTTTTGGGGATTGTATTAATTAATAGTGTGACTGTTTCCTAACAGCAGTTTTCTATATATCAGAGAATGTTTCAAATCCATCATGTTAAGCACAATTTTAAATTATTTCTACCATTTCAGCTTTGTAATTTGTCTTTAAATGCCCATAGACAGCAAAGGCACATAAATTTAGGAACAGCTAACACGTACAACAATCTTTTTGTTATACATCCTGGACAACAGAAGCAACATAAAGTGGAATTAAATTATAAATATTAAAAAAGAAACTTGGTGGCTTGAGAAAGAATAGGCCCCACAGGCTCATATATTTAAGTTTTTAGTCATCAGAGGAAAAACACATTTCCTTATAATTTAATTTAAATACAGAGTGATATAACAACTTTATATACCTTAGAATGTTTTTAAAATACTCCCCTGTCATTTTCCAAAGCTTCCAAAGGGTCTAAAATGGTTTCCTCTTATTAATGTATTAGAATAATTTCTTTTTAATTAGAAGCATATTGTACCTTTATTTAATAATTTTGTTATCATTTTCTTCTCCAAATGGTCCTGAAATTATTGGAAAGATTGTCCAAAGTGCTTAGGCTTTGTATTTGTATATTTTTAAAACTTACAAACAGTTATAGAAAATTTTTATGTATGACATGGTATCTTGAAAATATATATATAAAACCCCATGTGCTTATAATTTTTTGAAATTATTTATTTATTTATTTTACACTCCAGATTTTATTCCCCCCCCCAGTCCACCCTCCAACTGTTCCACATACCATACCCCCTCCCCATCCCCTTGTCTCCAGGAGGATGTCCCCACCCCCAACCCACCTGACTTCTAAACTCCCAGGGGCCTCCAGTCACTTGAGGTTTACGTGCATCATCTCTGATTGCACAAAGACTCGGCAGTCCTCTACTGTATATGTGTTGAGGACCTCATATCAGCTGGTGTATGCTGCCTGGTTGGTTGTCCAGTGTCTGAGAGACCTTGGAGGTCCAGGTTAATTGAGACTGCTGCTCCTCCTGGTCCTCCTATAGGGTTACCCTCCTCAGCTTCTTTCAGCTTTTCCCTAATTCAACCACAGGAGTCAGCAGCATCTGTTCATTGGTTGGGTGCAAATATCTGCATCTGACTGTTTCAGCTGATTTTTGGGTCATTCTGAGGACTGTCATGATAGGTCTCTTTTTGTGAGAGCACCACAGGCTCAGTAATAGTGTCAGACCTTGGGGCTGAATCCCACTTTTGGCCTGTCACTGGACCTTCTTTTCCTCAGGCTCCTCTCTATTTCCATCCATGTAGTTCTTTCAGACAGGAACAATTATGGGTCAGAGTTTTGACTGTGGGATGGCAACCTCCTCCCTCATTTCATGCCCTATCTTCCTGCTGTAAGTGGGCTCTGTAAGTTCCCTCTCCCCACTGTAGGGCATTTCATCTAAGGTCCCTCCCTTTGAGTCCTGAGAGTCTCTCACCTCCCAATCTCTGATGCATTCTGGAGGATCCCTCCAACCTCCTACTGTCCGAGGTTGCCTGTTTCCTTTATTTTTGCTGGCCCTTAGGACTTTGGTCTTTTTCTCTCACCTAATACCAGATCAGGTCCCTCCCAGGTCCCTCCCTCCCTCCCACCCTCCCCACTTGTGATTGCTTTCTTCTCCCTTCCAAGAGGTACTAAGTCATCCTCACTTGGGCCCTTCAGCTTACCGACCATTTTGAGTTCTGTGGACTCTGTCTTGAGTATTCTGTACTTTTTTATTTTTATTTTTTATTTTTGGCTTATATCCATTTATAAGTGAGTACATACCATGCATATCCTTTTGGGTCTGAGTTACCTCACTCAGGATGATGTTTTCTAGTTCCATCCATTTGCCTTCAAAATTTGGGATGTCCTTTGTTCTGTCACAAGCGAGGTTGCTATGAGCATAGTAGAACACATGCCTCTGTGGCACAGTGGGGCATCTTTTGGTCATATTCGAAGAGTAGTATTGCCAGGTCTTCAGGTAGATCTATTTCTAATTTTCTGAGGAATCTCCAGATTGATTTCCAGAGTATTTGTTCCAGCTTGCAATCCCACCTGCAATGAAGGAGTGTTCCTCTTTCTCCACATCCTCAGCAACATGTGTTGTTAACTGAGGTTTTGATCTTAGCCATTCTGATTGGTGTACAGTGGAATCTCAGGGTCGTTTTGACTTGCATTTTTCTGATCACTAAGGACTTTGAACATTTCTTTAGGTACAGCCATTGGAGATTACTCTTTTGTGAATTCTGGGTTTAGGTTTACTTTTATATTCCACTTTTTTGATTGGGTTGTTTGGCTTTTTTGGTGGTTAGCTTCTTGAGTTCTTTATATATTTTGGATATTAGCCCTCTATCAGATGTGGGGTTAGTGAAGATATTTTCCCAATCTGTATGTTGTCAATTTGTCTTATTGATTATATCCTTTGCCTTACAGAAGATTTCCAGTTTCATGAAGTTCCATTTATTAATTCTTGATTTTAGAACCTGAGACATTGGAATTCTGGTTAGGAAAATTTCCCCTGTGCCAATGAGTTCAAGACCCTTTCCTACTTTATCTTCCATTAGATTCAGTGTATCTGGTTTTATGTTGAGATCCTTGATACACTTGGACTTGAGCTTTGTGCAAGGTGATTAATGTGGATCTATTTTCATTTTTCTACATACAGATAGACAGTAAGATCAGTAACATTTATTGAAGATGCTTTTTTTGTCCATGTGTATTTTTGGCACCTTTGTCAAAAATCAAGTGTCCATAACTGTGTGGTTTTATTTCTGGGCAATCAATTCTACTCCATTGATCAACGTGCCTGTCTCTGTACCAATACCATGCAGTTTTTATCACTATTGCTCTGTAGTAGAGCTTGAGGTCAGGGGTGGTGATTCCTCTAGCCATTCTTTTATTGTTAAGTATTGTTTATGCTCTTCTGGGTTTTTTGCCTTTCCATATGAATTTGAGAATTGCTCTTTCTAAGTCTATAAAGAATTGTGTTGGGATTTTGATGGGGATTGCATTAAATCTGTAGATTGCCTTTGTAGGATGGCCATTTTTACTATATTAATTCTGCCAATCCATGAGCATGGGAGATCTCTTCATTTTCTGAGATCTTAAATTTCTTTCTTGAGAGACTTGAAGTTACTGTCATACAGATCTTTCACTTGTTTGGTTAGAGTTACCATAAGATATTTTATCTTATTTGTGGCTATTGTGAACGGAGTTGTTTCCCTAATTTCTTTCTCAGCCTGTTTTTCATTTGTATAAAGGAAGGCTACTAATTAATTTGAGTTAGTTTTATATCTTGCCATTTTGCTGAAGTTGTTTATCAGCTGGAGAAGTTCTCTGGTAGAATTTTTAGGGTTGCTTATGTATACTATCATATCATCTGTAAATCGTGATACCTTTAATTCTTCTTTGCCAATTTGTATCCCCTTGATGTATTTTTGTTTTTCTTATTGTTCTAGCTAGCACTTTGAGTACTATATTGAATTGATAAGTGGAGAGTGGACATCCTTGTTTTATCCCCGATTTTAGTGGGATTGCTTCAAGTATGTCTCCATTTAATTTAATATTGGCTGTTGGTTTACAGTAAATTGCTTTTATTATGTGTAGGTATAGGCATTGAATTCCTGATATCTCCAATACTTTTAACATGAAGGCATGTTACATTTTGTTAAATGTTTTTTCTGCATTTAAGGAGATGATCATGTGATTTTTTTTCCTTTGAGTTTGCTTGTATAGTGGATTATGTTAATGGATTTTCATATATTGAACTAACCTTGCATTCCTGGAATGAAGCCTACTTGATCATGGTGAACGATGGTTTTGATGTGTTCTTGGATTTAGTTTGCAAGAATTTTATTGAGTATTTTTCCATTGATATTCATAAGTGAGATTGGTATGAAGTTCTCTTTTTTGGTTGTGTACTTGTGTGGTTTAAGTATCAGTGTAATTTTGGCTTCATAGAAAGTGTTAGGTAGTCTTCCTTCTCTTTCCATTTTCTGGAATAGCTTAAAGAATATTGGTATCAGGTCTTATTTGAAGGTCTGATAGAATTCTGCACTAAATCCATCTGGCCCTGGGCGTTTTCTCCCCTGGGTTGGGAGATCTTTAATGACTTCTTCTATTTCCTTGTGTGATATGGGCTTGTTTAGATAGTTTACCTGATTTACTTTTGGTATGTGGTATTTGTCTAGAAAATCATCCATTTCATCTAGATTTTCCAGTTTTGTTGAGTATAGGCTTTTAAAGTAGGATCTGATGATTTTTTGAATTTCCTCAGTTTCTGTTGTTATGTCTCCCTTTTTATTTCTGGTTATATGAATTTGGATACTGCCTCTGGGCTGTTTAGTTTATTTAGCTAGGGGTTCATCTATCTCATTAATTCTCTCAACGAACCAGGTTTTGGTTTTATTGATTCTTTATATTGTTCTCTTTGTTTGTATTTGGTTGATTTCTACCCTGAGTTTGACTATTTCCTGCCATCTCCCCCTCTTGGGTGAGTTTGCTTCATTTTGTTCTAGAGCTCTCAGATGTGCTGTTAAGTTGTTAGTGTAAGATCACTTCAGTTTCTTTACCCAAGTACTTAGTTCTATGTATTTTCCTTTTAGCACTGCTTTCATTATGCCCAATAAGTTTGGGTATGATATGTCAACATTTTCATTAAATTCTAAAACATCTTTTCTTTCTTTCTTCATTCCTTCTCTGACTGAGTTATCATTGAGTAGAGAGTTATTCAGCTTCCATGGTATGTAGGCTTTCTGTTGTTTTGGTTGTATTTGATAACCAGCTTTAGTGCATGTGATTAGTTCAATCTTCTTGTATCTGTTGAGGTTTGTTTTGTGACCAATTATGGGATTAATTTTGGAGAAGGTACCATGAGGTGCTGAGAAGGTATATTCCTTTGTTTTAGGGTAAAATGTTCTGTAGATATCTGTTATATTCATTTGGTTCATAAACTCTATTAGTTTCACTGTGTCTCTATTTAGTTTCTGTTTCAATGACATGTCCATTTGTGAGAGTGGGGTGTTGAATTCTCCCACTATTATTGTGTGGGGTTCAATGTGTGTTTTAAGCTTTAGTAAAGTTTCTTTTATGAACGTGGGTGTTCTTGCATTTGGGGCATAGATGTTCAGAATTGAGACTTTCTCTTGGTGGATTTTCCCCTTGATGAATATGAAGTATCTTTCTTCATCATGCTTGATAGCTTTTGGTTAAAAGTCTATTTTATTGGATATTATTATGGCAACTCCAGCTTGTTTCCTGAGAACATTTGTTTGGAGGAACTTTTTCCATCCTTTTACTCTGAGATAGTGTCTGTCTTTGTTATTAAGGTGTTTTTCTTATATGCATCAAAAATCTGGATCTTGTTTGCGTATCCAGGTTGTTAGCTTATGTCTTTTATGGGTGAGTTGATTCCATTAATATTGAGGGATATAAAAAAGATATGACTGTTGTTTCCTGATATGTTTGTTTTTGTAGTTGGCTTTATGTCCTTGTGGCTCTCTCCTTTTGGCTTTGTTGTGAGATGCTTAATATCTTGTCTTTTCTTTGGTGCAGGTACTTTCCTTGTGTTGAAGTTTCCTTCTAGGATCCTCTGTAGGGCTGGATTGGTAGATAGATACTATTTGAATTTGGTTTTGTCCTGGAATATTTTGGTTTCTCCATCTATTTTGATTGATAGTTTTGATGGATATAGCAGCCTGGGCTGGCATTTGTGTTCTCTTAGAGTCTGCATGACCTCTGACCAGGCTCTTCTGACTTTCATAGTCTCTGTTGAGAAGTCTGGTATAATTCTGATAGATTTACCTTTATATGTTACGTGGGCATTTTACCTTGAAGCTTTTAATATTCTTTCTTTGTTCTGTGCATTTAGTGTTTCATTACGTGGCAAGAGGATTTTCCTTTCTGGTCCCATTTACTTGGTGTTCTATAGGCTTCTGGTACCTTTATGGCCATCTCTTAAGGTTGGGAAAATTTTCTTCTATTATTTTGTTAAAGACATTTTCAGGTCCTCTGAGCTGGGAATCTTTGTTCTCCCCTATTGCAATTATTTTTAGATTTAGTCTTTTCTTTGTGTCCTGAATTTCCTGGATGCTTTGGGTTAGGAGATTTTATGTTTTGAATTTTCTTTGACATTGCATCAATCTCTTCTACAGTATCTTCTACACCTGAGATTATTTCTTATATTTCTTGTATTCTGTTGATGATACTTACATCTGTAATTCCTGACCTCTTTCCTAGGTTTTCCATTTCCATGTTTGCTTCCACTTGTGTTTTCTTTATTGCTTCTACTCCCACTTTTAAGTCTTGGATCACTTTTTTCAATTCCTTCACTTGTTTACCTGTACTTTCCTGTATTTCTTTCAGTCAGGTATTTATATCCTCCTTAATGGACTCTATTATCTTCATGAGACAGGATTTTAGGACAGATTCTTTATTTTCAGGTATGTTGGTGTATTTAGGACTTATGTGGTGGAGGTACTGGGTTCTGATGATGCCCATGTATATTGGCTTCTGTTGCTTACAGTCTTGTGCTTGGCTCCCACTATCTGGATATCTCTGATGTTTGTTGGGTCTGGGTGACTCTGTCTGGAGTCTGCCTCTTCTGTCTCTGGGTTGCTTCAGATCTCCTGGTAGTCCTGTGGCCCTGGCTGTAGCAGACCACCTGTGGGGTCTTCCAACTGGGAGCACTTCAGAGGGGCAGAGAAGCTGCTGATCTGTTGCCCTGGCTGCAGTATATCTCCTGGTAGGTCTTCAGATTATTGGGTCTTCAGTGGAGCAGTCAAACTGTTGTCCTGTGTGAAAATGTTCTCCAGGGGGACCTTTGAATTGTGTTTTCTGTTTCCCTGTGTATATCTCCAGGAATGCTTTCAGTCTGTAGGGTCAGTTGCCCTACATGCCTTCAAGCTTCAGGGGAGCAGACAAGCTAGCAGTCTGCCACAGCAGAAAAGACCAGGAGGACAGGGCAGAAAGGGGAGTGGCCAACTGCTCTGAGTGCAGCAGATCCTCTAGGATTGCTCAGGATATGGTTTGTGCTTACTATTTCTGTGGTAAGAATACTTTCTGGACCTCTATTGTTTTACTTGGAATAATTAAAGGTTTAAAAAATAAAGGCTGAATAGTACTCTGTTGTGAAAACACTCATGTTTTAGCCATAGCACTTGCAGAAGAGCTTCCTAGAGATATATTTTACATTCTCTCAGTCAGGCAGTCATTTGTTTGGGCAAAATTTTCCATGAAGTTTGGTTAGGCTCTTATTCATTTGATAGCCTGTGCTCTGTTCTTTAAATAAATGTTGGCTTGTTGCTAATATATAGCTTATGGATGAAAGGTCCTATTCATATTGATTTTTCTTCTTTTCTTATTATTCATGAGGCAGCACTACGGTGTATTATTCTTTTATTGGTACTGGGAAGTGGTTCTGGTATAGTAATTATATTATAGAGTTCTAAAATATAACAAATAATCAACATTCCATACTTATTTTATAGTATAAATATAATAATGAATAGTATAAATATTATTTCTATTTTCAACTTTCTATTATAAAATTTTTTGAGGTCTACATCTGTATTTGTACTCTACACTTGGCTGATATCAACAACAGGAGCACAATTAGTCTTAGTTTCCCATTCAACAAAGTCTTCAAATGGGATGAATCCAAGGTTTTGGTTAGTAGAAACCTATTATTTCATCTAATTTAATACAGTTACATAGAAATACAAATATGATGCAAGTTCCATGTTTTAGAGCATTCTATTTGTCATACATGGTTCCAGATCTTTGTTACATTCTGGTAAATGAAACAAGAAAGATTCTTGCCCTCAGATAATGTATCCTCTAGTGGAGAAAGTTAAAGTGTGAAGAAATAAAAGATACAGAAGTTGATAAGTGCTATGTATAAAAATAACAGGGAAGAGAGATATCATATAGGCATGAGAAGGTTTGCAGGTGTTAATTCATTCATTGTTCATGGAATTTGATACTAGTAGATGTCAAGCCTCATAGGTAACCTTGAGTTAAGAGAACTGAATGCATAATATTAGTCTGGTTATTAAGTTGAATCAGAATGGCAAAGATATGATCACTGGCAATGTCAGAAGGGATCTCTACAGTACTAAACAAAACTCCATTTCCCATTCCTTGTAGAGATAAGGCAATGTGGGATATAGAAAAGCAGTGTCTAAAATAGACACCACAGAGCTCTGGAGCTTACTCTCCCCCCCCTTTTCCCCAGATGGAAGTCTATGGAGGGAAAACCTGCCTAGCATAATCCTATGAATTAAAAAATATCAAACAAAACATACAACTAAACACAATATGTGGCAGAATTTTGTGAGATCTGTGATAAAAATTCAAAGAAACTGCATGGACATAGAAAAAGATTCATTCTTATTGGAAGGCTCCATGGAACAGTTGTCACCCTTATAACCTATAACTATCTTCTTTATTTTGAAAGTAGTGACTTTCTTGTTTAGTCCTGCCATGTGTACCTCTCAGCTATATAGCAAGCAAGCAACTCTGTAGTAGATTTCTAAATTATGTCAGTGACAACTCCAAAAATCTAGTTTAGGGAAGATGAACCCCCTGGTGTGAATCCTACTGCAAATAACTATACAGACACGTGATTTGCTGTTCCAAATTCAGTGTGTTGCCTACATGTTCAAAGGGTACATTTAACCTTGGCTGGTAAGTTGTCTAGAATTTTGCCTAAATTTTACAAAATAATCATAGGCTTAGAACAAAATTAAAATTTTCGTTCACTGGAAGCTATTTGTCAGTAGAAACCAGATTATGATTAGTCATAACAATGACCACTTATTGAGTGCCCACTGCTTTATACACATTATTGCTAAACATCAAACTCCTTACCAAAGGCAATAGTCTTACTTCCATTTATAAATGAGATTCTCTTTAAAAGACATTCAATGACTCATCCAAGACTACACAGTTATTTGGCTCAACTTGGACTTGACCCTCATTTGTGCACCTTTTCAATTATGCACTGCCTAAAAGTTAATTCTAAACAACCAACATTGAATCAGTTGGCTTAAAAGATTATTTATTTTCTATTTGAGGGAGAGAAATGAGGTTGACAATGTTAAGTCTTCTTAAGACATGTTTGACATGTTTACTTAAACAATCTAGTTGTCTTACTACTACAAGGAATTATTTGTTGAGGCTAGAGAGTTGACTTTGTGGCTACAGTGATTAAGAATGTGCAATGTGCTTTCAGAGGACCCAAGTTCAATTGCCAGCACCCACAATAGGTAGCCCACAATCACCACTGACTCTAGCTCCATTGAGGCCTCCATAAGTACCTGCTACACACACACACACACACACACATACACACACACACACACACACACTTGCACGCACATGCACATGCACACACACATGCACACACACATACTACAATTAAAAATATAAATAAAACTTTAAAGAATTACTTGTTGTAAAAATAAATGTTAAAAATTGTTTATTCTAAGACAATCCTTGGCAATGAAATGCAAGTTTTCATAGATTGAATTAGCTCCATGAAGACCATTAATATGCAAAGTGAACTAGTTATTTATCCTAAGCTAGCACTGTTAAAGATTAATGATCATGTTATCAATTGTGAATTTTTGAAACTTTGGAGGATATGTCATTTCACTTTTTATGCAACTAATCTGAAAAGACAACATGACAATGTAGATAAGTTTACTTTAGAGTACTATCTCACTTTGCCCAGCCATATAAAGATAAAGATAAAAACAAAAACTATTTACAGAGTCCTCTCATTTGCTTTTCATGAAGATAATGGCTACAAAGAATATAGTGCAATCTAAAATGAGAGCTAAATTTCAGTTCAAAGTATCTGAAAATGTTAGACAGCTGATGAACGCTGGGTTCATCAACAAGTGTGACCCAAAACATTTCCTATGCATCTCAGCGATCTTTTCTTTCAGTGTGTGCTTTCAGAGGTCATTTAAATCTTGGTTCATCCTTTTTCAATAGAACATCATCAACTTTCCTATTCATCATAGCACAATAATCAAAATTCAGGGTATCTGTGACTATAGTGGTGTTCCAAGTGTATTTGTTTATTGTCTTGTATCTCAGACTCAGTAGGTTACTATGGAAACGGGCACTATAGAAATGTCTACAATAAATAATGGATTATGAATCTTCACAGATGTCCAGCTTGGATACCTTTAGTGAAAAGGCACTCTAAATCTGAAAGGCTGTTTCTCATGTCAATGTTATGACTCACACATGAGATCACTCATTTATAAATAGTAATGCTTATCACCAAAAGGCTAGATGAGTTGTACCAAACTTACAAAAACAAAAAAGCAAAAAGCAAAACAACAACAACAACAGCAACAAAACACTTTAGCCTTGTACTCAGCAGAGTAATTAAGCTGCTTTTGCTCTCTTCCTTTAAAAATTATGAAGTCTAAAAGCTTTACAAATACCAAATAGACTCATTATTTGGCTGTACTACTTTAAGCTCAAATCAAATGTGGCTTTCCACACACTATCACAAGCTCTTGCATGTATTGATCCATATTTCATGGAAAAATTTGAAATACCATTTAATAATAGTATCTTGTATATGAGGATACCCAGGGGTGTGAATAGATCTGGAATTCATTTTCTGTATAGAATCATGAAAGAAACAGAGGATGCCTTATTATTACAGAAGGACAAGAGTCCATGAGAACTACCCTGGGGATTTGAAAATGCATCAGTAGAAGAGGCAACTGATTCTGAAGCTTACTGGAATGCAAACAAAAAAACTGAGAAAAAGGTACAACACAAGTGGTCTGGTGTCAGGTGACAGGTTTCATTTCCATATAGAAAGGACCTAGGTAACACCAAGAGCATAAAAGCATAAAAAAGGCCACCTCATCATGCAGTGAACTTCTTGAGAGATTCTTGGGGGTGAGATGCTTAGAAAAGAAAGCTGCTATGATCCTTTCAAACTGAGAGTTACACAATTCCTGGAGAAGAATTGTGAACATTTGTTGTGATGCCATATGCTTTACCTATTTTTAGCTGGTTTTATCCTCACAAGGACCACATAAAGTGCATACTACAATTACATAAACAATTGAAATGAGGGGCAACCTAATTATATAATTTACTCAAGGATACTTGATAAGAACAATGGGTTTGGAATTTTTTTTGGGGGGGGGGTGTTAGAATTTAAATCTCAATAAAGTCATTCCTTAGTTCTGTTTGATCATAAACATCTCCAAAGAAATTTTCAGAAGGTCTTGTGCCTATTAATAGAATGTGTATGTCTAAGAGTATGTATGTGTTTGTTTGTTTGTTTGTGTGTGTGTGTGTGTGAGTGTGAGTGTGCATGTGTGATGGAGTGTGAATCAAGTGAGTCATTACTTCATACTTCATGTCTTAATCTTATGTTCACCTCTCTTTTAATAGCTTCTTCTTGAGAATTCAGAGTCTCAGGGTTTGAAATACTATCTATGTGCTATGATCAATTTTTTATTCACTGCATGACTCTCTAGCTCTGGTCTCCACACATGTCAGCATGCCTCTCAGACTGTTCAACTGCGAGTATCCAAAGAACAATTCTTTCTGTCAGACTCATGTATAACCTATGAATATAGGCTTTTTCTCTGAGTATATTTTTCTCTCTGTGTTATTAGCTTTCATTTTTCCCTTTGCACATTATTTTGACACACAATGAGCATAATATTACAAGTTAATTTTTTCTTTTTGCTAGGACATGGCATCTGAAAACTTTATTGAATTTATCAGTTGTTTCAAATACTCTTTTGCCTTTGAAAACAAAGGCATCCCATCTACAAAATATAATTTACAGAGTAAGACAAAAAGTAAGATAATATAACATGTTATCATTCTAAATCACCCCTATTCTTATGGTATAACAAATTATTATTTGAGAATATAAATTATAGAGAAACAATAGCATTAAAATTTAGGTTGAATAAATGGTAAAAGGTTGAGAATCAGATGTACTTGGTTTTAATGTGCCATTCCCTAGCTATGTAACTGTAGATGAGTTGCTTAACCTCTGAGACCCTTTTCTTAATTTGAGATGATGTTACAGGACTTTATTAGAAGGAAATACTATATTGTGAGCTTAGTGCCTGTCATATAGGAAACTTGAAATTTTTTCTCTCAAACCCCACAAAAAGAATATTCATTTGTCAGAAGGTATGAGTAAAAGACATCACAAGAAAATGGAGGGTGGAGCAGGAGAGATACCTCAGTGATTATGGGCAAGTACTGCTCTTTCAGAGGACTAGGATTAAGTTCTGAGGATCCGCATGGCTCCTTATAAGGTTCTGTAAATGCAGTTTGAGTGTATCTGACTCTCACGTATGTCCTCAGTAGGCACAAAGAATACACATGATACATAGACATATATTCGAGCAAACATTTATATATGAAAAATACAAATAAATACTTTAAAATAAATAAATATATTTTAAGTGGAGAGTGACAGTGAACTCTTGTACTGTCTAGCTTGGAGTATTTTGTGATCTCAAGCTCATATGTTTTTATTCTTTTTGCAGCCTCAAGTTTATTGCATAAAGGAAAAAAAAATTAACTCAGCTACTTTGCATTCATATCTTATTTTAACTACATTAGCCTAGCAAATAGTTGTTCTTTCTAGAGTGAAATTTCAAAGTGTTTGTTGCATTCTTTCCATGATTTTATCAGAGCCTGAAAACAGCATCTTATTTTGGGGAAGAAATTGTTCATTTTATTTAGAAGACAGTAAGAAAACAAGAAGATATGCAATTGACATTTCTTCACAGGTAGACTTGGGTGTTACAATGCTGTAATTTTGGTTTCTATCTACATTGTGTCTGGATGTTCAGAATAAGAAGATCAGTTGAGAAGGACTGGATTGTCCCGGACTTTTGGGTTCTAATCAACAATATAACCTTAGAAATGTAATGAAAAACTCAAAATCAAAAAGAGAAAAATGGTGCTGGAGTGATGGCTCAACAGTTAAGAGCATTGGCTGCTCTTCCAGAGGGCCCAGGATCAATTCCCAATACCCATGTGGCAGCTCACACCTGTCTGTAGCTTCAGTTCCTGGACTTCTGACACAACACAGAGATAGATATATATGCCAGCAAAACAACAATGAACAAAAAATAAAGATTATTTTTAAAAAGAAGAGAAGAAAGACGAAAAAAAAAAAACCATTTGTAATCCCTATTGTGAAGATTTGAGAAAAAGCAAAAAGCAAAAGAAATGTGTAGCTTTTGTTCAAGTTCCATTTAACATGTTAGGATGAGAACAAATGTGACAATTTAAAACAACCAAATGCTTACCTAGTTTAGAGAGCAGAGATGGGGAAAAATAGAAAGTAACACCTTCTGTAGAAGAGAAGGAACAAATGGCAAGGCTAGATACGGAGCTACAACAACAGACTTCTTTTTTTGCCAATACAAATGTCCTGGAAAACTAAGGCGGACACTGCAAACTGCACAGAGCACATATTCTAATTGCCTTTCTGTACCTTATAAAAAGTCAAGTGGACACAGGATACACTTGAGCTTTGCCTTCCCTGTCTTGCAGCAGACCATTTGCTGTTTACATTTTCTTCTCTTCCCATCAACCTCACCTACTATTTCCCTTGCCTTTTCCATTACTACACATACCTTGTATCCTTTAAGAGATACATATTTTAGGCAATAGGCCATATTTTCCTCCGAATGTACCATAAAACAGCTACATTTAGCATAGCCTTTTTCCATCGTGTTTCACAAATCATAGCCTAAAATATTTGCATCAAAATCATCTCAAGTACTTGGTAACTATCTGGTTCCACCCTAAACCCACCACATCAATCTATGAGGCTTGTCCAACAATCTCTAAATCACACATTTTCTTTGTGGTTAGACACAGACTGGAGAGCCATGTCATCCAATGATCTTTTATTTAAACTAAATATGACTCAATTTACTTAGGTTTCACTCTTCCAAATAATACAATGTGAAGAGAGTAGAAAATGTGGGCCACATGTTAGAATACAAGAAAGCAACTCATTCTAGTATTTTTTTGAGCTTCCATGCAAGGTGTGAATCCCACACATGACTAGTCTACCTGCTTATATCAGGTTAGATAGCTAGGTGAGAAAACAGGATGAAGCAAAAAGGGATTTAATATATTTAATTTCATTTGTGAGTATTTATGTATGTATGCATGTGTGCATGTGCATGTGCCTGTGTGTGTGTGCATGTGAATGTACACATGTCTGCAGGTGTCTATACATGACAGAAGATGACATCAGATCCTCTAGAGCTGGAGGGTCAGGTGGCTGTGATCTGCCAGGCATGAATGCTGCAAACTGAACTCAGGTCTTTTGAAAGAGCAGTAAGTAATGTTTACCAGTGAACTATCACTCAAGCCCTGTGAAAGTCCTTTTAAGACTCTAGAATTCTATTCAACTTTTAAAATTTCCCATCTGGTTTTGATTATTCCTGAAACCATGTTATGCACACAGTGTCAGAAAGAATGCAGGTCCTAATCAAAGAAAGAAGTTTATGTTTGTTAGTGGAGAAATGAAAGCATGCAAGGAATTATTAGTATGTTTTTCCCAGGAACACCATTATTAGCTCCAATAAGTTCAGTGTGTCAGTGCATTTTCTGTTGACAGTAGCATAGTACCTTGAAAAAGATAAGTTATAAAGAAAAGAGGTCTATGTTTAGATGGATAATTCTGAAGGATGAAAGTTGAGATGTTCATCTGGCGATTCCCTTCTTGCTAGCAAAGTCTGAGGCAGTACATTGCTTCGCATGCCTATAGACAAGGAGGATGTGTGGGAATCTTCTAGTCTCCTTAGTCTCCATGTTATCAAACCATAAGCATTTGAGCATATACAGTCTATTTTCAGGATCTTATACAATCTTCATATACCCATGAAGGGTAATTCTATATGCTAATGTTGATTAAATTTCCATCTTTACATTAGGGATTGTGCATTGGAAAAGTTTTATATTATCTAAAAATCATGTTAAAACTGTAGCATGTCATCACTAATTCAGTCATGCTATGTGTACCTGAATCCTTGGTGGCATCTACAAACCCAGTGAGGTCAATGATATTATATTTCTCTATATTACAACTGCCATGCAGAAATGTGCAAATGATTAATTAAAGAATGTTATTAATAATAGTGCATGTGTATGCATGAGCCCATGAAAACACACACACACACACACAAACTACTAAGAAGCAAATTAGTACAGGGATGCTTTTCCTCATGAACAGTGGTTTTCTCATTCATGAATGTTTTTGAGGAGGAGGAGTACTTATTTTTCTCATGAAGAATGTGTGAACATTCACTACCCTTGTAAAGGAAAATAGGCCTTTCAGAAGAGGAGTTGGGTATAGGAAATGGTCTCCAGGGCTAAACTGCAGAGTATGTTTGGAAACATATAGAGTAATCTGGGTGGGTAGACAATGCATGGAGAATTCTATGCCTATAGTGGTTTCAAGGATTGATCTTCTGATGATTAACTGTAAGAGACTCCTAGTTTCTTTATGTGCTAACTGGAAACTGCAAGAATAACTTAAAGAAATATCATAAGGACAGTAAACATAAGAGCTAGCATGCAGAGATTACCAAGATCAATAGTATGAATTCAACATTCTAATCAATAATGATTGAGTTTCCATCTAATACTTCTCAGATGAAAGCAAAAATAAACAATTAAGAATCCCTAGTTCTGTCCTTGATCTCCTAGTTTGGAAACAAAGCATACAGGTTAAGAACTAGTGGCAGGTTATAGATTCCAGAACTAGGATAAATCCAATTACTATAGACAGGCACATTTGAAATAAAATCATTTGGAATGGTGAACCCTAGATGCTTAGGATTATGAAATCTGCATCCTAATAGTAGTAGGTAATCTGGTTTGATGTATACATATACATGGGTAACAGCCCCTGCATGCTTTTGTACTTTATTTGATACATTTATTGAATACCAAGAGGATTTAAACACTTAGACCCCCATAGTCAATCAAAGAAAACTGAACTTGTTTTCATTAAACTCCTGCACATAATCAATGCAACTCCATATCCTAAGACATTTAGTTTAAGATATCATATACAATAATGTTTTAGAACACTGACTTCAAAGTATTTGGATTCTATATTCCTCACTTTTTGGTTGTGGGATCTTGGGCTAGCACATTTTGTGTTCTAGGACTAAATCTCTGCATTTTAAAACTGAATAATCACCTCATGAATTCTGTAAGGATTAAATGAATTATTGTGACACGTGTATATATCAACATATATACAATATGCATTCTCTAAGTATTAGCTATTGATTTTAGATATTACTCTTTCTCCAGACTTCTGTTACAGCACCCAAGCTCATAAGGTCCTAACCAGCAAAAATTTCAAGCAACCCATAAGCCCCTGCCACTGCAAGCAGAGGGCACAAAACCCAACTACCACTAACTAATGCCTACAATTCAAGGTTGCTTAACTTGACTCACACATTAATTAACCTCACTACATTATTTGGGGTTTCTATGATGCTTGACACAGTCTAAGTCACAGATATTCTATAGCATAGGTTCCATGTCACCTAAGTCTGGTTCTTCATGTTGTAGGACTACCTCATCTTTCTTTCCTCCTTAAAAACATAAAACTCAAAATGAAGACACCTTGGAGAGGCTAGTGAAATGAAATTGCAAGGAAGGATGAAGATCTGAGTTGAGTCTCGAGGACTCATATGGTAGAATAATAAAATTGACTTCCACAAGTTGTACTCTGATACCTACATGTATACCAGGGCACATATAAACACACATACACACACACACACACACACCACAACCACCACCACCAAGAACCACCACTAACTACATACATAACACATATAAAATATAGTTAAATTTATTTTAAATGGAACACCTTTCTTGGTCTCTCTGGCCCCAAACTCTCAGCTTTCATATCCCTACTCTAGAAATTATCCTTAAATCTTAATCTCCCTTCCTACCTCCTTCCCCTCTTAAAAAATATAACAACTCAACCTGGGCATATCACTGGGCACTACCAGCAATGTAGAGAAATGGACTAATTCTTTTAGAGCCAAACAATGAAAATGCTGGTCAATATATGTTTCATCATTTTCATTTGAAAACTCCTTAAGAAGGAAGAAATCATTAAAAGCCAAAAATTGAGGTTAAGTGAAAGATCCAGGAAAACAAGTAAGTACAAATGCTAGTAATTAAGGGGTAGAGAGATGACTCAGTGTAAAGGAGCATGTACCAGTCTTGAAGGAGACCCAAGTTTGTTTCTCAGCACCCACATCAGTAACTAACAACTGTCTGGATCTCAAGCTCCAGGATCTGTCACCTTCTTCTGGACTTCATGTCCAACTATATCCACACACATCATTCTCTGCTTTACACACACATAATTTAAAAGTAGTAAAAACAAATCTCTTTTTAAAGCTATTATTTATCCTAGAAATAACTGTACATCTTAGTTAACTTGAACATTAATGTTTGAAAACAGTTAGTTGGTCCAAAGACCTAAGACAAAAATCTGTCAGAAGGCCCTGGCAAAATCCGTAAACAGTATTTTGTACTTAAGAGCTTCATTATACAAGATCACATTAGAGAAGAAGAAGAAGAAGAAGAAGAAGAAGAAGAAGAAGAAGAAGAAG
>JADRCH010007713.1:7784055-7956965 GCA_019843965.1 Rhynchomys soricoides
TCTTCTTCTTCTTCTTCTTCTTCTTCTTCTTCTTCTTCTTCTTCTTCAATAAAAAGGAATTTATTAGAATTACTTATAGTCCAACTAATCCAACAGTGAACAGAAAGTCCAAGAATCTAGTAGTTGCTGAGCCCCACAAGATTGGGTATCTCATATGGTCTTCTATATATGCCTGAATATCAGAGAAGTAGGCTCCTATGCCAGTGAAGGAATGGATGTACTAAGAAGGCAAGCACAAGAAGGCAAAACTCAAAATCTTCCTTATCCCTCTGTCCTTTTATATGCTTCCAGCAGAATGTGTGGCTCAGATTAAAGGTGTATCTTCACCTTTCAAGATCTGGACAAAAAGCCTGCATCTTCCAGCCTCATGATCCCCACCAAAAGTATACTGTCTCCCTGCCTGAAAATCCAGATCACTGGTGTGCTCTCTATATCTAGACTGCAGGTCATTCCAGATATAGCAAAGTTGACAACCAACAGTATCCATGACAGCCAGGATACAGTTTAATTTGTAGAATCAACACACACACACACACACACACACACACACACACACACACACTATTTAGTAGATGTCAATAAAAAGCTGAGCCCCAATATCATCCCCAAATTAATTTTATATGGTAATTGACCCCCATTCCCATATATAATCAAACATAATTATGGAGACTAATTTATAGTTTAGTTGTTTCCTCTAAGCCTGTTTGTTGAATTGATCAATCAAAAAAATTTCCTCAAGCAGCAGTATTTACCAGAAACCATTTATAATGCAGAAACGAGAAGAGAGAACAGAGAAAGGAGAGAGGAGAGGAGAGTGATGGTAGAAGAGAGGAAAGAGGGAAGAGGAGAGAAATTTGATTGTAGATGAGAAACAGTGAGATCCCACAAAGATGCTTGTTGTAGCTGTTTCCTATTACTATCTCAGAAAGCTTCCATTTATAGTTGCTTCTCTATCTGGGGCACACTGACGTTTATTCACATCTCCCCAGGAATAGAGTCATGGAACATTATATTGATTCTATTCTATTCTATGGAATTCTATTGATTTGGACAAATGTATAGATGTGCCCACCATTATAAAACCATACAAATCTCTAAAATGCTTATATTTTACGTACCCATCATCTCCTAGTCCTTTTAAATCATTAATGTTTACAGTGTCTCCTAAGTTTTGTCTTTCCCAGAATTCCATGAAATGAGAATTATATAGTACGGAACCTTTTCAGATTAGCTTCTTTCACTTAGGGATGTACATTTATGCTTACTCCATGTTTTCCTCATGGAGGTATTACTGGGTCATTTATGTTTCTATCTGACTAATTTTACATTGTATGAATGCATCAGTTTGTATGGCCATCCATCTATTGAAAAGTGAAAGCATCAAAGTTTCTTCCAAGATTTGACAATTATGGAAGAAGCCACTATAAACTGCCATGTGCAGGGTTATATTGGCTATACATTTTAAACTCATATGAGTAAAATCCAAGTAATATGACTTGTGGATTGGAGAGTAAAAATGTGTAGTTTTGAAAGAAATCATTCAACTACCTTGCAAAGGCGCTGTACTAAAGTGTGTCCCCACCAGTAGGGAATGTATCTCTGCATCATCTTACATCCTCCCCAGAACTTACTTTCATTAGTAGGTTTGTAATGGCAATTTTAATTATTCTCCATCATAAAAACAATATTCACTAAAATTTTTATGCTTCTTTGCCACTCATTGCTCCCCTAAAGTGAAATGTCTGTTGACAATTTACATCCATTTTAACTTTGAATTTACTTTTTGTTGAGTTATGAGAGTATTTTGTACATTTTAGGTCACCATTCTTTATTATATAAATCTGTTGCAAATATTTTCTCCCAAGATTTGTTATGCTTTGTCATTTCCTTTCACAGACTGAAAGTTTTAAATATGTTTGGTTCTTTTTAAAAAATAATATATTTTGAATTTCTGGTTAAAAACATCTAACACTTGCCTTTTGGGAATGCATTTTAGAATTTCAATTCCTCCATGAACATTGTTTTCAATCTATTGGAGATATATAAATTGATAACATGAGTGTATAATTTTCTCTTTGTGTCTTAATTGCTAATCCATTATCACAATGCACTTACTCTAATTCCTTTCAATTTTATATATGAAGAAAACCTCCACCGTTTCCTGTTACATTATCTTGGTGCCTTTGTATATAATAATGTTTCCTACTAGGAACAAGACAATGTCACAGATGTTACCCTTATGACTGAACACAGTCTGCCAGTAAAATATTAGCAGTCTACATGGCCTAAGTCTACAATGAATTATATAAACATTCAGCCTAGGAAGGGAATACTGCTTTTGAATAGCTCAAGTATCTCACCAGGATTTGATTAAAATCCTGATCTTTTTCTTACTATATCCCTAGAAAGAAAGGAGTAGTATGTGTGGAACACTCGCAGGGAATATCAAAGGAAAGTCCTGGTAAAGCCAAGAAATTCTTTCTTGTTCTCCTTCCCTCTGAAAAATGTTAAGAAATCACTCCAAGATGTTCTCTGCTGTCGAGACATTCAGACTTCTTTGGGAACAGGCTTCCTTATCAAGTCAGCCACCTTGCTGTCAGCTCCAATGTCAATCCCTTCAAACTCTCTGTTTCCATAATAAACCCTGACCTGAAATGACCACTTCCTTCATGGTTCAGGAGTCATTGAAGAGCTAGTAAAAAACAGAACAGGGTCTCTTCCAAATGCAGCCAATGACTGTGCCCAATTGGGTATAATTGCATGTAGACAAGTGTCCTCTTGGGCCTCAGCAGTAGTAAAGAGAGATGCATTTTGACCACGGTACTGGAGCATAAAGGACAGTTCCTTATTTTGTAAGGCACCCAGCTGTAGGATTGGACAACATATCACCACTTAGCCTTTGGACAGCTAACTATTCAAAATCTATATCCTGCCTAGTGTCACATAACTGAAGAGAGGGTTTTTTTTTTTTTTTTTTTTTTTTTTTTTTTTTTTGCTTCTGAACTTGGCTAGTTTAGGGCCACTTTTGCATAATGTCTGAGCAGTTGGCAATCAGGCAATGTTTGCTCTATTTGCAAATTAATGTTAAGTGGTGGGCTGGGACTGAACAGGTACAGCTTCCTTGACACTATTCACTGGAGTGTCATGTTTGAACTGATCAGAAACACTTAACCCTCTGAACTTTTGAACACTGTACTGGATTGTTATGGTCCCAGATACGCACTATTTTTCAATGATAATATGGAAGTCTCTGTGATTAGTTTTAAGTATTAATTTGGAAGTGGAAATAGGGATCAGATTTTGATAAACCATTTAGTTTGGGAAGCTCAAAATTCTGGATTTTTCTGACCCCAGGAAATGACATCAAAATCGTAAGGCAAGTATATTTGTAGTGCCACAGACAGAGCTCATTTTATAAATCATAACAATATCCTGTTTGGCTTCCTGCTGAGCCAGCCCCAACATGCCACCTGCCCCTCTGTTAGGCCCTAGGGCCCCACCACTGTGGAGAACTCTGCTAATTTCCAACATGCAGTACCACCTGCAGCACTGCTAGGCAGATTGGTTCCATTTTGCTTTTGTAGCTGACGATGAGCCATAGTTAAACTGCACAATACTGTAATGATGAGAGGACGTTTTCAGGACAGTTTGGGTTGTGTGTGTTTGTGTGTGTGTGTGTGTGTGTGTGTGTGTGAAGTTAGCCTCTTTCCTACAGAAGCAAAGGACAGTGAATTTAGTATCCTCATTACTGTTTTTTTTTTTTTAATCAAATTTTACTTCTTTTTCTTTCAGGAAGTCAGGCAAGCAAGCAATCTTTCTATCACTCTGTGTCTCTATCTCTCTATTATCTATCTATCATCTATATATCTATCTATAATGTAGTTACTACAGTCAATTTCATTGCTAATATATTGTTAAATAATGGGATGTGATAGATTTGATTAATATTCAAGAAATTTTCATTCTCTTTTTCTTACATTTATGAAAGAATATTTTTTCATTTCATTAATGTCAAGCATTTCATTAAAGCTACTTTCACTGAGTAAATAAATGTGACTAGAAGTGACAACTGTTGGTTCTGAGATGACCCTTAAGACACATTATGCTTCTTTTGGCCTCCTGGGAACTTTGAACTTCTTCAGAGTGAAATCCATATACAAGGAAGCATCAGACTGTCTATCCCCTAAAATGGGGCACACACTTAAACTTGACCTAAAACTTTAAAAAAACTGCCCCAATAAACTGTCTACACAGTACTAAGAAACAAATGCTGTTTGGAATTACAGACTTTGGAGTGGTTTGGTATGCAGCATTATGTGAGAATAGCTGACAGATTAAAGTATAACCCATAACTTTAGGATCTTTCTTGAGACGCAATTCACATGCCATGTGATACACTCCTTTAAAGTATATAACTCAGTGTTTCAGTACCTTCATAGTTATATGAATATTGTTGCAATTTCACATTAGTACATGAACCACAACAGAGACCTTGAGACCGTGACCTCGGAAACATTCTTTCTCATCCCTATCCCCACTAAACAAGTACTAATTCTATGTTTTACAAATTTAATTTCATGTTAGTAACTGAATGTAAGTAATGGACACAAGTTATGAAAGAGGCTATAAAAATAATTGTTTTTGTAGTTCTAATTCAATCATGGATTTTTGGGGGGTGTTCATGGTGGCTATGTGCATAAAATACATTTGATACTCAGACTTTAAAAAAAAATCAGAGCTTCTGTTTACATGCCAGTTCTTACTGTTTATATAAGTTTCTGAAGTTGTATATACTTGGTTTCTTGTTAATTTCAGTGTGTGATGTTCTTGCTCATTTGTAAAGTTGTTTTGTAATAAACTTTATAAAAATAAAATTTCCCTATCATTAGCTTTTAGTATAAGTGGAATTATATAATCTGTACTGTTTTGTGACTAGGTTCTTTCATTCAGCATAATATTTTCAAAATTTATGCATATTATATTATTAGTATTCTGCTCCTCTCCAAAATAAAATAATATTCCATTGTATGGGTATGGAACATTTTATTTGTTGATGTTTTAAATTTTAACTGTCTTTTGGAAGATACACAATAATGTAAAATATAATAAAAGATTGGGACATACACTGGGTTAGTAAACATTTTAAATGAAATGTCACTGTGCAAGAGACTCAGTTTCTATTCAACTCAATATTTTGTATTGTATAATACAAGGAAATGGAAGGAGAAAAGAGAGGGTGAAATAAAAAATAATCAGAGATATTGGGTTAAAAAATAATCAGAGATATTGGGTTAAAAAATAATCAGAGATATTGGGTTATTTTCTAAGATACTGCCTTTAGAAGTTGGCTATGAATACCGAGTATTTCAACATATTCTTAGATAACTTAATGTTTTATTAACTAGAATAACATTGTTGAATCAAAAAGTAAGTGTAACTTAGCCATTCAATTATGGAGTTATAGTTTTACTTTGTGACATGACTTCATTTCATTATTAACAAGATTGAGACAATTGAACAATCTTGTAAAAATCATCACAAATAGCATGAATGATTTTTATTGCCTCCATGAACATCACAACACAGATTTACCATGATATTAATATTAGGGGCTAGTAGGAATAAAGGTGCAAAAATAAGGAATGTTATTCTGGTGCCATCTCTTCCTAGAGGTTTTAAGATGGTTTTTACAACTGCCAAAATAATAGCTGCATTTATCTGGCATTTCCTTATCCACCAGTAAACATTGTTCCTGACATTCAAGATATATTTTCCCATTAATTTATCACAGTAGCCTATGAGCCATGTACCATCACTGCTCCCAGTTCCAAGATGAAGAAGCCAAGACTGAGCAAGCTTAACTAACCTATTTACATTAAATTCTGTAACTTTTCCTCAAGAAATTTTTGTAAAAGTAATTTTTTATTTACCTAATATGATTGCTATCTTAGAGACTTACTGCTACATAAACTTACCCTTTCTAGTTCTTTCTGAACTCTGGCAGGCTGATTCAACTCATCTGTTTTGGCTTAAAACCCTCTCCCAGCTGACTGATTCAATCTGGCTTCTTTTAAAGCTTCTCAGCTTCTCACTGAATTGCCTTGCTTGAAAAAACTGCCTCTGAATTCCATGAACTGCACTGCACTGAACTGAACTCAACTGTCTAATTAAAAGTCACATTCAAACATGGCTGCTTCCTTCTTCAAACTAAGTTTACCTAAATTGTTTGGGATTAAAGGTGTATACTATTGGCATGTCTGTATTCCAGCTAGATCATACTGTAGTCCCGGGTGTGTCTGGGTCCCTGTCAGATCAAATAGACCTAGAAGACCTTTGGATGTCATCTCTTTCCAGAGTAGCCATGGTGCTGGATTAAAATTTGTCTACAGTTTCTGACTTCCAAAGACAAACTGCAACAGATAACCAATGTCTCTAGTCACTAATCAGTTTATGAAACTCACACTGTAGGATCTTCCAATATATATGAAGCGTAGAGGGAGACTGTGGAAACAAGGAATAGACACAGACTAACTTTATTGAAGGCCTTTTCCAGCTATGAACTCAGGCAAAAAACAAGGTCTCTCTTATCACTTTGGTTGCAACTTTCTAGCTTGAGATGTACTGAAGTTCTCACAAAAAATTCTTGCAAGAGTTTACTGGAAACTATCCTCTGAACTCTGTTTCCCTTTAATTGTAGCACAGTAGTTTAAAGCCATCTAACTTGGAGCATACCTCTTAGATGGACTTTTGTGGGAGAACCTGTCTATGGAAAGGAACAGTAAAGGTGTGCACCCCTCAGGCCTGAGCTTCAGCTATGGCATTCTTATGCAAAATGAACAACATTGGGCTACCTGTAACAGCTAGGGCTAGCTAGTACTGCAGGCTTCTGTCTGAGGCAAAGCACTTCTAAGAAAAAGTGCAAAGCACTGAAGGAAATCAGATTACAGTTTTGTGTACTTAGCCTTCCCAGTCAAGTATGACCTTGATGAAGGATAAAAATAAAGTAGTCACATATGATGGCTAGAGAAAATTAAGAAAAATAGGGAAAGTTGAAGTAGCTTTAATATTGTGAATATTTCCTGGAGTTGGGCATTTATTTTTTTAAAAAAAAATATCATTAAGCAGTACTCTTGCTGGTTAGAATGGCAATGAAGCATAGTGATAAGATAAATAACCTTGAGGTTGAATAGTTCTTTCTGTAACTTTATATATGTATTTTCTGTTTATTTATATATCAGTATACAATAGGGCTTTCAAAAGAGACAGGTGCATGAAAAGTAGACACCCATGGAACAGAAGCAAACCCATGAATGGTACCAGGTAAGGATGAGAATAAATGAAGGATGGAAAGGAAGCAGTGAATGAAGAATCTGAACAAGACAGGGAGCACGAGATTTAAAGAGTGGAGCTCAAGGTGTTAAAGAAACATGTAAAAGTAACTTTTATTTGCCTGTTGTAAATATCTCAGATGCTTACTGCCTCACGTGTGTTAATCTAGGCCTAGACCTGGAAGCTTCTACTCTCCATACAATATAATCTAGGCCTAGAATGTTTTCAGCCTCTGAGACTGCTGAATAAGCTCACCCTTTCCCATTTTTTTCTGAACTCAATAGGCTGTTTCCTCCAACTCAGCTGTTCTGGCTTGAACTCCTCTCTAAGATGACTAATTCAATCTGGCTTCTCTCTTTTTGCTTCTCCTGAATTGCTCTGCTTGATCTCAAACTAACTCTAGCAATCTGTTCTAATCTTCTGGCTTCCTCTCATTCTCTCGCTCCTTCTGTCTTTACCTGTTTCTAACTTTTTTTCTCTTCAATCTGTCTCTGTGCAACTCTCTCAGTAAAACTGCTTCCTTCTTCCTGCACTGCTCTATCTTAAGTAGATTCACTTTCTTTTCATGTCTAGTGATAGTTGGGCATATCCTCTTCTGTCAAATCTTTCTCTCTTTTGTCAGTTTGTCTGCTGTTCAATTAGACATCACTTTGAATCATGGGTACTTTCTTCTACAAACTAATTTTACTTCCTTGTTTAAGATTAAAGGTACGTTCTAATGGTGGGTCTATTTCCAGCCAGAGGGATTAAAGGTGTATGCTTGGGCTGAGCCATAACACGACTAGAAACAGGTTTGTTTATTTATTTATTTATTTTTGGTAAATAACACAATATTGGCGTTTCACAGTGTGATGAAATATCCTGCAACATGACCTTCTGCTATTTCTTCTTTACAAATGGAATTTCTGTTCTCTGTAGTTTGATAAAGGTTGTGACTCTCAAGATGAACACTATCCAGGGTACTGAAAATTACTTTAATAATAGAAATATGTCTGTTCATCTCTACTTTCATACTGCCTGATAAAATGCATATTACATAATGGACACTAAATTCACTGAATGAGTAAATCAACAAAAGAATTTTCACATATATAACTGAGAATAAGCCTTTCATTGAATAGTCATCTTTCTTTTTTGAGAAGAATCTCTAAACTATAATTTCAAAACAATCATTATGGAAGTTGGGGGAGAAAATAAACAAAGCTAAGCTAACCGAAGTTATCTGACAACTTACAGTAATGATTTACACAACAAGTATGCTAAGTGCCTGAGGCCATAGCCCATCGGGAGCAGTGAATAGAAGTAACTAAAACAAACCTACCCTTACCCTGTATTTTCAGTAATCAATAACTGTTTGGAAAAGTTGTTTTCATTTCAAGATGCATATATGAATTATTTCAAAGCACAAGAATTCATTCCGAATTTCAAAACATAACAATTCTGAGGTCTTCATCTGGTCCTGCTGCCACTGCAGGTTTTCACAGTGGGACAAGCAGATTTCATTCTTCACAAATATTCTAATTTGCCAACTTTCTCAGAAAATGGTCCACTTAGTCATTACGTTTGAAGAAGAAACAGATAGTCCTTCAGTAGAAAAATAAATAACTCTGCCAGGCATGTTCTTGTTTTTTATGTACTGGGTTGAGTATGGGGAGCAGAGGTTTGAAAAAGAGCCATAAACAAGTTCCAGAATTCACATTGTCTTCCTGTATTTACTTAACTTTTGTGCTTGCATATCTATGTATGCAGGAGATTTTAGATAACCAATTATTGCTGAACAACCTCAGCAAAGAATGCAGCAGAGATCATGTGCATGTTGAGCTTTCAGCATTCCTTTCTATCTTTCCATGCACAGCACCTCCTACAATTTTAATGCCCAGGGTATGTTTACATCTTATATTCTTTTTCATTTGCTCCTTCTCCTTCTTCATTTTCTTAGCAGCTATTTGGTAGTTTTCCCACACTTCCTAAAGATTTCCCTATTACAAATAAAAGAGCTTAATTATTTTTTATAATGGAAGGATTAGAGTTCCTTTGAGCTTTTTTTTTTCCTCTTTATAAGTCATTGTTGATACATTGCAAGTAATTCATGACCAATACAGCTGCTCATGGAAGGATTGGAGTAAAAAACTGAAAAGTAAGAAATATATAAAAAGGTTCCTTTTAAGAAGTGCTATTATTGGCTGCTAACATCCAGGTCAGGGCCAGGGAGAATAAATTAGTGAGGTAAAGCTATACAATACAATCTAGCTGATGCTCAAGCAGCCTTTTTCATTGTTGTTGTTGTTTATGCAATTTTCATTGCACCATTTCAAGATATGTCTTGGTAAGTTATGTAACAGCCACCCAGAGAATTTCATTTTGTTGTAGTTACAGCATTTCAGACATGCTTTGCATGCTTGCCACTTTTGTCTGCTGGTTGCAAAGAGCTAAGCTAATCTTTTCAGCTTTGAATACTGCTGATATTTTGGATATGCCTTTTTGGGTATGTTTTTTGTTTGTTTGTTTGTTTTTCTTGTTGGATTTTTGTTTGTTTGTTTGTTTCTGGGTGTTTTTTCATCTGAAATCTAGTTGTGTCTACTTGTACTCTCTCCCTTTGTCCCCCACCTATCTTATCCCTCCTGTTCCCATCCCCATCCCCTCTCCAACCCAGACCCATCTATCCATTCATCAACAATGTCTAATCTAGTTACTATTTCCCCTTCAAGTAAGATTCAAGCATCCCACCTTGGGCATTCCTTGTTCCTTAACTTCTGTGGTTCTGTGGTTTGTAGCATGGTATACTGTACTTCATGACTAATATCCATTTATAAGTATGTACATACCATGTTTGTCTTTCTGGAGCAGGGTTTCCTCACTGAGTATGACCTTTTCTAGTTTTACACATTTGCCTGCAAAATTCTTGATGTCATTGTTTTTAATGGCTGAGTAATATGCAACTGTGTAAATATATCATATTTTCTTTATCCATTTTTTTCAATTGAAGGATATCTAGGTGTTTCCAGTTTCTGGCTATTAAAAATAATGCTGCTGTGAACATAGTTGAGCAAGTGTCTTTGTGGTATGGAGTAGCTTCTTTTGGGTATATGCCCAGAAGTGGTATAGCTGAATCTGTAGTAGAGGTAGATCTATTTCCAATTTTCTAAGAAACTGTCAAATTGATTTCCAAAGTGGTTATATGTTTGCCCTACCAGCAGCAATGAAAGTGTGTTCCTCTTGCTCCATATCCTTACCATCATGAGCTGTTACTTGAGGGTGTTTTTGCTTAGCCATTCTTCTATGACCCAGTGGTCATTGAGTAGAGTTTATTCATTGTCCATGAGTTTGTAGGATTTCTATTATTTTCTGTTGTTATTAAGTCCAACTTTATTCCATGGTTGTCTGATAGAGTGTTATTACAATTTTATTGTATCTATTGAAACTTGCTTTGTGATTGAGTACATGGTCATTTTTTGAGAAGGTTTTATGAGGTCCTGAGAAGAAGGAATATTCATTTGTGTTTGGATGATATGTTCTGTAGATATGTTAGGGCCATTTGATTCACCTCATCTATTAGTTTCATTACTTCTCCATTTACTTTCTGTCTGGATGACCTATCCATTGGTAAGAGTGGGGTGTTGACATTTATTAATATGTGTGATTCAATGTGTGATTGAAGCTTTAGTAATTATTATTTTTTTTATGAATGTGGGTGCTGTTGAATTTGGGGCTTAGGTATTTAGAATTCAGATCTCATCTTGGTAGATTTTTACTTTGATGAGTATGACATGTTCATCTCCATGTCTTTTGATTAATTTTGGTTAGAAGTCTATTTTATTAGCTATTAGAAATTGTTTGAGCTTTCTTCTTGGGCTCATTTGCTTGGAAAATGGTTTTCCAGCCCTTTACATTAAGGTGATGTCTATCTTTGATGTCGAGGAGTGTTTCTTATATGTATCACAATGATGGATCATTTGATAGCCTGTGCCTTTTTACTGGGTAATTGAGTCTATCAATGTTGAAAGATATTAATGACCAATGATTGTAAATTCCTATTATTTTGATGTTGATAGTGTATGCATGTTTCCCTTCTTTTGGTTTTGCAGATGTGAAATTATATTATTCCTGTTTTCTTGGGTGTAGTTAACCTCCTTGGGTTTGAGCTTTCCTTCTAGTATCTTCTATAGGGGTAGATTCATGGATACATGTTGTATAAACTTGGTTTGGTCATGAAATGTCTTGTTTTCTCCAACTATAATGGTTGAAAGTTTTGTTTATTGTAGTAGTCTGAGCTGCATCTGCAGTCTCTTAGAGAATGCAAGACTGTCCAGGCCCTTCTGCTTTTAGTGTATCTACTTGGATGTTGGATATATTTCTACTAGGTCTACCTTTATATGTTATTTGGCCTTTTAACCCTTGCAGGCTTTTAATATTCTTTCTTTGTTCTGAACATTTAGTGTTTTGATTATTGTGTGGTAGAAGGACTTTCTTTTTGGTCAAATCTATGTATTGTTCTGTAAGCTTCTTATATATTTATAGATAATTATTTCTTTAGGTTGGGATTTTTTCTTCTATGATTTTGTTGAAAATATTTTCTGGGTGTTTGAGTTAGGAATCTTGTCTGTTGTTGACTGTATTTTTATGCTGGCCTTTTTCCATCTGGGTTTTGTGGTTATTGTAGGTTTCATACTGATTTCCAAGTTCATCCTTGTTGAATTTTTTAAAAAGATTTTTCCCTTGGTTTCTGTTTCCTCTATTTTGTCTGGCCTGAGTTTCCCGGAGTTCTGGTGACTAGCAAGTCTTCCAGTCTAGTAGTGTGCCTCCCCTGGGGTATTTGTGGCCTGCATGGCCTATAGTGTTTTGGGTACTAACCTTGCCTCTGAAATACCTAGTACCAGTATAGCCTAGAGTTCTTGGTGCCAGCATGGCATTCTGGAAAATAGATGGATTTGTGGGCCAGGAAATGCAGTCTGTGGGGTAGGTTGCAATTTAAGGTTGTTGGGTGTGTTTTAAAGAAAGTTGGCAGGAAAGGGTTTGGGGTGGGGTATTACCTGCTTGTCGCTGGTGCCAGCAGACCTCCAGGAAAGCATACAGAGTTGTGTGCTAGAAAAAATTGCGGAGGTGACAGAGTACATTTTACTGCTGTTGGGTGTGATTTAAGGGGTCTAGGCAGGCAAGGCTGTGTGGGTGGGTTTTACTTGATTGTCCCTGATATTGGCAAGCCTCCAGAAATGCAGGAGTGGACCAGAAAATGGAGGGTAGGAGATAGAATGCAGTTTACCACTGTTTCATATGTTTTAAGAAGACTGCCTATCACTTGATTTTAATACAAATTCTGAAGTTATTATTTTCTGGAATGATCCAGCTCCTATTTCTACTCTCTGCTGAGCGTCTAGTAGCCTTATTTTGCAGGAAAAAAGAGAACAGAGGATGCAAAGTGGGTGTTTTCTGGAGGTGGTAAAATTTGATGTCAAGGTACAACAGAACTAACTTTGTGAGTCTCCAGGAACCCAAACTATTATGGTCCAAGTATACTTTTGTTATCAAACCCCAGAAAAAATTATGACTGTGTTGATTTTACTACATTCATTTGGGATTTATGACACTAAATATCTATAGAATTCCTGCTTTTATTCAGCAAAAATACTTCCCTTTCACATATCCATTCTATTTCTTCAAGTCTTGTGGAGTCAATAATTGTTTGGTGATTTAAATTCTTCTTTTAAATATTCATATTCATTTATTTAATATTTTATAAATTCTTTAAGGATTTCATAAAGTGTATTTTGATTATATTCATCCCTGCACACCTCCCGTATCCACCCCATCCATATCCACTCAACTTTATGTCATCCTTTTTTTTTTTTTTTTTTTTTTGGTATCAAGTCCAATTTATGGTGCCTATATATACTTTTGGGTATGTGTAGATCTACTGTACTGTGGTTCACATAATAATCACCATATTCTTTTAAAAAAAAGTCTCTTTCCTGCAGCTATTGATTACCAAGTTCCTCAGCTAGCAGCAGGACAATGTGTCCATCAACCACAACACCACACTGGAATGTTATCTCATTTGAGCTTGTGTAAGTCTTGTGCATATGGTCAAAACTGGTGGAAGTTCATATAAGCAACTGATCTGTTATGTCTGGAAAACAGCATTTCATTGTCATCCAC
This sequence comes from Rhynchomys soricoides, assembly GCA_019843965.1. NCBI lineage: Eukaryota > Metazoa > Chordata > Mammalia > Rodentia > Muridae > Rhynchomys > Rhynchomys soricoides. The sequence continues at coordinate 7,797,538 of JADRCH010007713.1, forward strand.
CAATTCTGACTCTTGTAATCTTTCTGCTCTCTCATCTGAGATGATACCTGTGATTTGGAAGGAGTGGTGTCATTTGATGTCGCATTTAGATCTGAGCACTCTACAGTATCTTATTCCTTACACCTTGACCAGTTGTGGGGTTTTGTATTAATCAACATCTACTGCAAAAGAGAACTTCTGTGGTGTGGATTAACAGATGAATTAATTTATAAGGAATAACAATAGTTCATTAGGACTTTGTTTAATACTATGTCCATTTAGTAGTGTAATAGTAGGTTCACCACTAAGCATTATGACTTATCTAGAGACCAGCTCATGGATTTGATAACTGTGTTTCATGTGTGCATTTCATCTTGAAAATGGGACTTATATCCAATCAGAAAGTGATTGGTTACTGCCATGAATTTTTGCCACCATTTCTCCAATGACCAACTCTTGCCAAATTAGTCATTATTGTACTTTGCAGAGTTCACCCCTGAGTAAATTGATGATTATCTTTCTTCCTGTTAGTATGCATAGCACCTTCCAGGACTATGTAAGCTAACCAATAAGAATAAAGGAATGACCTGGAGATCAGTACCAACTTGATACCTCCATGTTCTATGACTCAAGTATATGTTATCTTCACAATAGGGCTTTACTATCAAGTTCTGAAAGAGTACCAAGAGGATTGGAAATAGCCTATGATGTTTAAGATATGGGATATCACTGTCTAACAATTTCAAAGAAGTAATCCATACCCCACAGTCATCTTTTTCATTGTTAGTTTATCTTATATGGTAGGGATATTGTCACCCTGTTATATGATAGCCATATTTAAATTTGTATATGTAAATAATATATATGTACATAATTTAGGAAGCTTCTTTAATAGTAGGCTTTTATATTATGTTTTCAAAATGTCTTTTGTGATAGTTATATCATAATGTATGCTCTTCTTTGCTGTGCAGTCCCACCCCTTCACACACCATGTAATCATTCCTGTTCCATCATTTTTCCTTTTCCCCTTTATATCACTGTGTTCTCCTGTCCCTTAAAATCAAGCCCCCATATCATGGCCTTTTATAAGTTTCCTGACATCTGTGGATATGATGGTTTATATATGCTCTGCCCAGGGATTGGCACTATTAGATGTGGTCCTTTTGGAGTAGGTGTGTCACTGTGGGTGTAGGCTTTAAGACCCGTATCCTAGCTTCCTGGAAGTCAGTATTGTGCTAGCAGACTTCAGATAAAGATATAGAAATCTCAGCTTTGCCTGCACCATACCTGCCTAGATGCTGCTGCTCAATTGGATGAATTAAATGCCATGGGTTTAATTGGGTCCTGAGGTAGCAAGGGCCAAGTGGCAGCTTGAATCACCAGAGACATGATGATCATAGTTATTATAATGGGCAGCATAGACAAAACAATGTTTATAATGACCAAGCCTGTAATGGTTAGCACAGCAAAGGGGCAAGAACAAAAAACTCTTCAAATGTTCTGGTGCCCCTCTCACCAGTTTGCATCTTATAGGATTCATGAAGGGCATATCTTCTGGGCCTTCTCATTATGGAGGATTAGGTTTTACACAATGTATCCACTCTAGCACTGCAATTTCCCTGAACTAAAATCCCTTTGTCAGCACTAAGCCAAGGGATATCAGGAATCTCCAACTCCTTTTCAGTAGGCCAACTTTTGATAAACACTTCAGCCAACCATTCTAACTAACTTCTGACAGCTTTATTAACTGTATGAGCTTCCATCTTAAACCTAGAATCTCCACTCAGAGCACCAATATCAATAAACTCAGCATGATCTAGTTTTATGTTTTTTCCACCATTATCCCACACCCTTAAAATCCATTCCCACACACATTCCCCAGACTTCTGCTTGAATGAATTAGCAAACTCATTAAGCTTTTTAGTAGTGTAGCATATTTCCTCATGAACTACACTTTCTACCTCCCCTCTAGGGGTCTGTTTTTCCTTGAATCTGGTTACAGTTCTAGAAAAAAGCTATTGGTGGGCCTTGAGGAATATCAGTATTGTCTTGCCTGGCATTTCCTTCAAAGAAAGTCACTGGTGGCTTATCAAACTCTGAGGGACTAATTTGCACATGTGGAAAAGGTATTATTTCAAAAGGTGGTGCTGAGGGTACTACTTCCTTGGGTGAGGTAAACCCTTGAAAATTTGAAGATTCAAAGTTCTCAGTTTCAACAGGGTTCTCCCACAATCACCACCCCAAGTTATAGGATCCCATAATTTGCCAATTAGTACCCTTACTTTAACTGCTGACACTCTCTAAGGCTGAAACTTGAATTTTCACTGTACTTCAACCAATCTTATAATGAGGGTTTCAGTTTGATTTTCTGAGACTTGAGCTCTATGGCTGCTGGAAAGAAGATTTTCTTCAACAGCACATTTAGAAACCTTTAGATTGTTTATTTACATCTGGTGCCATTCAATTTTATCATACAGCTAATTCTTTTCCTTCATCATTTTTCTAGAGATACTAAGAGCAACAAGCCAGCAAAATCATTTTCCTTGTTTCCCCCTAAATTGTAGAAACTATTGTATACTGGGTCACCTAATTCATTGCTAGCTACAGTCGATGAATCAAGATAATCAAAAGCATTAACTTCTTTACGTTTGAAAAATATGTTCCACCACAAGCCTTCAATATTTTCTGAGCTTCAAGGGGAGAGAGTATCTGGAGAGGTTTCAGTAGTTGAAGGTGCTGGTGAATTAGAAGGTGCTGGCAAATTATTAAGCTGATTCCAAATTCTTAAAAGATTCATCCTTATACTTCTGCTCCTCTAGAATCACTTCTGTTACCAACTTCTCTGTCTCAGTTAGGGTTTTACTACTGTGAATAGACACCATGACCAAGGCAATTCTTGTAAGGACAACATTTAATTGTGGCTAGCTTACAGGTTCAGAGGTTCATTCCATTATCATCAAGGTGAGAGCATGGCAGCACTCATGAAGGAGTAGTGCAGGAGGAGCCGAGAGTTCTACATCTTCATCTGAAGGCTTCTAGCAGAATACTGACTTCCAGGCAGCTGGGATGAAGGTCTTAAAGTCCATACCCAGTGATACACCTACTCCAACAAGGCCACATCTTCTAATAGTTCCACCTCCTGGGCCGAGCATTCAAAAACCATCACAGTGAGTATTCCAAATAAAATACACATGCCTAAATATTCAAAGCTAACATGCAGAAATGAGAGAAAATATGGAAAATATGTTATGTTTATCTTTTTAGGTCTAGGTTAACTCCTTGAGAGTGATTGTTTCCAGTTCCATGCATTCACTGTGAATTTCATGTTTGCTTTTCTTAAATGTTGAATAATATTCTGTTGTATAAATGAGGATAATGATTTTAAATCTTTTCTGGTTTTATCCTCTTTGGTAAATATACAAGAGCAAGTTGGCTTCAGTGATTTCAACTGCTGTCAAATGACAAGTTGGAATAGTGTCCACTTCTATTATTCTTCCAATTTCCTACGGTCTCTTAGATGCTGATAGCAATTTTCTTTTGAGTGGTAACATGATAGTGAAGGATGCAAGTCTATGTATATCACATCTAAAAAAAAACCAACCAAACAAAAAAAAAACAACAACCAAAGCAACAACAAAAACAACAAAACAATAAAAACAACAAAAACAAAAAAAACAAATCTGAATAAAAAAGATTATAATTTTTTAAACTTGGGCCATGCAACAACTCCTAAATGACTTATTTATCTCCATGACAATTGTACTAATCTTCCCTCAATGGCTGGCTTCATTATTTGACTTTAGACTTGATTTGAATACACTCAATCTTCTCTCTTCACCCATTGCCTTTATTGTTTCTTCCTTAGGCTGTGATATCTAAAGTCTTTCACAAGAAACAACTTGCTATTTATATCTTCAAAACATGGTATTTTTTTCTCTCTTTAAAAATTTAATGTGGGAAAATTTCAAATATGCAGAAAATGAGGATAATGTTATGCATAAACACAAACACACAATAGAATATATATATAATCTCAGAATATATATATATTCTGAGATTAAACATCATTTATTATTTGGAATTTTGTGTATACAATAAAATGTTGTGTTCCTCAAATATTATAGAAAGAGGAGCTTTCTTTCTCAGTGATTGAAGGAAACCTGGTCCATGTTTATGTGCATGACTGAACACTTTAAAATACTGGCTCAACTTGATTTTCACATACATCAGTCCATTCAAGTTTTCTATCTTCTGAGTCATTTTGGTAAGTTATATTTTAAGTAGGTTTCATATACACATGTATTTTTAACAAGGAAAAGAGTCCATTTAAATTTCCATATTCACTAGACCAAATTTTCAAGATTTCCCTTATGATTTTTTTTATTCCTTTGCCTTAGATCTTTTCTCCTGCAGCTCTCCCAAAAGAATGCAGAAAATAGAACACAGAGTGTGTTTTGGGGGGTATATCTTTGTTAAGGAGCTCACAGAAAAATGGCCTCTGATGAACATTGTAAGTTGGGAACTTGTTTCTAATAAAACTTCTACAGGAACAGAAACACTCAATTTGCAGTAATCACACATGAATTTGGCTCACTGGGAGTGTTCAGTCATGGGTTTCTAAAGATTTAATTATTTAAACAAGCAAGACCCTATATTTAGGTTTTATTTCTAATAATGAAATAATTACACCCGAACATCCGAGTGGCTGATTTCTTCCCAGCATGCATGCATTAATGTAGAAAATACATTGATTTTTCTTTCACTGATAACAGAATGAAAGGTCAAAGTTTCCAAAAAGTCTATTCTAGATAATTCATGCTTGGAATATGGCATTCTCTATTCCATATGTGGGTGGTAAATAAGTGTATCATTCTGGCTTTGATTTCCCTATGGAAGAATATCAAGTAATATAGCAAAAAATTCTTAATGTATTCTTTAAAAATCTTCTATTAAATCTTTAAAAAGTTCACATAATCTTATTTTATAGACAAAGATGTGTGAAGAATATTTATTGTTCAAAACTACTTCAGGTTTGTATTTCAACATGAATGTACACAGGCCCTACAAAGGTGAGCTCTCCCAGGACCTAACAATAACCAATTTCAGCTTAAAAATCTGTGCAGTGCTTTATGGTGTCACACTAAGTCCCAGATGCTATGGGTTAGTAATACAGAAGAAAGAAAATAAGGTGTCATGGAAATGCTACTATGATAAGGTATATTTTAAAAATTTATTTTAGATATATTTAATTTAAATCATGTATGTTGGTATATTATCTACACATATGCATGCTAAACATGTATATGTTTGGTTCCCATGGGGAACAGAAGAAAGTATTAGATGCCCTGGAACTGGAGTTAATGATAGTTGTGAGTGACCATGTACATGTTGGGAATAGAACCCAGATCCTATACAAAAAAAATTCCTAAGCCATCCTTTTACCCCTTAAGAAATATTTTCAAGAACTTGGTAATAGACACGATGACAGGTCCTTTACTGATAATATTTTATCTTATCTTTCCAGTAAACTTTTAAGATTAGAATTTTTATTATCTTTGTTTTGACCCCTGATGAAATTGAGGTTCACAGAATAGAAATGCTTTTGCCAAAATACTAGTGCCAAGCCTTGGATCTATCTTTCTTTTATTCTAAACCCTGTTCCTATCCCACATAGTTTTCTCACTCTCACAATGGGGAAAAAGTAAAAGTATGAGAATCAAGATGATATGATTGAACTTAAGGTGAATTTATGTTATATAAAAATAGTAGTTATGAACCAAAGACACTTTTCTCATATGCTAACATCTAAACTGTAGGGTAGACTTGCTGCCACTTTTTACTGAGCCTCCTTTTGTTGCTCTTAATTGTTTAACTGACAGATAGCTCTTTGAAACAAAATCTTATCTGCTTCACAGTGTGCAGATACCTTGCCAAACACTTTGTTATCTACACTGTTTATTTTTGTTTGTCGTCAGTTACAGCTTCCTGAAAATCTCATACTCACATTCATCTTGAAGGATGACTACACTGAGGCCCACAGAGACACATGGGCTGTGAAAGCAGAGGGAAGGAATCAAACAGCCATTGAACAAGAGAGAGGATAGAATGGCTGATTCACAGGCTGAACATACTAGAACACTGCTTATTCTCTTCTCTGCAGAGGTCAACTTTGTCTTCTGCAGAATGTCTTATATAGCTACAACTGTACAAGGTAAGGATCAGAAAGAAGAAAGAAGTTTGGATGCTGCTGCTGCTGATGATGATGATGATGATTATTATATTCATGGTAAAAATGATAATAATGACAATAGTAATAGCAGCCACAGCTATCATTCTGGGTTCTGGGTACCCTCACTCTTTCAGCTGTTCATCAGAGCTATTGATAGCTACTGTCTCAATTAATCTTTCACCAGTCCTGTCAAGTACATACTATTACTGACCCAATTTTATAGATATAGAAACTGAGGTGGAGAATGATAAATCAATGTTCTACGTTCATGCAGGAAATAGCTGAACTAGGCTCTTACCCCTGGCAATCTGATTCATGAGCATGTTCTAGGATCAATTCTGATACCCATTATGTTGAAGCTGGCTGGCTTTGAGCACAGTATCTATGTCACTGAACTTTGTCTTCATCCTTTTTGAGAACTAATGGCTGGCATGAGGCATTGCAAAACAAGGTAGTGACTAGCTCTCAGTAAAGGTACAATAAATATTTAGTTCTCCATTTCTTTCCTAGTGTCCACTTGTGGCTAGGTTTTCTTGAACTGTGCTTAAGAGAACATCTTGGTCAGAATTACCTAAGGTACTTATTAAAAATGCAATACCAGCATTTCCTAACTCAGGGATATTCAATTCATAGTGAGATTTGATATAGTTAAATAAGCAAAGTAAAAATTTAATGCCATTTGCTAGCAAGTAGCAATAAAAAGAAATTGCTAAATACTCTTTGAATTTTGAACAGATGTAGTGTTCTGGCCACCTGAATCAACTTCACAAAAATGTAAACTTAATACATAAATCTTACTGAATCTTATATCATCATCATCATTATCATAATCATCCAAGTCAGTTTTGCAAATATTTTATTTCATAGATTTATAATGTACTTATACATTTCTAGTTCCACAAAATATCTAAGATGTGCAAAAACATTAATAATATAGGGGCCACCTCTCTTTTGTGTTTTAGAGTAGCATCACACTCTACACTGTACATGTTTACAAACGTATGTACAGAAACACTTGCAGTTAGAATGTACATGTGTATGTGTGCATGCAAATGTTTATATACATGCAAAGGAAAAGATTATTCAATGAACACATTTTACTGAATTTGTAGTGAGGGTCACAACTTGGGCCCCAGGCCAGGTCGAGCTAATCAATCTCAATAATGTAATTAGAAGAGCCAAATTAAAAGTGGAAAGCAGGCAAAGGAGATAGATTCAAATAGGGTTATATTAGGGAGATGACAGTGACCCAGAGAACTTCCCAAATCTCTCCAGGGCCCTGAAGTGAGATAAACATTTGAATATCTAGCCAAAGATATACGCATCAATGCAGTCTTTGTCTGGGTGCAATACCACCTACCACTAATCCATCATTGTATAGCCTTCAGTCTCATTCTATAGGATAGTTTGGCAAGTGAATGGAACTATGTGAAATCTCTGTTGGGAAACAGTTCCCCACTCTGGCTGGCAGTTTTCCCTTCTCCCTGCTTGAGATTCCAGAGTGTATAAACTGATAACATAACCACTCCATGGCATGAATATGGGAAAGGTTTTTATTGTAGATATGAGAGAACAGGCAGAGGCATCTGGAAGAGTCAGGAACAGAGGGAGAAAGAAACAGACTGAGCATGTCCATCCATGACAGAAGCAGGAGGAGAATGCAAAGAGAGTGAGAGAGGAAATTGGAAGACAAGGAGGAAGAGGAGAGGAAAGAGAGAGAGAGAGAGAGAGAGAGAGAGAGAGAGAGAGAAAGAGAGAGAGAGAGAGAACCCAAAGTAAGTAGCAAGGGTATAAAGAGAACAGGTAGGTGGTGACAGAGAGAGAAAGAAAATCTTGAACTGTAAGGACTGTAGTGTAGGAGAGAAATGGGAAGATCTGGGCTGCTACTATGGACTTTAAAATGTATAACAGATACTGAGGGGGTCTGGAAGTCAGTAAGCACACTAATATGCTAATGGGAACCACATATAATCATTTGTCCCTTCTGCCTTTTAGAATTTGGGGAAAAGGAATTTCCTTTGGAATTGGCATGGGGTAATTCACATTTCTTTGGGGTCCATTGTTTCAATAGTCTGATAGTCAAATTAAAAGACACAATTATCTTTTTAGCATATCTTCATTTCTGCTGATCTGTTATATAAACACTTCGCCCTGATAAATACACACTCTTCAGAAAAGCACAGCTCACAAGAGAATTGCTTTGCATAAAATAAATAAACTTTACATGAGAGGCAGTGTCAGGAAACAAGAGGCAAAGCTCTTCAGCTTTAGTTAACCTTCAGAAAGTCACCTGATTTCTTCATGTCTATAAAGGGTATGCCAAAATCGAAGGAAGGAAAATACCAGCAACATTTTGGACATGGTCTCTCCTAAAATGGATGTTGCACTGACTTCACTATTCATTGATTACCTACCAAACAAAACAAAGGTTTGAGAGGTGCTCATCATCAGTTTTAAGCAAAAAATTAAGGTATGATCAAGTTATAAGGCAGATTTGAAGCTGCTAACATCCCACTCCTTCTCAATCTTTAATGTGTAGCTGAATTACTGGGGGAATCTTGTTAAAATGCAGGCTTTGATTCAGTAAGTCTGGGGTCAATGTGGGAGATTCTGCATTTCAAACAAGCATCTACGTAGCATTACTGGCCTGAGGACCTAACCTTAAGTAACAGAGCTACAGTCCATGTTGTGAATTCCTTATCTTATCTTCTACTTCTCAGGCAGACTTTGATCATTCCCATTCATCTCTGGCTCATTTCATCAAAGTAAGTTAATAGAAATCTGAATTGTCCGAAGGTGCTAATTAAATATGCAAATACCCCTAAGTAAATACACACTTAAGTTTGAAATCCAATGCTGGAAGAAAAACACTGACTAGAAATCATTCCCATGTGGGAGGCAAGCCTCAACTACCCAATTTACTACAAGTCAGTAGTTCTTAACCCAGCAACACATTATGATCAGCCAGGGAGACATTAACAACAACAACAAAGAGCAAACATTCTGATCCTTTCCCAATTAAACTGGGCCCTCTGGGGTGGACCCTGATCATCCGAATTGCAAGAAAAGCTCACCAAATTATTCTAATACATGGAACAGGCTAAAAATCAGCCCTAGAAATAAATTGTTACTTTTGTTTAAACTTAGAAATTTCTAAGTATATTGACAAAAATTCCATATTTGCTGGAATTATCCTGTGTTTTGTTATCATTGCTATCTCAGTTCCTTTTTAAGGCCCTTTCATAAGCACCCTTCATTCTTAGAGCACTCACTGCCACTGTGTTCCCCCTACCTAAGATTTCCTGTTGCAATGAATCACTGATCCCATGTGTCCCTGGCTTTGTTTCTTCATCAGAAGCTAACCTGGGTCCCATCTTATATGATCCATTTTCGTTCCCCTTCTGGTGATAAAATGAGGTTACTCAGAAAAAACAATCCTAGGTTTTTATTAGTTCCTTTTTTATTGCTGTAATGAAACACTATGACCAAGGCAAGTTATATGTGGGGGTCAGGAGAGGTATTTATTTTGGTTTAGGTTTCCATGGGGTTATAGTTAACAATGATGGCATGAAGGCAGCAGGTGGCAGGAGCTGGATTCTAAGAACAAAAGCTGGTGGCTCACAAATCTTTCTGCTTGTGGGAAGCCATGAGAGCTAGGGCTGCCTCCAGCAACTTCCTCTAACAAGACCACAACCCCTAAGCCTCTCAAACAGTTCCATCTATTGAGGACCAAGTGTTCACATACACCAATGACACTTTCCTCTAGACCAACACAAATACAATTAACCTTTTCAGTCTCGCAGTCCTTTTGTAAGGGGCCTTGCTGAAATAAAGACATCCTAAGGAGATATGTGTGTCTCTCAATTTGACAGGATAGCCCAGAAAAATGGGTCAGTCAATGGTGGGTGGGAATCAGAAGACTTCTTAGATGTGCATATATTTGGTCATCTATAGTTTTGCCTCACTTCAGAATCTTGAAAATGGAGTTGGTGGATAGGGAGTGGGGTTGGGCTAGTCACTCTATTTCTTTGTTAATCTCTCTCTCTCTCTCTCTCTTTTTCTCTCTCTCTCTCTCCCTCCCTCCCTCCCTGCCTCCATCCCCTCCCTCTCCTACTATTAAGTTAACACTTTTAATTGTATTAATGAGGACTGCTGGCCAAATTGCTTTGGGGTAAGATGTGGTGATTCCATGTTCAATGTAATAGTACTTTAGCTCAGGTTAAATAGACTTTAAGGCGCTCCTGAAGTTAGGGGTTTTAAATGTGACTGATTGGAATAAATATTCTTATTCCTAAAATGAGCAGCCACCTACAGTAGTAACCATTAGCCCTGTTTTTGCTTATGAAAGGACTCCTGTTTGCTCTTTGATTTTAATAAAAATAATACTACTTTATTTCAAACACTATCCAAGAGTATATAAGATGTTATGTGTTCTCATATTTTTTTTAAAACATTATGAAATAAAATTTTATATAGGGCCATGAAATAATTTTGACATCAGTTATTTGTATTATGTAAAAAGAATTTAGCATTTTAAAAATATGTGGGTTTGTAAGCACAGGAAGTAGGAGAGTCTTTGATCAGGCCTTGTAATCAGCTAAGCATTGAAGAAAACAAAGAATACACAAATATGAGAAATTGACTACTTCCAGGAGGAAAATGTTACATCAACATCAATTAATATTTATTGAGCACCTACTGGGTACATAACACCTGCTAGCAACTTAGAAAAATGACACAAATTACATCCCTATAAAACATAATTACCAGGGACTATTTTTGGCCATTTGTTTAAATTCATTATAGCAAGGACAAGCAAGCTGGGATGCTGGTAATTTGGTCTCATTAATAAAACTGATTCCTAGGGAGGATTACTTGCTCAGGACAGAAAATGAACCGTGCTGAAATATTATTTTCTATTACTCCAATCATTACAATACGCAATACACAGGTGGGACCAAATGCTATAATTTCAAATACAGGAGTCCCAAATTTCATACATCAACCCATTCCTAGAGGATGTGTGACATCTACTACCTGACTCAAGTTCTTCTCTTCCTATCATTCATGGGTCTCATGAATGTTACTGATTTTTGACCTTGGGGCCGAAGTTAGTTGTGGAAGTATACATGTTTATCATTGAAATGTGCACAAAAGAAAATAAAAAGCTAATCAGTCTCACATCTTAATTCCTGAAGAAGACAAAATATACACATGTACCACTTCTGCTGTAAAAAGAAGGAAAAACCTTTAAATGTATAACAATCTCTTAAAAATTTTAGGGCATTCGTTTCTATTCCACATCAGTGATCTGGGCTGAATAATTTGGCTTCTGACCATGAGAAATGTGCCAGAATAATATAACTAGGAGATTTGAGCTTTAGAAAGACTAAAGATAACCTGAAAGTGTCATGAACATTAACTTCTCCTAGGATATGGAAATTGGCTACGTCATTTAAAATTCAAAGGAAATTGATATTTGATTCACATTCCCGCACTAGTCAATTCAATTGAGTATATTCTGGTATTCATTGTTCTCTTTTTACTTGGAGTAGAATAAATTTTGCAAATATTTTATTTTATGGATTTATAATGTATACATTTTCTACTTCCAGAAAATATTCTAGGTGCTTACTTTGTCAGCTAGGAAAAATAGATTAAGGAACACTTGCTGAATATTCCCAGCACTGTAGGATGCCTGGAGCCTGCTCTATGACCAAGCCTTGAAAATGATGCCTTTGAACAGCCTGGAGAGGCTCAGTCCCAATACTATGGGTCATATTTCCAATTTTTATTAAAATTATGATTTGCCCTGTGCCTGTGAGGGTAGGCTTATCTGCCCAGCTTGATTATGTTCTCTCTGAAGGTGGTCCAAGGTGAGAAACTTTCCATAGATGGAGAAGTAAATTGGATGGATTTTCAAGGAAATTTGAGAATGGTATCTGCTGTTATTCTAAACATTTACTACTCTTCTTAAAGGAAATAGTGTGATCACAGTATAGATTGGAAACAGTACGGTTTTTCCTAGGAACTCCTAGGCACTGAAGAGAAATGTTTGGAGGGACACAGGAAAAGAAAGCAAGAGAAGAGCAAATAAATAACTAAGACAAATTCAGTGGAACCTAAATCTGAAGCATTAAAAGTTGCCTAACAAGTTCAATTTTACTTTTACTGGCTCTCATTGTTTTCATATATAATCTGGTCAAACATTACATTGATGCAAATTTCAAAATTGTACCCATTTTATGTCTACTTCTATCCATTATTATCTCAAAAGAAATGCTGAGTGGTATAGACTGTGTAGAAAACTATAAGGAGACACATTGCAAGAAAAGAGTCCCTGATTATTTTTGGACTGGACTCTTTAAGAATATGTATATAGTGAGCAATTCTGCTAAACTGACAGTGTTTCCTGATGACAAATTTTGTTTTGTGCATATAATAATAATAATATCCCCTGCTAAGAAGACATGCTTTGCACAGGTTGACTGCCCACTCTGAAGTATTTAGTTTCCTTACATTCCAAGTTCCTCTGCTAGGTTGCAGCCTAGCCCGGTTGCTTATGTCCATATCAACAGTTGCTTCTTTATATCAGCCTTGGAAAATGAGGCTTGCATAGCTTTGATGAATACTGATACCCTGGTTACTACTCCTGCTATGAATAGTAAACTGCCCCATGCCCCTGAAACAGAAGTCTCTTGCCTTGTGCTAAGATAACTTATCAGCTTACAAGTGAAGTAAAATCTTAGACTTGTCACTATTACAAACAATAGACTTATCCCATCTGGAAGGAACATTGAGATACGTAGTCCAACTAATCAATAGACTAAAAACTCTAGAAAATCCTACCTTGAGGACAGCTGTTTAACATTGATTAACCTACTGGGTTTTTTTTCCCAAAACATGCTTGGAAATAAGGTTTTCTTTTTATACTGAAATGGTGCCTTAGGCTGAAATCCCAACTGTTTAATGTGTCCTATGAAGCTGATCCATTCCTGTTTATCTCCATTTTACAAATGAGGAAGTGAGATTCAAAATTTGAATTTTTCTCCCCAAGGTCAAAGAGGTGATTAACAATAGAACCAACACCAAAGGTAATTAAATTATACCCCACAGGCAAACAGCTTAACTCTGAACTTGTTTATAATCCCATTTTGAGCTTTACAGTATCCCTTGCAGATTTCCACTGATTTTTTTCCTGTAAAACTTATGTGCTCTTTACTATGAGTAGCACTTTTGTTCCTAACATTTATGGTCCTCAAGCACAAGAGTAAGAAATTCCAACATCATTACCTCACAGAGATGATGCTAAGATAAGTAATTCTCACACTCCTTGGTGAAATTCAGCTGAAGCCTGTATTCCCCTCAGGACTTTTGACCAAAATCCACATTCTTTGTTCTGTTACTAGACATACTTCCTTATAAATCTGTTGTACTCAAATTCTCAACTCTAGGTTGGCTCCTGTGTAACCTTATGCAAGAGTGTCAACTATTTACTAAAGTTAATTGAGCAAGTTCCAAAGCCTTGATAAAGTTATATTTGGACAAATCTTTCTATCTTTATTTGAAAAACCTGATGGGAGCAAGTGGATCTTTGGCAATAACAACTGGTTTTTAATCTGCACAGTTGCATATCTGTACTTGGCATATTTTAAAGGAAAAAAAAAAGAACTGCAATCAACGGCTGCTCACTGTCGCTATTGGTAGAAGAGACAGAGAGAGCATTATTGATTGACTAAAGTAGGTGAGACAGGACAGGTTCAGTTCATAGATATAACTGTCATTTAAAATGATGCTATGCTTACTCTGCAGGGCACTGTGGAATATGTGGATATAAATGACAGAACCCTTCCTTAGGGGTCAAAATAAATTTTTAAACATGACAGGAGGAGAAAGACATTCGTAAAATGAAGAGGTTTGTTCCTAGAGTCTACAAACTACAAATCTGAAGAAATGTAAGAATGTTTAAATGCCCATTACATACTAGGAACTAGCTATGTTGCTAGGCACTGAGTCAATCAGCTCCAAATGAGGCTCCTTCATTTTGTTTGCCAGTTTCTATGATGAAAATGTTCCTATCATGTTTGACTTTAAGAGGATTTTAAGGGCTACCAATGGTACATCAATTAGTTCACAGTTTCCTGAACACGTAACAGTTGGCTCTTATGAGCTAGCTTCTGCACAAGCCCGCTTTCCCCTTCCATCACCTAAGGATATAACACATGGCCTGGCAGACAGAGACACCAGCAAATAAACTCCATTGAGAAAATATGTAGAAAAAGAAAACTGTCCCTGGAAGGAACCCTAGTTAACAGTTAAAAGTGTTGAAGCAAAATGCCAAAGAAATAGAATTTCCTTAGAGCCCAGAAGTATAAGAAGTTCATCAGGCTTAAAATAATTTCTAGAAATGAGGAATATGGCTTCTTCTATAGAAATGAAATACATAAGAGAAAGAAGGATAGCATCAAGAGGTTAGGGCAGAAGGGCAGGGTGACAGAGACATATCAAGAAATTTAGACTTAAGCTGGGCAGTGGTAGCGCACGCCTTTAATCCCAGCACTTGGGAGGCAGAGGCAGGTGGATTTCTGAATTCAAGGCCAGCCTGGTCTACAGAGTGAGTTCCAGGACAGCCAGGGCTATACAGAGAAACCCTGTCTCAAAAAAACAAAAAACAACAACAAAACAAAAACAAACAAACAAACAAAACCCCCAAAAAACAAAAAAACAAAGTTTAGACTTCATCCTTAAGTAAGTTCTCAAAATGCCAGGAGGTGTTATATAAACGTGTACCCAAATATGCTATGGAAAAACTAGGCTAATCAATATAAAATAGCTATCTTCAGCAGGAGCTTTCCATTTATTGATACAATGTGTTATTCATCCACATTGAGATATAAAGTATTCTATTTTCCGGACTTAATTGATGGTTTGTTGTGTTTGTCATAGCTTGTCTTCTTTTGCTGAGATAAACAGTATGATCAAAAGCAACACTGGGGAGGAAGGGAAAGGACATGGTTCACAGGTTTCAAGTACAGTCCACCACTGAATTTTGAAATCAAGGCAGGAATTTAAACAGGGCAGGGAACTAAAACAGATACCATAAGAGAATGAATAGTGCTTTCTTGTTGGACCTTTATGGCTTACTCAGCCAGGTTTCTGTTTTTATATAACCAGGACCACCTACCCCAGGTGTGGCACAGCCCACAGTTGGATAGCTTGTCCCAAATCAGTCATCAATCAAGAAAATGGCTCCACAGACCTGCTCACAGGACAATCCAGTGGAGGCATGTTTTTTTGTTTTTTTTTTTCAACTGAGGTCCTCTCTTCTCAAATGACCATATCTTGTGTCAAAAACTAAGTCACATGGGTTTGTTTTAAATTGTAAACTGAATTGGAGTTATAAATGCCCAAGAATTAGTGAAACACTAAGGTGTTGACACAATTAGTCCAAGACTACTCTCCCCTTATCAATAGATAAATCCTCCATGTGGAATTGGTTACATGATAGCTCTTGGGATGTGGTGAAAGGTAGGAAGAGGGACTAGTTCGAGGAGGTGTGCTGTCATAGTACGTATTTAGTTCTATGTAGTTCCATGGCCCCCTTCTTCTAGGCCCTCTTTCTCACTTCTTCCAGTCATTTAAGGAGTAAAGAGCCTTTTTAGTTGTGTGTTCTAACTATTGTAATGTTCTTCCCAAGCATATGGGACTAAGAGAATATTCTCTGAGCCCTTTGAAACCTGGAACTGGGAGAGACCCTTCTAGCTTTGAGTTGTGTTTGTTAGGTTTCTTGGACACAGGAAAAAGCTAAGCAATACAGCAGATCATCTGCCAGACACTTCTACATTTATTTCACTGTAGTGGTTTGGTAGGGAACTTGTGTCCATGGCACAGAGTATGGAAGTACCTCTAAGAACCACAGGAAGGCAGTGGGAATTTCTAAGCAGTAGCAACACAATCAGAAAATGCAAAATTATAATTTATCCTACTCATTTGTGATATAAGTAATATCTTATTGTCCTCTAATCTCTCACCAATGGGAACCATCCCCAAATTCTGAAAATTTGTAAGAAAATGGACAACTACATCTTACTAAAGAACATTGAAATGGGTTTAGAAGCATTACACTGGCATCATGTTAGAGTTTGTTACCTTGGTTCCTGATATTGTCTCTGTAAGAATAAGTAATATTATAGTGGGTGACCTAGGATTCTCAGAACATTTAGGCCTTCTTTTCCCAGTGCAAATGATGACAAGCTATAATCTACCCTTCTCTAGAAGATTATAGACTCTCATACTTAAGATGGAAAGTGAAGCTCATACCATCAGACATTGTATATCTACTTTATGGAGACTTCATTCTCCATTTGAAAGGAAGGGGACAAGGGTTGTGGTAAAGACAAGGAAGGGGGGGGGATAGCATTTAGCAACCTATCAGAGCTTGATGAAGCCTGATATAATTAACAAACTTGTGATATCTGCAGCAATTGTAATTCCAATTATTTGCTAGCTAAAGGCAAGTTTCACTGCTCTAAGTTAGGAAATCATGTAAATAGCCTAATTAATATAATTTGCCTTATGCTCTACTAAGAAAACAAAAACAAATATGTCATTTTTTAGAATAAATAGCATGGTATAGACTAAATATTATAAATATTCAGTCAGTTTGCAGAACAAATATTGCATATTATGGATCCTTTTCAGCAGTTCTATGAAGTTCGGCATGATTTAATGAAATTATGATGGCTGTTTGAGTTTTACAACTACATTACAATAAAAAGAAAACACTTCTTTTGTGCAGATAAAAGGCCGATCCTTGACGAAATAGCATGGTAGTGCTTATAATGCTGTGGCCTGCGGAGACAAAGACGATTTCATTCTTTTTCTTGCCAGTTCTCTCATCTCAAGAGGATCCCAAAGTTAAAATAAATCTTTTAAAAATTCCATATGCCAGTGTTAGAGAGACATAATAAATAATTCTTTGCCATTTCATCATGTAGAATTGAGAGATAAAGCTGTTTGTAAAACCCTAAAAGACTTACAAATCATTTCAACAGGTTGTCATATGTTAATGTCAGTGAGAAGTTAATCACCTCATGTAAGAAATGCACAATACAGGGGTGGGTCTGTGTTTCTTTGTCTGAAGGCTCTACTGGATTCCTGGATGCTTCATCCTCTGCCTTCTGTGCTGCCATCAGCTTTACCCCTCAGAAACATCCTCATTCCCTCACACCCATAAAGGAGAGAGAAGGAAACATGAATACTCAAATATCAAGCAAGTTTCTCTTGGGGATTTGTGTTTTCAGCACTGTGCTAGGTACTGCAAATTAAGGAAGAAGAGAAGGAGGAAGAGGAGGAGGAGGAGGAAGAGGAAGAGGAAGAAGAAGAAGAAGAGGAAGAAGAAGCAGCAGTAGCAGCAGTAAACATGCAAACAAGCAAACAAACAGAAGGTAGACATGAGCCCTATAATGAAGGATGGTAGTACAGATACAGACATGGAACATTAAGACTCTCATTTACAACTTAATTGCAGACCGATTAAAAAGTTAAATATATTTTAACTAGAAGAGAAGTAGCTCAAAAGTGAGAATGTCTTTTAATTGGAATGTTCCAAACAGAGTTGACCATGAACAACTAGAGGCCAAACAGGGTCACTGAAGATGTTTGAATACAAAGAAGTAAAGACATGAACAGCCAAGCTAAAGTTAAACTAGAGGAAAGGCACAGAGAGATGCCTGGGGGTTGGGAGAGGAAAGGAATAATAAAACAGATAAATGATTACCAGAAATTATCATGGAGACAGGAGTAGAATTGTGCAAAGTTATTAAAGTTTTAGTAGGCCCAGAAAGGGACTACAATATAATGAAGTGGAAAATATAGTTTCATCTGTCAGATGATGCTAAAATTAAACTGGTTTGGGGCCTGGAGAAATGTTGTAGTTAAGAGCCTTTGCTTTTCCTGCAGAGGCTCTGGTTTCAGATCCCAGGGTCCATATAATATAGCTCACAATCATGCACAACTCCAGATCTAGAGAATTAGATGCCATCTTCTCCTTCTGCAGGTACTACACACTTGGTACACACACACATAGATATAGGAAAACACTCATGCACACAAAACAATAATTATTCAAAAAAGAAATTCAAAGAGTAGAAAAAATACATTAGAGAAAGCAGTCTAAATTAGGACAGCTTCCAGCACTGAAAAGAGCAGAGGTATATTAGTAATGAGATGGGCATATTAGTAATTGATAAATGAAATGATGAGCAACTCAATTAAAACAATAGAGGTGAAAACTGAACAAAGAAGGGCAGATCAAAAGGAAGTATCAATTACTGAGAAATATTCAGTTGTCTTTTATGTCTTTTATAATGGTTTAGATATAGGGGGCAAAAGACAGGAAGAGGGAAGGAGGACTGGAAGGTTTTTAGCTAAGACCAGAAATTATGGTACCAGTGGGATAGTATTATGTGGTATGTTAATTCATGCATGAGATTAGGCCACAGATAGGAAAATATTTGACAGGTATTTGGGGAGTCATCAGCTACTAGATTGAAGCAAGGACACCTCCATCATCAGTATTTTAATCTAGATATCAAAAAAAGCTTCATCTGAATTGGAGAGCAATGAAACCTAATACAGTGAAGGCTAAGTAAGTTCACCTTTTCTTCCACAGTAATTAGAGTACATCCCAGCATAGCTAGTACCATAAGCAGAATAATAGCCAACAAACATATCCACAGTCTTGGGCCAGGGAGATGGTTCAGTGAATAAAAGTGTTTTCTTTGCAAGCCTGACAAACTAGGTTCAATCGTTGGAATTCATGGTGTAAGAAAAGAATTGGCACTCAGAGGTTATCTTCTTTCTGACCTTTGAACATGTTATTGCATGCATGCACACACACATTCATTATAACTAACATATTTTAAAAATCTGCCCATACTCTAATGTCTTGAACTGGCATGTAGGTTGCATGACAAGTTAAAGGAGACTGTGGTTATGCTGTATGATACAACTGAAGAAGGAAAACAAAAGAACAGGTGAGACACTGTTTGAGTTTATAAATTAAATATTCATTTTTCAAGTATGCCCTTTGAATAAGACACCACTCAAGGCCAACTATACTAGCATTTTGTTACATATATTAAACTATGATTGCTGTGTTTCTATGTTTTAGGAAAAAGAACCATAAATACTAAGTCTTTTCTGAATGTAGCAATTAAAAGTTTGGTACCATGCCTAAATGGACAATATTATTGCTTCACAATCAAAACATATACTTCTGCTCATACAAGATGTGGAGAGGAAACTGAAAAACAACATTAACATTTCCTATGAATGTCAGGTATGGGGCACATGCTTTTTTCACTGATGAAGCAGAGGCAAGCAGGCCTCTGTGAGTTGGAAGCTGACAATCTACATAGTGAGTTCTAGACCATATGTGGTTACACAGTATGACATTTTCTCTAAAACAAAAGAAACTCCACAAAATAAAGCATGTTTTCCTGGACTGATGTGTCCAATAAAAATGCACATGTCAAAGCCATAACCTCTAATGTGACAGTAGTGAGGGGAGATCTTCAGGAGGTAAGTAGAACATACAATTAAAATATTTCTCTGTTAAAGAAATATTTTAATGGTAAAGAGGTACACGAAAATTTATGTACAGGAGATTTCTTGTCTCTTTTCAGAAACAGCAAGAAGATAGTCACTTACAAATCATGCAGAGGGCTTACCATGTACTAAAGCAGCCAGCATCTTGACTGTATATTTCCTACACTCCATATCTTTGAACAATACACAAGTAGTTAAGCTTTTTAGTCTATGATATTTTGTTACAGAGACAGAGGACCTTGGAATGGTTGCTTTTTAAGTTTTCTCTCAAACTGAGAGTCTATGAGTCATCTATGAAAGGGTGTGACGTTAGATAGATACAAATAAAAAACCATGTATATATGCACAAATGAATACAGAAAAGACTTTTTTGTCAATTTAGAAGGCTAAAAGTTGAATGATAGAAATGTTATGTGTTTATTGAATATATTAACATTTGAACATAATAATGTATAATAATGGGGGAACTAACATCAAAGCTTTAAATTTTCCCATTTAGTAGTTCCAAAGAAGACCATGACTCATTCAAAAATAGAAATGATGGAGTTAGGGATATGCTGCCTTGAGACTGGAATGAGTAGATGGGAGAGCCGTTTGAAGATGAAGAATTTGCACAAGCCAGGATATATGAGACTGCAGGCCTTTACAGGGCAGTAAGTCTCCTCGCATCTCCTCTTATATTCACATTTTCTTCTTTATGTGAGAATTAATAGTGAGCATATCCTGACTCAGAAAGTGAAAAACTGAAAACAAAGACCAAATCCTACTATTTAATTAACATTAATCATATGTCTCACTGGCCACAGATCTAATTCTAGATAAAGTACATAAAAGTCATCTTTCTTTAATACATTTGTGATATATATATATATATATATATATATATATATATATTCTTTGTCTTGGGATGGAGATATGGCCAAGTCACAAAATGGCTTGTTTGATGCTCAGCATGTGCATAAAAAACCAGGTGAGTTGGCATATACCTATACTCCTAGCACTGGAAAGACAGAGATAGAAAGATCCATAGGACATGTTGGACATCCAGTCTAGCCAACTCAGTCAGCTCCATGTTCATTGAGAGACCTTGTCTCAAAAAATAAGGCAGAGAATGATAGAGAAAAATACATTATATCAACTTCTGATCTGCAAAAGCATGTGTGTACACACCTGCATGAATATGTATACATGCTTAGTAAAAACAAACACATACCCCCCCACACACCTACATTAGAGTGTATAAACTGCCACAGAATTAGTAGGATAGAGCAAATAGTACTTATTTCTCTTCTATAAAAAATATGGAATTACTGGATATTTTTGAGCTTTAGAATAAAACTATACAACCAGGTATTTAGGAATACAAAATGGTTTGCAAGTTATAAAAGCAAAAGATAAGGAGACAAAGAACTATTTAACAAATTTAAATTTTAGTAGTTTTATAGGTTAAACTGAATCAATATACAGTATATCATTAACATACAAAATCCATTGCCTGGGTAGTGGTATGTACTGAATTATTATTTTAAAGGTTAAAAAGAATTAAATTAACTTTTTTTGAAACTGCTATAACTACTTAATGCAATATAATATATGTCTATAAGTATAGGTTGGCATTCTGAATTAGTTTATGAAATCCATATGCAATGCTATTTTGATGTTTAAATAAGCTAAAAAATGACTTGCTTCATATTAAGTTATGCTTTGTATTTTTCAATGGCCAAGAGATAATAAAAACAAAGCAAGAGTTTCTTAAGTTAGCCATTTATAGATAAGCACATCCACAGGGACAATATTATAAGCGTTTTAGAGTAGGATTCCCCCTGGTAATCATTATGAACACTACATAGTAGATACTTGATATGATTTTAGTAATTGAACGATATTATATGAAATAAAACTCATGTGACCAAAACTGTAGTTCCTAGTAGTTATAAGATTGTGCTAGGGAGGAATACAGGATATGCTAAATATTGAAAAATTATCTAATTAAATTGTAGCATGCCTTGCATATATTTTCAGTAGAATATATTTTCTTTCTAATAAAATGTCCAAGTGAAGTGGCTCAAAAGTAAGATGTAAAAACCCATAAAATAGCTTCCTCAAGTAATTAACATTATATGTATTAGTTAATAAACAGAATGAAGATTGAGATAAAAGTTAATTAAATAAATGTGAATAAAAATTTTATGAGAAATTATGGATTTCATTTTGAGAGCAAGTTTCATCTAAGAATATCTAACAGTAACAATTAAACTATCAACTCACCATAATGGTAACAGATACACTCATCTTGAAGATAAAATGAAGTAAACACATAATAAATTCTCAAAAGTGACATATCAAAACAAGGGTAAGAGTTAGAAACAGAGGCAGACTTTTAAATATGATATATTGATCATTAGTGTTTCCATCAATATCTTTAAGACTTATTTGCATTTTCACTGTTACATTTCTATTCTCCTGCTTATGATTATAGCCAAGATTAGCATCATTGCATCTATATTTAGGGAAGGTGGGGCTCTCATTTTCAATGTGTAAATTGATAAAAAATAATTACTTACAAAGTTTGCATGGAGTGTGCTTAAAGTTTTTATACATACACACACACACACAAACACACACACACACACACAAACACACACACACACACACACATATATATATATATATATTTCATTATGAGCATGTTTTGGTTATTGTTTGTACACACTAAAATAGAATTGCAAGGGAGGGAGGGACATGGGTGGGAGAATAGAGGGGGAATGAAAGGTGAACATGATCAGGTATTGGGGGGAGGCAGGAGAGAACCTCTGAGAGCCAACAGAATGAATGGAAATATGCAATCTCGGGGGTGGGGGGAGGCTCACTAGAATGTACAAGAGACCTGGGAGGTGAGAGTCTCTCAGGACTCAAACGGAGGGACCTTAGATGAAATGCCCAACATGGGGGTAGAGTCTATCTCCAGTAGAAAGACAGGACATCAAATGGAAAAATGGTGTTGCCATCCCACAGTCAAAAACACTGACCCAGAATTGTTCCTGTCTAAAGAACTACAGGGACAAAAATGGAGAAGAGTCTGAGGGAAAGGAGTTCCAGTGACCAGCCCAAATTGGGATCTAGTTCAACGGGAGGCTCCAAGGCCTGACACTGTTACTGATGCTATTGTGTGCTTACAGACAGGAGACTATCATGGCTGCCCTCCAAGCCGCCCAACAAGCAGCTGACTGAGACAGATGTAGATACTTACACCCAACCATTGGACTGAAGTCAGGGACACTTGGGGTTGAATTAGGGAAAGGCTGGAAGAAGCTGAGGAGGAGAGCAAAGCCATAGGAAAACCAGCAGTCTCAACTAACCTGGATCCTTGAGATCACTCAGAGATTGACCCACCAACCAGGCAGCATACACTAGCTGGTTAGAGGCCCCAGACACATATACAGCAGAGGACTGCCTGGTCTGCCCTCAGTGAGAGAAGATGTGGCTAACCCTCTAGGTACTTGATGCTCCAGTGAGTGGGGAGGCTTGGCAGGGTGTGGGGACATCCTCTTGGAGACAGGCGGGGAGGAGGAATGGGCTGTGGAACTGTGGGAGGGCAGACCTGGAGGCAGGTAAGAACTGGAATGTAAAAAATATAAAAGTAATAATTATAATAAAAAGAAAACATAAAAATCAAGACCATGAAGTACTTGGTGAAGAAGAATGAGGACTGAAGTTCAGATTCCCAAGACCCTTGTAAGTGCCAGGTGAACAATATGTGGGCCCTCAACCCCAGTATTTAGGGTGCAGAAATATGGGGATCCATGGAACAAATTAACTACATACTGAAAGCAAGATAGCCTTGCCCAATTTGCAAGTTCTGGTTTCAAGTGAGTGAGCCTGTCACAATATATAAAAGGGATAGTGATCAAAAAATATACTTTACATTAACATTGTGCCACTATAAACAAGAACATACATGTACACATACTACACTCACTTCCACACATACACCTGCTCTTTCCCGCATGTACACATGCAAAAAATGTCCCTAATTTCAATTCAAGTATTTTAGAAAATGATAAAAGAAAGATTAAATACATGTAACAGAGATGATGGCAAAAATAGCATCCAAGATAGAACATTTTCATAATCTTTCATGAAGTCTTTGAAAAGATGAACTGTGGACAATATTGATCAAATGATCATGGAGATAGTTGAAGGACAAAATACCAAAAGAAACAAGATTAATTGTACACAGAATTATTAGAAAAGTTACTAATGGATTAAAAATGTGAAACCCCAATAAACAGATATATTTGTAGCAAACAACAACAACATGATGTGACAAATTTGCTACAAGAAGAAAATGAACCTTTAACAGATACTGAAAGCATGATATGTAAATATATCAAGAATTTGGATGTCAGGGTATCCAGTGGCCAGGCATCTGCACACACATCTCTCTCTCTCTCTCTCTCTCTCTCTCTCTCTCTCTCTCTCTCTCTCTGTCTTTCTCTCTCTCTCTCTCTCTCACACACACACACACACACACACACACTCTCGAACTGACATGCACATGCATAAGTAAATTTGGACTTCATCAAACATTATTTTCCACTATATAACCTCTGTTAAAGGTATAAGCAGATAGGTATAGGCCACACAAATTTGTCAAACAAATATATTCAACAAAGGACTGTTATCTATAGTATATACTTAACTCATAAAAGAAATCACCCAATTAGAGCATGGACAAGATGCAGTCTTTGTTACTGTCTTTGTTGTTCAGGCTGCTGTACCAGAATGATAAACTCTGGGCAGCTTTATTGACTAACATTTATTTCTCAGAGAACTGGAAGCCAGGATGTCCAAGTTACAGGTGCAGGCAAATTCAGTGTCAGATTTCTTCTTTAATTGGATGTGGTTGTTTTCTAGTCACATCTGCATGTGGCTGAGAGGGTGGTAATTTCTCTTGTGTCTCCTCTTATGAGGGTATGGATTTCATTCATGCTGGCTTCAGCACAATAACTTACACTTTCAATGTATTCTTCCCAGACCCATAGAAAAGTGCACACAATTGTTTATTTCAGCAAGGAGTTGGAATATTCTATGTAGTAACCTCTGGGAAGATCTTAATGGTTTGAGAAGGAAGCAGAAGGTGGGGAATCGTGGAATGACAAGTAGCCGGGGACTAATCCCTTTGTAGCAATACAGAGCACCTTAAAGTAGAGCTTAGTAAAAACAATTAAAACATGGAGACATTATGAAATAATGAAGAACATGTGAAAAGTTGCACACACTAAGTACAAGAGAATGGGTGTTATTATAGGGATAAAAATGGTGTCAAAAAATGGAGATGAAACATATGCTTTGCATATGGATAGTCCCTTGGAAAGTTCCATATCTTAAAAGCATGGTTTCCAGGAAAATACCCTTGAGAGAAACATTGAGAGGTAGAACCCAGTGACTAGGGTCACTGCAAGGATGTTTAAAAGGATTCCAGGACCTCAGTCTTAAAGGATTTCCATGCTTCCTGGGTTATGTTGTGAGCTAGCTATGTACTTGCTGCCAGTGCCACTTGATGCCCAAAAGCAATCAGACATCCAAAGCAATGGAGAAAACAGGTTTTAGACTACAGCTTCAAGATCCCTGAGCTGAAGAGTTGATCAGTTGCTAGCCTGAAGTATTTTGTCATCGTGACAGGAAGCTTACTAATTCAGAAATTTAAATTGATTTGTTAATGATAAAAATTATTAGAACCAAGTATAATAATATAGTATTGTTATTATTTGAATACAGTTTGTTGTTTTCTAAATTCATGTTAAAATGTACAATTCATCGTAAAGTATTACAAAAATAGATTTATTGAAACTATAGTATTTAGAGATAGAGCCTATAAGAGGCTGTTATATTAGATGAGATCAACAAGTTGGAATCCTAATAGCTTCAGAAAAGAAAAGCCATAGGGTAGAATCCACCAAGAATGGAATACCAGATGCAACCTCTTATCCTTGAATTAAAACAATGAGCCAAAGTACATTCTTTGCAAAAATTTCCAACCTATTGTATTCTGTTATTGGCAACAGAAAACTAAAGTGAATATGGTATATAAAAAAGTAAAATTAAAAACAAGAAACTGAATTAGAGTTTGAACAGAAAGGACAGTGAAAACATATTAAAAGCTATCAGATGGGTCACAAAAGGCTTAACTCTGTCTTTAATAAGCTGCTTAAAGTAGTAAGAGGCACTCAACTCTCTGCTCTTTAATTTCTTCATCTGATAAAGGAGCTGACAGAATTTCACTAGATATTTTCAAAAATACAACTCAACTTTAGCATTTTCTTCTTTTAAAAAATGCTTTTCCATTTGTGGCTGTGCACTTCTTTGACACTTATTCTCTCCACTTTGACCAGTTGCGAGTTTCTACACCAACTGTTGTTCACTCAACAAAGTAACTTCTCTGATGAGGTCTGAGAGCTGCGCTTATCTATTGGTATAGAGATGTGATTTTTAAGAGCATAGTTAGATAATACATTCATTTAGCAGAATAATATTATTAGGTTCACCTCAGAAACTCAAAATCCCCTACCCATGGTTTGTTTTCCAGATTTACAGTACCAGGTGTGTTTCCCCCATGGAGTGGGCTGTGTCTACAGTCAGAAATTTGTTGGTTATGATCATAACATTTGTATCAATGTACCACTATATCTTGCTATGTCAGTCATTATTGTAGTTTCCGGATTCACAGAATAAACTATGGATGACCTTGGGTTGGGTGTGGTGGTGGTTTTAGGAGGAGTTCGGGTAGAGATAAATATGATCAAAATATATTGTCTTCATATATAAAATGCTCTTTGTTATTGTTGTTAAACAAGACTGTGAGCTTGAACTGAAAACAAAGCTGGCTTTAAATTCAGATTCCCTTCCCTCCAAACCTCCTATTCTTTTTTTATTTATTTTTTTTGAGACTTCATTTACATTTCAAATGTTTTCCCCTTTCCAGATCTCTCCTTTAGAAATCCCATATCCAATCCCCCTCCCCCTGCCACTATGAGGGCATTCCCCCACCCACCCACACACCCACTCCTGTCTTCCCTCCTTGGCATTCCCCTACACTGGGGCATCTAATACCCTCAGGCCCAAGGGCCTCTCCTTCCCCTGATGGCTAACAAGACCCTCCTCTGCCACATATGTGGCCAGCACCATTGGTCCCTCCATGTGTATTCTTTGGTTGGTGGTCCAGTGTCCAGGAGCACCAGGGGATCAGGCCAGTTGACACTGTTGTTCCTTTCATGGGGCTGCAAAGTCCCTCAGCTCCCTCAGCCTCTTCTCTAACTCCTCCATCTGGGACCCCATGCTCAGTCCAACAGTTGCTGTGAATTGAATCTTGGGTATTCCGAACTTTGGGGCCAATAACCACTTATCAGTGAGTACATACCGTGTTCATTCTTTTGTGACTGCATTACCTTGCTCAGGATGATATTTTCTAGTTCCATCTATTTGCCTGTGAATTTCATGAAGTCATTGTTTTTAATAGCTGAGTAGTATTCCATTGTAGAAATGTACCACATATTTTGGTATCCATTCTTCTGTTGAGGGACATCTGGGGTATGTCCAGCTTCTGGCTATTATAAGTATGGCTGCTATGAACATAGTGGAGCATGTGTCCTTATTACATGTTGGAGTATCTTCTGGGTTTATGCCCAGGAGTGTTATAGCTGGGTCCTCAGGTAGTATTGTGTTCATTTTTTCTGAGGATCCGCCAAACTGATTTCCAGCTTGGTTGTACCAGCTTGCAATCCCACCAGCAATGGAAGAGTATTCCTCTTTCTCCACATCCTTGCCACGTTTGGAATATTTTATTTAATGTTCAATGAGCTTCTTGGATATTATGTTCATGTCTTCCACCACATTTCAATTATCCTTTCTACTTTATTCTTTCCTTTTGGACCCACCACAATGCATATAGAGCATACTTATTATCTCTTGGATCCTTTGAACTTGCAACATTATTTTCTGTTCTACAAACTTAGTACTAATTCTGTCTTTTGCCTATTTTTAAATATTCATTTAAATTCCTTTAGTGAATTTCTCATACCAGATACTTTTCTTGGGGCTGTAAAACAACTTTGAGGGTCCTTTAGATTTCATTATTGATCTTTCCACTTGGTTTATGCATCCTTTTCTTCACTTTCTCCATAAGTTCTCTAGATATGTTTAAGCCATCTGAGTTCATATCTTTCTTTAGTAGCCACTGATCTTTCTCTGGAAAATGATGCTTTGGTTTATTTGTTTCATTGCATAGGATATTCTTCCTTGTTTCTCTGTATATCTTATAATATTGCTTGTTGAAACTATACATTTTTATCTAGCAATGTTCCAACTCTTTTATCTAACCATGTTTCCCTCCTTCCTAGAATGTTTGTGTGTGTGTGTGTGTGTGTGTGTGTGGTGTGTCTTGATTAGTATAGGCTTTTTATATGCTGAGTGTAAATCTGATGTATAAGCTTAAGTGTTCTCAGATTTGGGAGGGCCTAAATAGTTCACTGGGTGTATGTTGTCACTTTCCAGTTGCACCTTTTTATATACATACATGTATGTATGTATGTATGTATGTATGTATGTTTGTATGTATGTATACTTTTTACACAGTATTAATGTATACTATATACATAGCTGTTTTTAAAGGTTCTAGACTTTATGGCCTTGTTTTTGTGATGGCAAAGAGGAATATAAAAATGAGAGAGAAAAGGTGGAGTTTGAATTTAAATCCATTCCATGTCATTTACTTGAAGAGCAGGGGCATGGATCACTGTTGGGAGGGGACTGCAACACAGAGTGGAGTAACAATACTTGCCTTCTCGTGTGTGTATGTCTGTAATCAGAGAATACTATTCATGATCAGAGTGAAGATGACCAGAATTCAGAAGGCAGGTTCCTTACATTCCACTCAGGCTTCCATTAAGTGTTGGGGAAGTTGCTACAGGAACTTGTGCACCCCTACACTCAAAAAGGCTGTCTGGAAAGAATGGAGTAGGTAGCCAGAGAGGAATTCAGAACTGACATTAACCTCAATCTACTGTGCAAACTGTTTCTTAGGAACTTGCAAGCCTTAAGTAAACTGCAGAGATCCAGAGAGTTAGCTCTTGCTGATTCTGCTGGTGCATTTGTGGTATAGAAAGATTCCTGCCTTCACTCTCTATACCATCTTACCCAAATCCTTTTAATC
Source organism: Rhynchomys soricoides (assembly GCA_019843965.1). NCBI lineage: Eukaryota > Metazoa > Chordata > Mammalia > Rodentia > Muridae > Rhynchomys > Rhynchomys soricoides. The sequence goes on from JADRCH010007713.1 coordinate 7,826,568, forward strand.
CATCAATTCTATCTCGCTCTCTTACCTGCATTTATAAATTTCTCTCTTCCTTTCAAATGTGTCATCTATGAGTGACTATCTACTCATTGGTCTTTTCTATGTCATTTCATTTATGATTTTCAAAGTGTTAAAAAAGATATAATGAATATAATGTATGTCAAGCCTTCTGAGTTATTACAGTCAATAAAGAAACAATTAAAGCAGATTGCCATCCAAAGGAAGAAAATTATACTTAGGAATGCCTTGCTTCACATATCTCTAGATTCTCAGATACATTTTGATTAGAAAAATTTTATTACTGAACAATACAGAAACAGTGAGAAATAGGTTGGTTCTCACATGCAAAGTAGAATTTATGATCTTGGCAGTGAAGAAAATAAATAACTTAAATTCTGAAATGCAGGTGGCATACTTTACTGCCTTTGTCTAACATGTACACACAGATAGTAAAACTACATTAACCCAAACTGCATTAATTTGGAGTCTGAAAAAATTCCACTGTTCCCACCTTAAATGTATGCATTTATTGTGAACACATGTGCACATGTACATGTTGACAACATACACACATACACACATTGGCAAATGTGTTCCACTAGTTAAATAAGACTATGTATGAAGACTAAAAGATACCAACTTTTGCTGATGCTTTTATATAGAAGGAACACACGATGTTCTGAAACGATTATGTATCCACAGGAGCCATTATGAAATTCTGTTAAGACTTGAGGCCAAATTCACACTACTTCTCCCCTGAGGTAAATAAACTGCTTTTATTTTAGCATTTTATTTAACTCGGCTTGGGTTTTTCCTCCAAAGAACTGAAGAATTAGTCTATGTGGACCAATTTGAATGAATTTGACTATTTGGACATGTGTGAATACACTATCCCATATGGTCAAATGATAAACTCATTTGTCAGGGTTTAGCCAGCAACAAAACAAAAAAGCAAAACAAAACAATACAAAACAAAACATCATTTCCTCCTCTACAGTAGCATTTCAAAGAATAAAAATGCTTTTATGGCACTCCCTTCACAATGGAGAACAGTTTCTATACATGAGGTTTTCAAATGCACTTTATATTACAGGCTTTGAATGTACTCCATTCCTAATGAGAAATTGGATACCTGACCATTTGGGTCTGGAGGGCCAGGGCAGCACAGTCTGCTGGTCTGTAATAGAAAATCAAACAGGTCATTTCACAGCCATCAAACACATGCAGGGCTGCCTTACTGGTTTACATGCTTCTGCCGCTTAGGATGGAAAATTATTTCTTGCTTCTCTTATATTTAATTTACGTATAGAGGTGGTAGTTAGTAAAAATATATGAACCAAACTTGCGATAAAATTCCACAACCATCAAGTGATTTTTTGGAAAGCATTTTCTTTCTTTCTCACTCTCTTGAAAAGCTTCACTGCTTTTAGGACGGGAGATATTATTTTAGAATTCAAGATTTAAAGCATTTTCCAGCCCATAATGAGCGTAATAAAGCTTTTACTGTTTAAAAGAGGTTTGTGTGTGTGTGTGGGGGGGGTAATATATCTAGCAAAACTTTCAATAGCTTAGAAGTAGTTGAACTTCAGCTGTAGAAAGTATGGGTGTTATCAGGAAGCTCTGGACTTCTCTCCATTGACTCTTGTACTAGTAGTGATGGTGACTGAGAAAGATTCACCAAAAAAGAATAATTTAGTAGTTTCTTCTTTACAACAAACCTACAAGGACAAAAGTAAGAGGGAGAGACTGGAAAAATAATGTCTCCTCTCCTTTGGGTTCAGAGAATGTCTATCTGTGTCAAGAGGGAAGGGAATATAGAGATTTAACCTGCCAACAGGACTGGGGCTTCAAGTCGGGGCTCTGGATGAGAAATGGGGTAGAAAATCAGAGGCGCTAAAGCCTTCAGGACAATGCAGTGTTCACACAGATGAGTGGTAACGGAAGCTTGCAAGGTCTGCAGCAGTCTGCTTGCATCAAATGAGGAGGAATTCTCAAGAGTTGGAGGGGGAGGCAATAAATTATGTGGAGGATCCTAGGTGTCTACTGAGCAAAGATTCTGCCCCATAAATTTCTCTTTCTGAAAGTCAAAAGTTACTAGGATAAACTCAAAATCTTTCAAATCTAATCATTTTGTTGCAATTTGAAAACAGAAATGCTTTTCGATCTAGAAAATATGCAAGATGCAATAGGCACGAACAGGCCTTTGGGAAATTCTCTATAAATTGACTCACCGTGTGTTCATGAAGGATTTTATAGTTATAGCTTCAGCTGTGTGTGTGTGTGTGTGTGTGTGTGTGTGTGTGTGTGTGTGTTTGTGTGAGTACTTCTAATAAACCATAAAACATTTAAGAACTTTCTGGTAGGAACAATGAAGGAAATACTAATTCAAAGGGAACTAATTTAGATTTCCATGTGATCTGAGAGGGTTTATTTGAATAACTTACCTTCAGCTATGGTAAAGAGAGTTTACAGAGGTTACTTAAGTGTTCCAGTATTGAAAAGCTAGAAACTGTAGAGACAAGTTCAGCTGAGCACAAAATTTTTCAGAGTTTGAATTCTATGTATTTTAGAAATAACACTGCAGACATTATTATGCCTGAACATTTATATTCCATGGTTAATTGATTTTGCTTGATTCCTAAGAAACTCCTTCAGATCTCCTCCATTCTGCTCTCCAAGGCATTATTCCTAGACTATAATGATACAATTCTAGCAGAATACATCCTGGCTTCTATGAACTTTCTTAGTCTCTCTGTCTTTCAGAATTAAAATCTATAACTCTGATGGAAACTAAAATCATCAATGTTACACTTGACGTTTATCTCCCACAACACCTTACCTGTGACTTTTATTGTCACATAAACAGGCTGATCATATAGTCCAGTTTGCTCAAAGCAGTCTTCACAGATATCCTGGGATAATTAATTATTTTGTTATTTAATATGATAGGATTTAGTGTCATCTAGGAGGCTCAGTGTATGAAGTCCTTGCTGGATAAGATTGACAACCCGATTTTAGCTCCCTATGCCTATATAAAGGTAGAAAAAGAGAACAAACTGCACAAAGCTATCCTCTGACTTCTACATTGCACATTCCTCACATGCTCTCATATACATGTAAATATATCATAAACATATAGATATAAATAAATGTATATGTATCATATACATATACTTGATTTTAAAAAAAACTGGTTTGGTGTTTGGAGATCTGGCTCAGAGGTTAAGGACACTGGCTGATCTTTCGAAGGACCTAGGTTTAATTTCTTGGTGGCTCACAATCATTTGTAATGCCAGTTCCACGGGCTCTGTTGCCTTCTTCTGACATCTTTGGACACCAGATACTCAAAAGAGTTCATGCAAACTCAAAATGCAAAATGGTCATACACATAATTTTATAATTCAGGTTTTTACAAGAATTTATATGGAATTATATATAAAACTTATTATCTTCAGATGTATTACCTGCCATAATCATTTTGCCTTTTGTCTCTTCTATGCAAAAGTGAATATCATATTTCTACCATACCTTTGAAGAGTTTCTGTTTCAATGTAAAACACCCTTTATGTAGAGTTTGTTCAACCGGTAAATATTTAGTGAGTTCCTTCCTCATGGTCAACATTGCTCTAAGTGCTAGAATTAGAGAAGAAATAGGAAAGAGAGCATTTCTAATAGCATGGCCCTCCAGAACTTACATACTCTTTATCACTTGGATATGTAATAAGGACTACTGTATTCATGCATTTCCTCACTACTTTATTCTCATTGCTCATTAGATTCTCTAGGGTTTCTCAGAATATTGAACAATAAATGAGAGTAAATAAAAATACAGTCTTTTCCATTCCATGTCCCTAGTAGGTAGACAAGATCTAGCAATGGTAGTGGTTTGAAAATGTTGCCCAGTGTGCCAATGAGAAGGTCTCTGGATGTCTGAAGTCTGCTGGCCAATGTTACTATGAGTACCTGCACCCTTAGGATGATATGATAAAAATAAAATCCACTTTCTGTGCAGTTCATAACAAACACCATATTTACACAGACATGATGCTTTGAAAATAAATTTAATTAACAATCATGTTGAACCACTGGATGCAGATACATATTTCTCATATTTTACAGATAGAAATTCATATGAAAGTATAGTTTTTTATTAATGTGTGATGGGATCATGCATTGATGAATTCATTGTATGTTGAAAGAGCCTATGATGTAAATACACTAGAAGTGGGAGGCATATGTGGACATTGTGAAGACATAATGAGATACTAAACAATGAAATATCCAAAACTATTGGCAACAAAGTATACCATAGTGTCTGTTATCCACCCTCATGACTGAGTGACTCATGGGGAATGACCACCCCTTCCCATTGCAGAGCATTAAGAGTATTGTGCTATGTATCATTAGCCTGGAAAAGGATCATAAGTTGAAGTAGGGGTTCTATTAATTATGATTCCTTAAAAAATAAATATATTTAATTATCTAATCTTCATGTGTATCCATGTATATGTGGAAGTGTGTGTGTGTGTGTGTGTGTGTGTGTGTGTATGTGTGTGTGTTTGTGTTTCAGAGGTCAATATAAGTTGTCATCCTCTAAGTCTTGCCACCATTTTTCCCAAGACAAGGTCTCTCAGTGAATCTAGAGCTTATCCATTTGTATAGAACTGTTGGCCAACAAAACAACCCCTGGGGTCAAGTTCTCTCTACTAGCACCCCCTAAAGCATGGGGGTTTCAGATATATACCTCAGTGTTCAGCTTTTATGTGGGGTGCTGGGAGTCTAAACTCAGATTCTGATGCTTGATCAGTAGTCACTTTACCCTCTGAATTATCTCCTCAGCTTCATATGCATTGCACTTGCAACACAATAAAGCTTTAAAAGTTCATACAGGCCTTATTTGTAGTTGCCAGAATCTGGAAACAACCCAGATGTCCCACAATGGAAGAATGGACCCAGAAAATGTGGTTTATTTATACAATGGAAGACGATTCAGCAATTAAGAATCAAGACATCATGAGTTTTGCAGGTAAATGGGTGGAACCAAAAATTACCATCCTGAGTGAGGCAACTCAGACCCAAAAGGACATGCATGGTATGCTCTCAGTAGTAAATGGATATTAACCAAAAAAGATAAAGAATAACCAGGACACAACACACAGAACTCAAGAGAGTAAACAAGCAGAAGGACCCAAGTGAGGATTCCTCAATCCCACTTGGGAGGGAGAAGAAAGCTGTCACAAGGGCAGGAAGCAGAGGGAGGGAGGGACCTGGGTAGGAGAGGGGACAGACAGGGGAATAGGGAAATATGATCAGGTATTGCTTGGAATAGGACTGAAGCCCTGAGAGTCAGTAGAAAGAATGAAAACAGGCAAACTCAGGAGGCAGGAGGTAGGGGTACCCTCCAGAATGTACCAGAGACCTAGGAGGTGAGAGATTCTCAGGACTCAAAGGGAGGGACCTTGGATGAAGTGCTTTACAGTGGGGAGGGAGAACTTGTAGAATCCACCTCCAATAGAGACAGGGCATCAAGTGGAAGGATGGGGTTGCCATCCCACAGTCAAAAACTCTGACACATAAGTGTTTCTGTCTGAAGGAACTGCAGTGACAAAAATGGAGAACACGAGAGAAAGGAGGTCCAGTGACAGGCCCAAATTGGGATCCAGCTGAAGGGGAGGCCCTGGGGCCTGTCACTATTACTGATGCTACTGTTTGCTTATAGACAGGAGATTAGCATGGCTTTACTCTGAGAGGCCCAACAAACAACTGACTGAGACAGAAGTAGATACTTACACCCAACCATTGGACTGAAGTCAGGGACACCTGGGGTTGAATTAGAGAAAAGCTAGAAGAAGCTGAGGAGGAGGGCAACCCCATAGGAAGACCAGCAGTCTCAACTAACCCAGACTCCTGAGATCTCTCAGACACTGAGCCACCAACCAGGCAGCATTACAGGAGCTGTTCGAAGGCCTCTAACACAGAGACAGAAGGGGACTGCCTGGTGTGGCCTCAGTAGGAGAAGAGGTGCTTAACCCTCTACAGACTTGAGGCCCCAGGGAGTGAGGAGGCCTAGCAGGGGTAGGGGGAGGACATCCTCTTGGAGACAAGGGGGAGGAAGAACAGGATGAGGAACTGTGGGAGGGCGAAATGGGAGGGGGGTAACGATCTTTATATGATGGAAGAAGTATTAAGATGTCTAGATTTATATATATATATATATATGCAACCCCCCTAGAATCACATAAATTTGAGTCCATGCTAGCTTACCAAATGAGTATAAATTGTAATAAGAAAGCCACGAACATTAATGAAAATGGCACAGTTCTTGTGGCTTGCTTAATCCAAAGTCCTAAGTAACTTTTAGGAAATAACAGAAAGCAGGGGAGTAAATGAAGTGTCTTTATTCATATACATGCAGTCCCATTTCCCAACGTAAAGTGATAGGATCAAAGCTGTGGTAAGGACACAAATGAGTCTGAGAAAAACCACAACATTTACTAAGAATTTTCTTTGTTCAGACACTATACTAAATGCTTATGTCAGCTAATAATAATAATAATCTTTGTTCATTGCAAGGAGATTGTCAGCCTCCAAAAACATGAAAACCACCTCTTTCTAGTTTCAAAGCAACAAAAATAAGACACTACTTAAAACAAATTTGGGTGAATGTTTCATCATAATTTGGTAATATTAATATGTCTTTATAATGTTAAATCTCTTTATATTTTCAGTTTTGTATAATTTGGAAGAAATCCATTTAAAAGTGGGAATCTATGATAAAATGGATTATTCAACAAGATATTATAAATGCAGAAGACTAACAAAAAGTGTACCAACCTTCATCATCCTGAACAACATGAGTATTCAAAATGACATTTGAAGATTATTTTGGAATGTTAGAATATATTGGGAAATGCAGTGCTGAATTGGAAGCAAGTCATGGTAATAACAGGATCATAGGGTCAGCTAATTAATTGTCTAGAGGATTATGGGAAATGAGTAAGAAGCACTTCAGAAAACGAAACCTTGGAGTCTAAAGTTTGATGCATCTCATCAGTGTGAAGTTCACATAGGCAAGCTGGGTCACCTGAAATACTCTTGACCCCTGTCACCACTTCATTCTGTATTCAGTGTTTCTCTCCTACTCCAGCTCTAACAAGGCCCAGCCAAACCTTAGTTTCTGAGATCAAATGATTTTCTAAGTCTGAGGTTTCAACAGAAACTAAAAATCCAGATTTGCCTGGGGAAATCCCCTTTAAGGAAATGTTAGCTATGTATCTATTGTAATGCTCTATCTCTATGCTTACTCACCCAGCAGTGCTCTATCTCTATACCTACCCACCCAGATAAATACAAGTCTGTCTCTTCTTCCCCATTTGATGTTTTTTTTTTTTTTTGTTTTGTTTTGTTTTGTTTTTTAATCCTGTAGGGAAACTCTTTCACTAACCATTATAAAGTTGTTTACCATTTGTTTATTTTTTCTTTTTCTTTTCTTTCTTTCTTTCCTTTTTTTTTTTTTTTTTTTGAGACAGTGCCCCACATATTTGATAAATGGTTGATTGTAAAAGAAGTGCTTTGGAGCACTTCAAACTGTATCATAGATACACCCATTGGTTTTACTGATACAAGCTAGTTCTGTTGCAGGCTAATACCACAGGTGAGAACTCAATTCACTCTGTAGCTTATTTACTATGTAATTTTCAGGACTTTAGGTACGCATCTGGGGAGACAGGTTCTCACATAACCCAGGCTGGCCTCTAACTACCTGTGTGGCTGAAACAGACTTTGAAGGTTTGATACTCTTGCCTCCACTGCCTGTATATTGGAATCACAAGCATGCACTACTGTGTTCAGCACTATGAGGTGATGAGAATTCAAGCCAGGACTTCCTCTACACTACACAAGCACTCTCCTCACTGAGCAGTAAGCACGCTCCTCAATCAGAACTTCTCAGTGCAAATGTTTAATATAATCTTCTCTGATCCAAATGCTATTTTTGTGGAGAGTGGAATTTGGGTAGACATGATGAGAGTCAGCTCTCAGTGCCATAACAAAATATAGAGGCTAAAGCAATTTAACAACAACCTTGTTGTTTTTACAGCTCTTGGGCTAGAAATCTAAGATTTACGTGTCAGTGTGGTTGGTTTCTATGTTAATAACTTTTTGTGGATGGCCTCCTGGCATGCTGACAGAGGTCTACTTTTGTATTATTATTATTAATTATTATATTCTTCTCTCATACACTCATACAATACATTCCAACTGCAGCCTTCCTTCACTACATTCCTCCCAGTATCCACTCCATGTTCCCCTCTCCTCCATTTCCCTACAGAAAAAAACAAAACAGACTTGCCTGGGATATCAATCGAACATAGCATAACAAGTTGCAATAAGACTAGGCACATACCCTCATATGAATGCTGGATGAAGCAACTCAGTAGAAGCAAAAGGTTCCCAAGATCAGACAAGAGTCAGAGAAACCCATACTCCCACTGTTAGGAGTACCAGAAAACCTCATCCTAAACAATCACAACTATATGCAGAGAACCTAGCACGAACCCATTCAAGTTCCCTGTCTGCAGCTTCAGTCTGACAGATACCTTCTTATATGGGGTTTTGGCAAGGCAGATAGGGGTGGAATTGATTTCCTTTATAATGTTCCCAGCAAGGTCCCAACCTTAAGACTACATCTAGAATTAATTTTCTCCTGAAATTTTTCATTTCTTTACACTATTACATTGGGAATTAAAACTTCCACATATGTATTTGCAAAGCACAATTAAGCCCACAGGGGCAGATGATATATGGTATACAAGATAGGGATATTTGCTTAAATTTTTATTTTCCTAATATATAGTAATAAGTTTTTCATAAACAGAAGAAGTATAAATTAATGAGCTAAACTCTAATTTGCAATAATTTTTCAACTACATTTACAAAGGCCAATAGATACACATACAAAATTGTGTTATTTCGTAGAAAGAAATGGCAAATATGCTGGCTTTTTCTTGGTGTCTTTTCTCTTCTTTCTTCTGTTAGTTAATCACTTTGAATCTATGTCCATGAGGGAATTTAACCAAAATATACAATAAAGAGTCCCTTAGAGACTTGCCAGTTTAGTTATGTTCCTGTTATAACATATAATTAGAGAAACATCAAGACTGAAGGAAAAAAATGAATTGAAATTTTCACACTTAAACCTGAAACAAAAATGTTTGTCAACAACACATATGTGCATAGTCTTTTATTTTGTATCCTGTATTTTCAAATGATGAAATAAAAACATCAAGCAATTAGTATGAACCTAATGCAATGTGAGATAGCAATCAGGTGAATCATATATCTTCTATCAAGTAGTTTGAAGATCATTTGAAGGCAGGAATTCACACAGAGAAAGCAAAAATGAGACATTCGTTCTACATTGGACAATGATAACCATTAAAACTGAAAGAGTTCTGAAACACTTAAATTGAGCTAGATAGCCAGAGAACTAAAAATTTTTTAAAAATTAGAAAATAAATCAAAATGACAGACAGTATCAAAAGTTGACAGGGGTACAAGGCAACAGGAACTCTTATTTATTGCTAACAGGAGTAGAAAGTGATGTAAAGATTTTAGTGAAGGGCTGAGACATACAAATGGATGGGCTTTTGTTGGGGCTGAGAAAAACATAACCTTGAGATATCAGCTTTGATCATGCCAAGTTCCTTGAACCAAAGGAGATTTGAAAGCCATGGAGGTAGACTTATTAACAACTCAAGTTCTAACTTCGTGACTCTTTGTTTACCTATCATCTCTTTCTCCCACAAAGTAATTCACAAAAAATAAATATTTGTCTTTCCCAGGGTGTGTCATAAAAACTAGAATCCTCTCCTTCACTGTCAGCTATATAACCTGGCTAAATCACTAAAACCATTCCCTTCTTCCTGTATGAGAAAGCCATGACAAAATTTTCTAACGTACCATGTTTGATAATGGTTCTTACATTCCTTATTACAAAAGAGATCCTGCCCTACCTGGAAAGAAGGAGTGCTATTTAAATTATCTAAGAATGTTTTCTAAGATTGCTTAGGGCTGCTCCTGAGACAAGTATTCTCCAGCCTCTGTGTTCATATACGTCTGGAGAAGATTTGAGACTGTGTATGGCCTTGGCTTTAGTGGCAGTTAAATGCCCTGGCACTGTTCCGGCAACCACTGTCAGTGCTAGTTTTTGGATGGAACTCATGATTTCCTCAACCTCCATCACTGCCATTGTTCCAGCCTGCCACACCTGGAGGACTTCAGAGAGGAAGCTGGTCATTTCTGCAAGCTTTCAAAACTTTCTCACCTCGGTAGATTCCCCAGAGGAACCAAGCCCCCAAAACTGTCCCCTGCCTGTTGAAAATCCAAGAATGATCTGAACACACAGGACTTGCAAGATTTCTTCTTTGGTCTATTGAACTAGTCCTTAGCCTGTTGTCCAACCATGTTTATACAGAGTCATTCATTCTATATTGAATATAAGCATAAAACTACCATTTTCCCTGAGCATTTTGGCCTTCTTTTCTGAAAACCTCTATGTATTTTTTGGTTTTATTTTTTCTTGATCACCTATCTTTTGTTATGGTAGAGTCACCATGACCCTTGTGGCAATTAAGGAACTGTATTTCACCTTACTTCCTCTATCGTTTGAAAACCTTATGTTAACTAAACTAAGTAAGACAAGTCTATGGGGGAACATTCTCATTAAAACCATTACAAGCCTATTATAAAAGTCAAATTTCAAAACCAAAACCAAAACCTAAATATCAACCACCCATGTTATTTATTTAAATTCCAAACCTAGGTATTTGTTTAAAAGAAATGAAAACATATGTCTCCAAAAGTGTTTTTACAAGAAAAAATACGTTATTTATTCTAGCAACAGCTCAAGATGCTCATTGGCAGGAAAATGTGTCAACAAACAATATTATATGCATGCAGTACAATATTACACATCAGGGATTCATGTCGAGTGCCTTGCATTGAAACAAATAAGACTTAGATAAAAGGATACCAAGTGTTTGATTCCCTATAAAACTGTAGACAATACTAAATTTATGGGTAAAATCATCAAGCCAGTCTTATTTCTGTGCAGTTTAGCACTGATTGATTGGGGTGGGGTCCAATAAGCCCTTTTAAAGGGTTGTAATGTTTTATTTCTTGAATCAATTTTGAGTTGCATGAAACATTCATTAGCTACCTCTTCTATACACTACTATAAGTACAGATACTTTACTCAACAAAAGGATCTTTTAAAAAAAAACAAACCTTGAACTGGAGATCCTAAAGTTTTCCAGGTGAGGTAACCTGAGTGTTGAAATTTAGTACGAAACACATCAGAAACCAAGTATGGCTGAAGGATGGATGGAAAGATGGACAAACGCCATAAGAACACAGCATTAATTAGCTATGTCCTCTGGGTGATGATGCATGGTTGCTTTTCAGTTTTCCTTCCTGTTAGAAAATAATATTTCTAATTCGGAAATGGCTCAGCAGAAATAGGTGCTTCCCAAGCCTGATGATCAGAGCTCGATCCCTGAAACATAAAAATAAATAGAAAGAACCAACTCTACAAAATTGTTTTCTGATGTCTACAGTGCATGTGGCAAGCATGCAATTGCCTGTCCTGTTGAATATACACACGAGTAAATGAATAAACTAGAAGACAAATAAATAAAAGTAGTGTTTATGGAAATTATGAGAATTGAAGTGTCTTTTGCTGTACAGGGAACATTCTTATTGGTCTAAGGGGAAGAGGGAAATAAAAGATTAAGGAATGGAAGAGTCATGTCATAGTGGAGACATTGGTATGCTTGAAGCAGAGGCAGTGTGTAAGGTTGCATGTGCATCATGGGACAGATAATTTTTTTTTTTTAATGAGACAAAGGACTATAAATACATTGAGGTCACTGAGTGGTCTTTGTAAACACTTGATTTAAAGAAGATCTTAGAAAACATCATTCATCCTATATGTTTGTTTTCTACAGAGTATAGCAGTGAGGACCTGCAATTGGTTAGCTTGGCAACATAGCCCTTGCCACAATACAGACATGAAATGATGAAGGCATGCTGAGAGTAGAATTAATGGGAGTGCTAGTTCCTGTTACACTCTGAGTTCAGGATCACCGTAGTCAGGGCTCTACGTATCTTAAGAATTGTTTCAAAGTTTTGCACAAGCACTGTAATATTTTCTGTTTACAGTAAATTTGTATGTATTTGCACCATTTACTGTAAAGTTCTTTTGTTTAATATGTGGTAATAAAACTAGCTGGTAGAGAAGTGCTTGAGTACAAAAGATAGGAAAGGTGATCTGGAAGCTTAGGACTCTAGTGATTCTTACTAGACTATGTTCCAAGCCATGAAAAGCAAGGCAGAGTTAGAACTGTCATCTTGAAAGATAGATTATTTCAATAATAGAGGGTAAGAAGAGCCTAGTAATTGTGCAGAGCTGTTAGGACTCAAAGTTAGAAATGTGAGCAGGTGTTTCGGTAAACTAGCTTTCTCAATACTTTGTTGTAGGCCACCAGACAAAGGGAGCAAGTGGACTGTGAAATTACTTGAGCACATTTAAAAGGCTTGTAAAGAGGCCAGGGTGGAAGTAATCATGAGAAATTTTAACTATACAGGGAGAGACTGGCATTAAGCAAAAGAGACAAGACTGGGAGGTTTTTATGGTTTCAGAATATGATTACGTTTTGACTCTGTATGTCATCCTACTAAAATGAGCATACTGAAAAACATATGCCTATACACTTACAAATGAATGGAGAAGTCTGGGCATCGAGGTGCATGCTTGTAAATCCTCATATTAAGGTAGCAGAGACAGGAAAATAGTGAGTTAGAAGACAGACTGGTTTACATAGGGAGAGTCTCAAAAGGATACACTGAAAAAAAAGTTAGGTTTTAGTTGTAACTAGAAGGATGATTAAAACTGTCAAGAAAATGATAATGGGCCTCTGAGATGAATCAACTGGTCAAATTGCTTGTTGTACAAGCCTGACAACCTGAATTCAATTTCCTGGAACCCAGTAAGAGCAGATTCACTAGTGCACACCTGTAATCCCGGTACACCTAAAGCAAAATTGCCCTGAAGCTCCAGTTGTCAAAGAAATAAAAGAGACCTGGCCTCAGCAAATTGCAAAGTTGTTCCAAACCATATTCCCAAGGTTGTCCTTTGACTTCCGTACACACACTGTACCATGTTCACAGACCCCCACTAAATAAATAAATAAATAAATAAATAAATAAATAAATAAATAAATTTAAAATTGTATTTAGATTAAAAAGTAGCAGTTACCAAGGTCAGATTTAGGTCAAGAGGCCAGATTTGGATGCACAAAACATTAAAATTATAGTAGCGTTGACAATGTAAAATTAGGGAAAGAACTCTGTAGCCACATTAAAAAATTAACAAGAAAATGTACTATAGCAATGTTTCCTGAAAAGGGAACTAAGATTAAAATAAGCAAGCATGGCTTTGAAAGGAAAAAATCCGGAGGTGCTTGTAAAAAGATGATTGTTGATTTCTAAATTGCCTTCCTGATCTTTACTGTGTTATTGGAAAGAGCTGGCATATGTATTGGCATGAGCAAAGGAATACCTGACTTATTGAAAATAAAAAGAAGGATCGGCACATCTGGAGTGACTGGAGAGACAAAGGACCAACTTCTGGGGCTCACTGGCTGAGAGCTTTGAAACTGTGTCAGTGTGGATGGATGATGCTCCCAGGCTCCTGGTGCTTAGATCTAATGAAGAGATCAATTCATCAAGTTGCAGACAAAACAAAACAAAACAAGCATAAGAGAGGACCCTTGAGCAGGGCACGGACTAAGACAGGCTCTGTCTAACACACCTCAGAGATTTATGCTTTTGGAAAACAGTAACTTTTTTTTTTCTGGCAACTCACAAATTCTGTACGTGTGTTGGGAAGGTTCGAAATGTATTTGATTTGCTCTGAAGCAGGCGTAATGCACCCAAAACTATGAGGACATTTATTGTAAGCCAAGAGATGAGAGAGAAAAATCCTCATAGCAAATGAATACTACTTTTGGCAAGTGACTCTTCCTGGTCTCATCTGGATTACATCTGAATAGCAATTTGAACAAGAATGTGATTTGACCTGCCATAGAAACTAAGAAATATTAGTGTCACACTTTGCCTTACAATTTGTATGTTGATTTTAGTTACTCTTTGGAGGATACTGAATTTAGAAACAGAAAGAGAAATTAAAAATGATGTAAAATGTACAGGTTCAAGGGTTTTTAAGTGTTTGTTAGCATACAATAACTATATAGAAAAATGAGTTTCATTATGATATATTCATATGAGTTCACAATACGTTTTGCTCATATTTACTGTCCTCCACTATCCTTTCTTGACCCTCTCTTGCTCCTATTCATCTTTCAATGGTTATGTATATGTTCCAAATATATTTCTTGCTTCTGATCACAATTTAAAGTATATAATTCTCTTATAAAATATTTAATTGTTTTCCTTCTAAAAATAAGATGTGATGCGAATGGAAGAGGGAAGGAATAGGCAAATAAAATATTTACAGATTCTAAGAGGGTGAGAGTTCAAAATAAGAAATATCAAATCCAGCCTGTACATCTAGAAGCAGCACAGCAAAGAAATCATTATAAATAAATAAACCCAACCTGCTGTAATTATCATAGGATCACATTAAAAAACATTTAATTGTGAATAGTGACTTATTTTCAGTATGAATGTTGTCTACATACTTAAATTGGGTATATCTTCCAACATTTATATAATATAGTATACTTAGCAAACAGAACAGCTGATAATTTATGCCAATAATCTGGTAATGGAAAATGGTTCGCTTGCATTTGTTCATACTTGATATTTACATACTATACTGCTTTCTCAATGGAGAAGCTCCAAGACATCTGGGGTATATTCCCAGGAAGACTGTTTCTCTCTCTGTTTTATTATGGTATATTCATATGCATACAGGTATTTAAAAATAGTATAGCCCTACTCCTACTAAGAATAAAATTCTTTTGTCTTGACTTCCGTTACACTGATGTATTCAGTAATAGACTAAGACTTTTATAAAGAAAAACAGTAGGGAGTTTATATGATCCTTATGACCACAGTAAAGCTCATTTAATCAAGAAAAAACCCACATACATTTAGCCTTAGCTATAAGGTTAACTTGGAATTGAAAACAGAAAAGAACTGGCATTGAGAGTTGAAACACATAATTAAGAAACTGAAAGCTGTTCCTAAACACAGACAAATCTTCCCCCAAAGTGCTCTTTTTCTGTATTAGTAATAAAGAGAAAAAACTTGTTAACCACCAAGGACTGTACAAAAATACAGGTAAAGAAAGCAGATGAACTGCATAAAGGTCTGCTATGAGGTAATAGCATATTATCCAAGCTGTAAGAAAAATGGAGTCAAATGTGGATTTGGGCTTGAGAGAGAATAATTGGGTCCTTGTGTTTGGTTTGAGGCTGATAAATGGGCTGATGAGTTTCATTTTGAAAAGTATTTTATGGAGTCCAGAAACAGAGAATAGGTTTGGCCAACCTACTGTCTAGAGATGTATGTATGAGAACAATGCTTCATGTTCCCTGCAGTAGAAACATTTGTTCCTTAATAATGACTCTATTTTTCTTCCAGTTCTATAGAAAAGAAACCCAGAGACAATTAGAGCTTAAGACATAGGCAAATTGAGCATGAGATATTTGGAAAATCCTGACTGTTGTGCCAGTCAGTTTACGAGTTGAGACATAAGTTTGATTATCCTTATCTTAAAAACATAATAACGAGTGTTATCATTATCCATAAAAATATAGTGATGATTGAAACTGCTCAATTTTGAAAAGAATTATTTGCTTCAGTGTTCAGGAACACAGGTAACACCTCCAATATTTTAATCCATATTTCTCCAGGGAAGTAGAAAAACAGGAAATATGGTATTACACTGATAAACAAGTAAAGTTTATGCCCCTGAACAGATAGTTAGAAGATGTCTACGCAGAAAACAAATTTGGGGCAAAACAATTTGCCAAGCTTAATATAACCCAGATGTTGAATCAGAAGAAAAATATTCCGAGATTTATAACAATTTGTTAGAAACAAGTTGGATGAATACTAACAATATCATTTTCTGATTCGGTTGGTCCTGCTCCTCCCCTTCTTCCTAGATCATCGAATGACTTACTTGATTACTTGATGTGAAGAAATATCTGGTCTTATTTCTGCTGGTGGTTAAATGGTTCAATTCAGGAAACTGTTACTACAAAAATAATTTCATATTGTTAGTTGTAAGCAGACATAGATATATAGTATTACAAGATATATTTTGAATCCTATCTCACTGCTCACATCCAAATGTCTCAACTGGTTCAAAAAAAACAAACACTATAAAAATATTAGCAGGGTTGTATCTTTTGAGACACTATTAGTTAATTTTTTCTCTTGCTGAAATAAAACATCATGAGCAAGGCAATTTATAGAAGAATGAGTTCATTTGTCTTACGGTTCCAGAGGGTTAAAAATTACCTGGGGGGAGCATGGCAATAAGTGGAAGGTATGGCAACAGGAATGGGAAGTTGAAAGCTAACATCTATAAAAACTAGCACAAAGCACACGGCCAAGTGGAAATAGCCGTATGCTTTTTTTTTTTTCTCAAAGCCAGTAGCAGTGCCATGCTTCATGCTTCCTTCAGCAAGGATGCAACACCTAAGCCTCCTCAAATAGCACTACCCACCGGGTCACAAGCTTTCATATATATGAGCCTATGGTGGGCATTTCTCCTTCAAGCCACTACAGAGACCTTAATATTGTCTTACTACGATAGGTTTCAGGGTTCTCATAAAGTCTTTGTTTCTTACTAAAAGTTTTCTTGTCATGCACATAATTACACTAGTCATGCAAGGCAATATATAGAGTTGCTAACAGCTAAGGTTTGAAGTCCTGCTGATTGAGTCAGAATCCTGTGTTCTCCTTTTAACCTTGGGCAAATCACATACCTACCAGTGACTGCAATTTTCCTCATAGCAAAACGAGTACAAATAACTTGACCAAATAATCATCTCTGTAAGTATTTTTATGGCCTTTTAGTATGTGTGTGCATCCTTGTGTGTATTTGTGTGTATACATATATATTCCTATATATAACCTATTTTGTCTGTATAATGTTACTTGGACGTATGTTTTCAAGGTTGACTGGTTCTAGACAACCAGTTGGTGTGCTCTTCCTCTCCTTGGCTGCCTATCTGTCTTTGTCAATGGTTGAAGCCTTGTGGGATTTTCCCCATCCTCTTTGGCCTGCTCTTTGGTGACATCTCTGTTTGGTTCACATTTAGGCAGTCGTGTTGATGAGACTTTATGACTATAACTATATTACTAGGAGACACAATCCTGCCTCTGATACACTTAGATATTAAAAATTATTTTCGATGTTTGAGAAGGAGAAAATATTTTTAAATGATTGCTTCATTCCTTCCAATAGATATCAAAGTACGATTGTTAAAGATGTGAAATTATATAATTCACATTTGACAAGCTTGTTACATGTTAGCATCATTCATCTCATCCTCTTGTGGGTATAATTAGTTTTCTATTGCTGCTGCCACAAATTACAACAATCTTAGACTGTTCTGTAAATCAGACATATGAAATAGGTTTCACTGAGCTAAAATCAAGAAATTGGCACAGTTACATTTCTTTCCAAAAGAGCTGAAGAAGAATATATTTTTCTTTACTTTTTCAAGCTTGTACACATTATCTACGTACCTTAGCACATGGTCCTTCCTTCCACTGTTTTTTTACTACCTTTCTATTAAAGATAGGGTTTTACTATATAGTCCTGGATTGCTTCAAACTCACAGAAATTTGCCTGCTTCTGCCTCACAAATACTGGGATCAAAGGTGCGTACCAATATGTCCAGCTTTGCTTTAAAAAACCCCTGTGGAGGCTGGACCAAAGGCTCTGGGTTTGTTCACTCTCTACTTTGTAAGTTCAAGTTCAAATTCAGCCTTGACCACATGAGACCCTATTTCAAAACGCTAACAGGCATGTGGTTGCCCATGCTCCAGTAGATAGCCCCACATACATGAATATATTAGCAGCACTAAGTAGACTCATTTGGTTAAACCAAAATAGAGGAAGAAATTGAAGTGGAAAGGGAAAAATGGCAGTGAGGATATGGAAGAAGTTAGAGCAAAAGAAGTGGGGGTGGATTCGATCAAAACACATTGTATAATGCAGGAAATTCTTAAACAAGAAAGTAAAAAATATAAAATACTAACCAACAAAAAAAACCTCTGTGCTTGCATTCAAGTCAAGTTTCTCTCACATAATTTCCATTCAAAATTGTCACATTTACCACATTTCTAAATCTATTTTTGTCATGGAAAGTAATACACATGCAGGTTCAGACAGTTAAGATGTCCTCATGTTTGAAGATCATATTTCTAAAAATTACAACATATGGTGATATCTGGACCCTAGCTCACTAGTCATAATAATCTTTTTGTTTGGTTTGGTTTGGTTTTTAAAGACAAGGTTTCCATGTGTAGCTCAAGTTGTACTCATTCTGTAGACCAGGCTGGCCTCAAATTCAGAAAGCTGCCCGACTCTGCCTCCTACATGTTGGGACTGAAGGCATGTACCACCAGACACAGCTACTAGTCAGAATCTTAATGTTTGCCACACTATAACATGTTTGAAATAGAATCTCCTACACTACTTTCAAGGTCTTCACTCTCTCTAATAAACCTGACTGAAAAGCAATCTTACATTTGACTCTTTAGTATTTTGAGGACTGGAGTCAACATAGGGCTTATACTATAGTATACTACTTTGACCCTTTTTTAGGGTTAATGAAAAGAACTTAAGAGATGTTATGAAGGGTGTGTGTTTTAGCTGCCAGAAGAATTAGCTAGATCCATTCTACTTATTCAAGTACAAAAGGTCATAGGCTAGGGAAGAAGTGGTTATAACATAAAACTCTAAGCTTTTATAGGGTCATTAGAATATGCAAATCCAGTAATTGAAGAAATGGGGTTATCAAACTTAGAAGGTTAAGGGAATACTCTCAAATGAGCTATAATGTCAACAAATCCATAACTCTTGCATTTAGAAGAGTACCACTTGTCCTTTAAATGCTTATTTTTTCTGAGAAATTTAGCTGACTATTTCTGTTTTGATGTAATTGTAAAAGGATTCTGTGAATTCAAATAAACTACAATTCCTGGTCCTCCATTCTAGCGGAGACTGTAGCCTGACCATTTAACAACAAAACAAAAACAAGTGAATCAGTAGAGGAAAACTAAGTGAAATTCCTGTGTGATAAAATCAAGAGGAGCCATTGATTCAGAGAAGGGATAGTAGACCTTACAGTGGAATGTCTAGAAAAGGTACTGTGATAGAAAGACTAAATTTGACTTTTAAGTCAGTCATACAAACATCACAAACATTGGCAACTTTAGACTCAGTAAATCAACTAGAAAGAGTTTAGGCAAAGTAATTTAAAAAGTAGGATCAAGTATCTTAGTGCACCTTATAGCTCTGACAACCAAAGAGTGAATGGTTCCCAAATAGAGAAGGTTAAATAAATTATGATAGTGAAGTATGGGTGAATAGTATGAAGTTACTAGAATTATATTTTGAAATAATTCCTCGTGGTTGAAAAATGCTCATATTATATTGTCGAGCTACTAAAAAATGTTGCAAAACTATGCTGTATCATAGAGATTTGATATTTCAATTGTGAATCTTCATAATAAGTCAATAAAATGCATTATTTTTCTAGTAGAAAAAGTGTAAGGACAGACACTTTTCCTGCTAGAGACTGGCAAGTCACAAGGAACTTGTCTTGTGCCTATCCTCCTGTCCAAGGAGTCAAGTAGAGCAGCTGCTACCTATCAGAGCTCCTTCATGTTTTCCCTAGGAGTCTTTGTATCTAAGAATGAAAATACCTTAGGAAAGGGTCCTGTCACCTACTGCAAGGGAGACCAGGCTGAGTTTATTTGGGATAAAATGAGGTAAAGCAGGAAACATAGATTGGATAAAAATACAGCAGACTTTACAAGGAGTATCACACATGACATTCTAGAATCATGGTTCTGTATAACTCCTGCTGTTATAAGAGAGAATGTCAGAGCCTGTGCCCTACCCTACCAGCTCCAACAAGCCCCTCTCTCTTCTCTTCTCTTCTCTTCTCTCTCTCTCTCTCTCTCTCTCTCTCTCTCCTCTCTCTCATTTATTCCTTAAGAATTTCACACAATATATTTTGATCATGTTCTTTTCCTCTAAACTTCTCCCATATCCTCCCTGACCTCCTCCCTACCAACCCAACTTCCGCTTCTTTCTCTCTTAAAAGAAACACAAAGACACAAGGTCAACTACTTGGGAGCAAAGGGCTTGCCCTGGAGTATGATTGATAAACTCCTTTAAAGAAAACTGATCTTTTTCTTCCATCAGGTATCAATTACAAATAGCATTTGGGACAGGCGTGAGGTCCCATTTTCCCTCATCCTTGCTGGAATTTTGTCTGGCTTCAGTTTGTGCAGGTCTTGTACATATTTTCATGGTCTCTAAGTTTATATGTGCATCATTACTGTTGTGTCTGGGAAATGCTATTTGCTTGATACCATCCACCACTACTGGCTCTTACAATTTTCCCACCTCCTCTTCTGCATACAGCCCTGAGCAGTAAGAGAAGGGGTGTGAGATTGAAATCTCATTTAGGATAGTAAACACTGAAGTTTCTCCTCTGCACATTCACGAGTTATGGGTTGGGTTTATGTTCTAATTACCATTTACTGTAATAATTTTCTTTGATAAGAACAACATGCCATTAGGAATCATTTTATTGCTATGTTCATCTAGCAAAATAATAGTAATAGTAGGTTTGCCTGTAGGGCCAATGACCTATCTAGCCTCAGGTTCTTGGCTTCATTGATAATAACCAAAAAGAGGTTCTATCGCATGAACTGGGTCTAAAATCCAATCAAATGATGGTTGTCAGCCATGCATTTTCAAATAAGCCAATTAATGAAGCCAAATTAATGAAGCCAAGTGAAAATGATAAAAAGGAGAATTAGTCAACACAGACATATATTGGGAAGGACAAAAAGTCAGTTTTCCTGGTCCTACCTTGAGGGCAAGATTTAAATAGAAAGAAAAAGATATGCATAACTAAGGAATCTGACAAAAATGTGGTCCCTACCCATCCCTGTTCATCCTATATGCCCAACACTGTCTTACCGACCATGGTCTCAGCTCCTCTCTCTCTCTCTCTCATATATATAAAATCTTTTTCAGAAGGCAGGTTCATCCTCTGGCTGCTTCCAGGTCTCAGCCTTATAAGTTTTCCAGTGTGAGGTTTTCCTGGGGAAATTTCAATTTCTAGGATCTGTAGTTTCAAAAGTCTAATAGCCAAAGGGGTGGCCATAATACCTTTTGAAACATCTGCCAGGATAGTTTTATTGCTTGGATGGAGGAAGTTCGTAGATAGGAAACAGACAGGTGGAAGGTCACTAATGCCTGATCTTGACATAGGAAAGTAGTGTCTCCTTGAGAATGACAGAGGTTTTTTTTTTTTTTTAGCTGCAAATACACTTTAACCCAGAAATCAGTTGACAGTCACTCATAGTCACCCCGTCAGTGGCTTTTGAATTTTTAGTTTATGGATTCAATGAATGAAATTTGGGGCTAAAAAGTTGACTCAGCAATTATAAAGAACCAGTGTTTAACTCCCAGCTCCCATGTGGCAGCTGACAACCATCCATAACTACAGTTCCAGGAGACATGATGCCTTCTTCCGACCTCCAGAGGCATCTGATGCACCTGTGGTGAACAGACATCCATGCAAGCAAAACACTAATATACATAAAATCATAAAATCTATAAATCTAAAAAAGAATGGAATTCATATACAATGGCAAGATAAGCTTAAAAAGGAATTTTATTACAGACTCATAGGTAGGAGCTTAAAAGAGAGAAGGAAGAGCACTGTAAAAAGGAGGAGGGAGTCCCTGGAAATGAGATACTGTTGTGAATGCCCACCCTGGAGTTAATGATTTACTAGTTGGAGGCATAGAGAGGAGGTGGTGAACTGCTCAGTGTATGTGGCCCACTCACAAGGTAGTACCTCTAGGTACTTATATGTTCCATGGCAACCCTTAGTGCAGTGTTCAGGGAGGGGTGCTCTTTTAATGGAAGAAAGATAATGAGAAACTAAACTGCCCCTGTTGCATCCTTAGTCTCTGGACAGCACACAAAAAAAAATTGGCTTAAACACTTTGTGCATCTCTGGCCTCTGACAATGACAGACTTGAAAAAACCAAAGATATCTAAAGAATATCTACAGACTTTGGGGATCTCTGCCCTAAAATTGCCTGGCCAGTTTCTGTTTCCTGTGTTTATCCATAGAGATGAAGTAGCAACATGAATTTTATGTCTCAACCATTTTCCAGAGTTTTAAAAGCAGCCAAAACTTTCATTTCTAGGTATGTACCCGACAACAGTGAAAAATCAGTCAAGCCAAAATTTTGTGCAACAATCACCATAGTGGCATTATTCATACTATCCAAAATCTTGAAAAAATTTTCATCAAATTTTGGATAAACAGAATACTATATATTCATAAAATGTGATATTATTCAGCAGTAAAAATAAGTAATGGCAAAAACTATTGTATGAATAAATCTTTAAAATATGGTAAATGAAAGAAGACAGAAGCAAAATGCTTTATGGAATTCCAGCCATAAGAACTGTATGTAAATACACTCATCTTTTGAGGTAGAGAATGTTTAAGGATAGGGATGGAACACTGGTGATAAATTAGTATCAAGAATAGGGCATAACTATTTATAAGAATATAGACACTTGAAGTAGTGAAATATACTAATGTGAGACAGGGAATGATTATATAATCCTACTTTTACAAAAATAATTGAGCTATATGCTTAAAAATAATGAACATTTTGTACATAAATTATAACTTTATAAAGTTATAAAATGAAAATAGTATATTAGATTAATTTAAATACAATAAATTTTTCTTTCAGTATTCATGACAAGCCATGACTGTATGCCTTCCTGGTTGTCAATAACAAAAACATTCAATAATGATATATTTTTTTAAATGTCAACTTGAATATACAATCCGTTTAGTTCCAGAGAGACTCAGAGGACAAGGGTCCCTGTAGTGTATACAACCCTGGCTATTTTAGTTTCTTTTTTATTGGTAATGATGAAGAAGCACCTGCTAGAAGAAACACAAAGAAAGAAAAGTTCATTTTGGCTCAGAGTTTCAGAGGTTTGGGATTTGTTTGTTTGTTTTGTTGATTTGTTTTGTTTTGTTGCCAGAATAGAATGGATGTGGTATAACAGCTCTCCGCAGTGCTAAAAAACATATGGTGGAGGTTTCTCCTATGTTTATGGGTTAAGCAACAAAGCAATTGGTCTACTACTAGAAGCAGATATAACTTAAACACATCACCATTACTCAACAACTTCCATTCTCCATGCTCTACTTCCTATTAGGTTTTCGAGTAGGATTTTTCTGTGTGCCACCAGTGCCAGGCTAATATGTGTGTGTGTGTGTGTGTGTGTGTGTGTGTGTGTGTGTGTATTATTGATAAATTTTTCATATAGTATATTAAGACCATGGTTTTTCCTCCCTCAACTCCCCCTAGGCTCCTTTTCCATCCAACCCACCCAATTACATACTGTCTTTCTCTTTAGAAAACAGGCATACCAATATGAGACAAAAGTCTTAAAAAACACCATTGAGTTCATTTTGTGTTTGTCATCTTCTGCTGGGCATGAAAATTACACCAGGGCATCCATCCTGTATACAGTCACCAAACTCAGACACTATTATGGGTGACAAGAAGTGCTTGCTAAAAGGAGCCTGATATAGCTCTCTCCTGAGAGGCTCTGCTGGAGCCTGACAAATGCAGAGGATGCTCACAGCCTACTATTGGACTGAGCATGGGGTCCCCAATGGAGGAGTTAGAGAAAGGACTGAAGGAGATGAAGGGGTTTCCAACCACATAGGAAGAACAACAATATCAACCAACCAGACTCCCCAGAGCTTCCAGGGACTAAACCACCAACCAAGTAGTACACATGGAAGGACCCATGGCACCAGCTGCATATGTAGCAGAAAATGGCCTTGTCAGGCATCAATGGGAGAAGCCCTTGGTCCTGTGAAGGCTTGATGGATGTCCCAGTGTAGGTGAATTTGAGGGCGGGGAAGCAGAGGTGGGTGGGTAGGTGAGGAAACACCCTCATAGAAGGAGGGGGAAGGGGTATGGAATGGGATTTCAGGGGGGAAACCGGGAAAGGGGATAATATTTGAAGTGTAAATCAAGAAAATATCCAATAAAAAATACACCTAATAAGACCCCACTGATGAAACTAATTTTTTGTTTGTAAGTGGATGCCATTTGGAGATAGTTTCTCTGTTAGGGGTGGTAGCTCATCTTCACTTCTGCCACTGAGCACTGGAAGCTCAACTAGCATTTTATCAATTGAGTTTCTCTGTTTCCAGATAAAACTTTCTTATAGCAAGTTGACAAAAACAGACAAACAAACAAACAAACAAACTCAGACCCAAATGGATATACCTGGTATGTACTCACTAATAAGTGGATATTAGCCAAAGAAAAAAGAAAAAAAGTACAGAATTACCAAGATACAGTCTACAGAACTCTAAAAGTTCACCAAGCTGAAGGGCCCAAGTGAGAAGGCCTCAATTACCCTCTGGAGGGAGAAAAAGACAATCACAAGGCGGGAGTGAGGGAGGTACCTGGGAGAGAAAGGGGACAGTGGGTATGGAATTGGGGAACATGATCTGTTATTGGGTGGGAGAAAAGGACTGAAGCCCTGAGGGTCAGCAGAAAGAATGGAAACTGGCAACCTCGGCAAGTCAGAGGTTGGGGGGATGCTCTAGAATTTACCAGAGATCTGAGAGGTGAGAGACTCTCAGGCCTCAAAGATAGGGACCTTAGATGAAATGCCTGACAGTTGGGAGAGAGAACATGTAGAGCCCACCTAAGACAGGGCATCAAGTGAGGGATGGGGTTGCCATCCCACAGTCAAAACTCTGACCCATAATTGTTCCTGTCTGAAAGAATTACAGGGATAGAAATGGAGAAAAGTCTGAGGAAAAAGAGGTCCAGCTACAGGGCCAAAGTGGAAACCAGCTACAAGGAAGGCCCCAAGGCCTGACACTATTACTGAGGCCATGGAGCACTCACAAAGAGGGACCTATCATGATTGCCCTCTGAAATACCCAACACGCAGCTAAAAGAGTCAGATGCAAATATTTGCACCCATCTAATGGACAGAATCTGCCCACCCCTGTAGTTGAATTAGGGAAATGCTGGAAGAAGCTGAGGAGGAGAGTGACCCTGTAGGAGAACCAGCATTCTCTATTAACCTGGACCCCCAAGATCTCTCAGACACTGGACCACCAACCAGGCAGCATACATCAGCTGATATGAGGACCCAACATATATATAGCAGAGGACTGCTAGGTCTAGGTTCAGTCAGAGAAGATGCACCTAACCCTCAAGAGACTGGAGGCCCCAGGGAGTTTAGAGGTCTGGTAGGATGGAAGGTGGGGTAGTGGGGTCATTCTTGTGAGATCAGGGGGCAGGGATCAGGTATGGGATGTGGAACTGTTGGATTGTAGACCGAGAGGGGAATACAATCTGGAGGATAAAAAAAAAAAAAAAAAAAAAAAAAAAAGAAGATTAAATAAAAAAGAAGGAATATAAAAAAATAAATAATCCCAACCAACCAACCAACCAACCAAACAAACAAAAACCCTACCATCATGATAGCAAATTTACATAGCATGCACATGGGCTTTGATTTAACTTCTGGTATAGAAAATTAAACAAAAAATAACACAAGGAAAGAAAGGATATTTGATGATGTAGTATTGTCAAGTTACAAAGAGTTTTTAATTTGGTAAGGTCATCCCACACAAGTTACAAGTTACTATCAGTATGACTCTGACTGAAGTTGACTTTGGCTGAGGGCTATGTACTTGTTTGTCTTTACAATGGTAGTAGGAAGTAATGTGGTACTGAGTCTACTTCCTTCTATTTTCCAATAATGTATTGAGTTCCAATTCTTTTAATTATTATTATAGGTATCTGTAAATTCAGACACAGTTTTCAGCCAATTGAAAGTCTTTACCCTAGCCAGCTAGGGCTACACTTGGGTATTTGGGACCCAAGTGCAACACTGAGTAAAGTTAGAGTTTTTGAAGGCAAAAACCATGTCCTGGTATCTCACCCAGCAGTTGCAAGAGGTTGTGTGTGTGTATGGGATTGGGGGTGGAGGGGAAAGTAGAGGACTTTGTACAGGCAAGCGGTTTAACAGAAGCTAAGATAAGCTGGAAGGGAAGTTCTGAACTAGCAGGAAATTTAACAAAAGCTCAGATAAAGAGGTTAGCTTAGTGAAGGCATTCTGCATAATCAGGTAGTTTAACAGTAGCTAAGATAAGCTAGTTGGGCACCTTGACCTAAGGTTTCTAGAATAAACAAATTTTCCATGGGGCTTCCCATCCAGGAAATCAAATTTTAGTCAACACTAAAATGGCCTCAGCAAAAATACGAGACAGAGGAACCTCTGTACTGCCTTGCCCTGCTGTATCATGTGTTAAGTAGCATCTCAGGAGTAGTTTAAAATTAACTACAGGAAGAGTACACAATGGAAATTGGTTAATGCTGTAAATCAAGACTTTTGCTTTCAGACAGTCACTTGTTACTGAAGAACTAAGGGAAGACATGCGTATGTTTCATTTATATTTTCATGTTTTAATGGTCTGCCATTTTATCCTAGTTTTGAGGATGATGATGTCTCTGTTTTTTAGTTGTTCATTGTCCCTTTAAACGTATTGAAATTGTATGTAAAGGAAGGCTATTTAGCCATAGCATCTTGAAAATTATCATTCCAAAGTTAAAGAACTCAACATTAGCTAGCAGTTTAGATAAAGTGTAAGAATAGGAAGCATCAATTAATCCTGCATATATCTACTGTTCACAAACCAGAGTCAGTGGCGGAAAGTTGCTTCAGTGCTTATCAATCTGAATGTCTTTAATGGCTTTTCTCGATCAGTAGCTATAGAATAATGAGTATTGTTTATTAGAATAGGCATGGAATGCATCAATAATGAGGTCAATTAAAAGAAGTTGGCATCATATTGGTAGTAGCTGAGTCTCTCAAGCAAAGGTCAAAAGTGAGGGAAAAATCTTCACCAAGCAGTTGGTCTAGAGTCATTCACAAAACAGGAATTGAGAATCATGGAACAAGAGTTTTAAAATGTCTCCAAATTTCCTTAACCACTAACAGTGTTAAAAGACAGAGTTTGTAGAAACTTAGCTATATTATACAATTTTATTTGCAGTTTATCAATTGAGAAGTATCACTTGTGAAGCTACATAAGTGTCATGCTAGGCACAGCAGAACAGATAGTTCTGATGTAGTAGCTTTAGCATGGAAACAGCATAAAAACAAATTTGCAAACATGTTATTTCTGCTACTTTCCTTGTTAAGAGTTTACATGGGAGCCTTTCCTTATCAGGCTGAGTAAATCTGGATGGCTTGGCATTTGCCAAATACTGCTCTTGATTTCTGAGGAACTCATGTTTAGTGATGTAGAAGTTCATTTCAGTGTGGTCTTTTGGGGCCTGGTAGAGGAGGAGTATACTGTACATTAATGATTTCCCATGTAATTCCCCCTTCCTTGTGTGTGTGTGTGTGTGTGTGTGTGTGCACGCACACACACACCATTTTTTACTAATAACCAGGGGTGTGAAATGGCCTCCTGTGTGCTCTGCAAGCAATCTTTTTATCACTGAGCTATAAGATCAGCACCTCCCATGTAGTTTCACAACTGATTCAGTACCTTTCTTTCTCTAGGTATAGTATGGTTATTGATTGTTTTACTTTGCCTTATATTGTTATGATGAGGAACTGCAACTTGGGGGAGCAGAAGGATTTATTTGGCTTAGACTTCTATTTTGTAGTCTCTCAGGAGTGAAAGTCAGAACAGGAACTCAAGATAGGAACCTGGAGGCAGGAGCTAATATAGAGATCATGGGAAAATACTGGTTAGGATTGCCTCCAAGCTTTGTTCAGCCTGCTTTTTTATATAATCCAGGACCTTCTCCCCTAGGCTTGGCACCACTATTTCTTTCCCCACCTCTGCCATGGTCGGTGCCCGCCCACATCATTAATCAAGAAAATGCCCTTCAAACAGTCATAAAGAAACATTTTCTCAATTTACGGTTCCTTCTTTCTAGATGATAGCTGTGGATCAAACAGAGATGAAAACAAACCAGTACGTGGATGATTTTTCATTATCTACTTTATATTTTTCTATATTTAAAAACATTCCCAGCTGGGCAGTGGTAGTGCATGCCTTTAATCTTCATACTTGGGAGGCAGAGGCAGGTGGATTTCTGAGTTCACGGCCAGCCTAGTGTACAGAGTAAGTTCCAGGCCAGCCAGGACAGTAGAGAAAAACCCTGTCTTGAAAAAAAAATCCCAAATAAAATCCTCCAAATTATTGATTTTATAATCAATTATATTAATCCAAAAAATGAGATTTTAAAGAAGATAATCTATTATTCATTTGAATGTGCCACATCAGTGTGAGTGTATAATATATGTGTGTGTGTGTGTGGAGATGTACAGTTATGTGTACCTGTGTATATCTGAAGATGGTGTCGCGGCCGTTCTCTATCATTCTCTGTCTACTACATCGAGGCTCAATGTCTCTCTGAACTTGAATCTGGTGCTTTCTTGTTTTCTCTGCTAGGGTAGAAACCAGCAAGCCACAGGGAGCCTTCTGTCATCTGTCCTCTTGGGGCAGGATTACAGGCAGTTGTGGAACACCCAGATTCTTGTGTATACGCTTGACTCAAACCTCCAATCCTGGTGATAGCTTGGCAACTGCTCTTAGCTGCTGAGCCATCTCTCTAGTCCCTAAAATGAGATATTTTGCTTAAATTGGTAAACAAGAAGGAAAGCATAATAAAGCAACTGAAGAGTATAAGGTAAACAAATTTTGGGAGAGACATTTATTTGGATTTATAGCAGTAAGTGGTTAATATGTATTAGCCTATTATATTCCTCAGCAGTGAGGAAAAACAACATGCTTCAGTGGATTTCTATGCATTGTTTAGTGCTCTCAGTTCCCTGTTATCTAGTGTTAATCTTTTGATGCCTTTGAGCCATTTAAAATCTTTGTATATTATAAGAAACTGATAGAACAATGCAAATGATTACATGGAAATTAATTCTATGCAGAGGAGAAAGAAATTCAGCCCCAAATGAAGGCACTTTGCTTCCATTTACAAGTACTCTTCAATATTCTGGGTGTCACCTAAAAGCAAGCTTCACCAATATGTGCTGTGGGATGACAGAAAGAAAGGCACACCAAACATTTAAGGAGAAGGCAGGAAAAAGATACAATGATGTAAGTGGTTTGGGGAGTGGGGGTAACCTAAATTCAATGAAGAGCAATAGCAAGCCATTTTCATTTGCTGGGTGGCTGCTGTGAGCTTTCTGTTAATTCTGCGAGTGTTGCTTTCTTCTATTACTTTTTTTTCTAAATTGCTTAACTAAAATAGAAACAAATCTGTTAGACAAGAATCCAAGCTTCCTTTCTTGCTAGGGGCCTTTTGTGTTTGAATATGATAGTTTGCAAATATTAATGAATGGACTCTCAATTATCTGTGCTGATCTAGGGGAGTGTTAGTGAAAGAAAGCACTGCTCTAAAGTCCAGGACCTTCTCTCCTAGGAGGACATTATGGATATGTATCTAGGAGACCTGTACCAGTGATTTCCCATAGGTCTGTTTATGGACTATAAAGTCAGCCTGATATGCTTGGAAGGAAGTCATATACAGAGGGCACTCCTCTACATATTCTGTTTCCAGTATGAAAGAAAATTCCTGGAAAGAATCTGTATGTGCTAAGGCTAATGGACAGAGTCATACTTCAAAGCATGGTGAGAATGTTACAGGTCTGAGAGCCTAATTACAGTTTCTCCTGCTATCTTTAGCTGCCCCCTACCTCCTCAAAAGCCTTCCTTAGTGCACCTCTGTATCCGACAAAGCTCCTGCTAAACAGATAAAAACCTTTGGAATGCATTAATTTACCAAAACCTTATTGTCTACCAATCACAAGGCCAGAAGGGCTATCAGCAAGCAACTGAAGCTTATCTGCCTGGCTCTAACCCACTTCATGAACATGGAATCTAGGAGAAGGGAGAGAGGGGGCTCTACGTTCTAGGCTTTGGTCCTTTAGATTTGGCTCCAAAATAAGCTGTTTCTTATTTCCTTTAAAAGCTGCTCTCTTTCTCTCTCTCTCTCTCTCTCTCTCTCTCTCTCTCTCTCTCTCTCTGTGTGTGTGAGAGAGAGAGAGAGAGAGAGAGAGAGAGAGAGAGAGAGAGAGAATTAGAGTCCCCAAACTATTATTAACAAGTTACCTTGTAAGTCTTGTGTAAAATCTAGATTTCAAATAGTGTGGATAGCAGTAATTTTAAAAAGACCTTTCTTTGAGGACTACCTCTTAGGAGGACCATTTTTAAAAAAAGCTTTCCTTCAGCCAGAGATCAGATCTAACCAGAAAGGCAAACACAATGCTTCTTGATTGTTGATAAAGAATGAAAGAAAGTATGGACTTTCAACCAGCCCATAGAGTTAGTTTATGAGTTAAGAGACAGGCTTATGGAGAAAAACAAACAAAAAAACAGAAACCCAAAACCTTCTCTGTGTCTTCCTCACATCTTTCTAGCAGACTTGCTTCCTCAGTAATTAGTAGGGACAAAGAAAGCATTTAAGCAGTTAGCAGAAAAGCAATGGCAATAAAACGTAGGCTTTGTGTAGAGACCAAAAGAAAAGCATACAAAGCAATTGACAGCCCAGGCAGACAGTGAAGGGGCTGGAAAGAGGACTGTGAGATCAGCTGGATGATGTGTGGGAGGCAGCTCTCAGGGAGCAAGCAAAAGCAGAATCTTTAGTTATGACTCCATAGGAGATGGGGAATATTGAAAACAAAGCCGTCTTTTATATATTTCATAAAACTGTTCCTTGGGGGGCTATTCAGAACATACTGATTTGAGTTACCTGATCTTAAAATGTATACTGAGCATAAAGATTCGTTTTCTTTTCTTTCTGTCTTTTTCTCTTTTTTAAAGACTAAATTACAATGCACTCTCCAGTAGGATTCTTTTTCTTTGGTCACTTTGATCTATTTTACTGGAAACCTGGTGGACTAGGCTCAAAGCATTTGACTCCTCACAGAGGCTTACCTGTCAAAATCGTAACAACACATGATACTTCTTTCCAGTCAGATTTGAGGCTGGATAGATTTATATACTATAGAGTGAAAAATACACATCCTGTCAGAATCAGTGACCTCACTGAGGAAGAATGACCACAGAATGCAAGTGCAGGGCCAAATACTAGCTGGAGGACTAGAAAAGAAGTCAAAGAAGAACCATACTGAAAATGTAATCCTTGTCAAAAACACTAAAATGCTTGGCAAACACTTCAACCAAGAAAGTGACATTTTGTCTATAGTTCTACCCATTAGGGGTCATCAACAGACTGCATTAAGAAAGGAAAAAGATAAGAGTTTTGTCATTTCTTATCTAGATATTTACTGTAAATAGCAGTCCTTTGAGAGTATTTTCCTCCTGAAAACAGATGAATAGAAATTGAAATGCTGTTTTGAACACTGGTAAACTTCTTCAGGGCTACAATAGTTACTCAGTTTCTGGTTCTCCAAGTATCTCAGGTTGCCTGACTTAGGATGATTGATCTAGAGAACAAAATTCACAGGATAAATATGGATTTTCCAAATAGCCCCTTCTTTGCCAGAAGCATCTGGGATCATCCTAAGTGAGTCTATTAGCATCATGGCCATGGTAGGGTGCAACTTGAAACAACACAATGCACACAAAAGACCTAACGTCTTAGCAAGAGCAGTTCTGTTTTCATGAGTGTGAATCACTGTGAAGTCATACATGAAAATAACTGCAGTAATGGCTGAAGTTTCTGGTTGTTTTTATGCATTATCTTAATTAGTCCCCAAAATATACCAGAGAAGTGTCAACTATCTGTCATCTTATAGATAACTGAAAAGCTGAGGCACATGGTAGTTGCCTGAAAGGCTTTTATGTGTGTTTACTTGTTTGTATCAGAAGGAAGGAGAAAATCCCAGGTCTACATCTGTGTACTGAGGTTTCCTGAGTGATAAACGCTGAGCATTTTCTGAGATTTTATAATATTTTTTAATACAACCTATGAATCCAATAAAACATTTCCTGCCTTCTACTAAATTTACCCTAGGAAAATATCACCAGCTGGAATTTATTACTTGACTTGGAATTTATCAATTCTATTCACACCCTCTACAGAAAATATACAGTTGCTTATGCAGCTTTCAAGATGTGTCTCAAAAATAATGAAACTGATTTTCATTTGTGATCCATGAAACTCCCTTTTCATTTAACAGTCATACCTATAAGGATGAAGCATGAAATGATTCTGCATAAGATAAAAGTTATTGATGAGGAAGAGACCAGACCTTCTTTAACTTTCAGCACAATGTCTCCTGATGGAGACTATGAACAAATACATAAACATCCTCCAATTCCTCTTCTGTCTGGGTCGAAAAGTCTTCCAGCTTCAGGGCACTCATTGGCTAAGGGCTTCTTGTAATTAGACTGATGTTTCCCATCCTACTTGCTACTAGAATCTCCCAAGGACTATTGAATAGAGCATACCAAGATGGTAGAAGCATTTTAGGACCTGTGTATACAGTGCGGTAGTCACTAGGCACACATAGCTATGGAGCACTTGAAACGTGATTAGTGCTGCATAGAACAGAATGCATTCACACTGAGACAAGTAGTGGAAGTTTAAGCCACCACTGTATGAGATAGAGCAGGATGGTCAAGAGAAACACTTTGTAGGGTTAAGGGACTGGTTGCCCAAGGCCTCTGGAGACAGAGTCACTAGAAAGGTGTCATTTGAATCAGTATTCTTTATATTAGTCAAAGTTGACTGAATAACCTGTTTATTTAGACTCAAATTCCATTTGTTTTTCAAGACCACAATTCTAGACAACCTGTGTTTCTAAACATAATACTGCATATAGGATATATCTAGGTATTTATACACAACATTTTTTTTTAATTATAGAAAACGAGTGGTATTGTTACCAAGAGCAGCAAGTGTGTTGTACATCCTACAGAGGACATAAATTGTCCATAGCTTTAAGAAAGTGCCACATAGGAAAGTTTGTGGTATTTTTTTTTAAAGATAAATTAGGGAGCAATTATTCATTTTACAAAAGAATTCACCAAAGGGCTACTTTAAATAGCTAGCTCTCTAAAAATGAATTCTAAATAAGATTCAATTAACAAAAATTCAATTTGCACACAACTCTTCAAGAACACATCTGTTTCCTAAAATCAGCTACACCTGTGGATCATTTGCAAAACCTCCAGAGGCTGAAAGAAATTCTTCATAAAAGCTATGATGCTAGAATTCAAATCACTCTAGTCTTTACACAGTATGTATATGTGTGTAGAAATACTACACACACATGTCTGTGCATGGAAGTCAGAAATTCGTATTGGTTGTCTTCTAACATTCACCATATTTTATTTTATTTTTGAGACAGGGTTTCTCAAAGAGCCCACACCATATTGATTAGTGAAAACTAGTGGGCCAGCAGGCCCCAGAATTCTCCTGTCTCTGCCTCCCAAATATTGGGATTATGTACTTCTGTGCCCCATGTTTTATGTCATTGTTGGGAATCTGAACTCAAGCACTCTACTGGCTTTGGTGTTTCTACAGCACTTCTATTCCAAAGTTTTGGAAAAAACATTTTTTCTGTCAAAACAATCTATACTTTTATGAACTTTCTTTCCAGAGTAACTAACAACAGCCTACAATGGTTAGAATGTATTTGGAGTAGGAAAGAATGCATTCAACCAAAGAGTCCCCTCAGAATTGTTACTAAAATGGACACAAATAATACCAAGACTCTGATTTCTGGTCTGGCATGTAATGGGCTTAGAAGTCAACATGTCCTCCTAATAAGTCAAAAGCTGAGGACTCATTAATCAATAACTCTTTTTAGGCCATCAAAGTTTAGGTTATTGGGCAACTTCTGTCCCCTAATTTTGAGAGGGAGAGAAACAGAAGAAGGGACTTGTGTATACCAAAGAAGAAACCAGTGCACAGGTAGGAAAAATGGAAATTAAACTGGTGAAATACTGGGAGACTTAATGTTGACAAGTTTAATTGGTAACAAGCTTTCAGAAGGACCTGGTCATATAATATTTAATCAATGACAGAAAGCTGACTGGGAATTTCAGAAAAAATGTAAACAGCATACTTGTAAAGAATGTAGAAAATTCTCAAGAGACATGTAAGATATGTCACTAGGGGATGGAGAGATGGCTTAGTGATGATTAAGAGCAATGGCTATTTTTGCAGAGGACCCAGGTTTAATTCCTAGCACCTACATGATAATTCACAACCATTTGTAACTCCAGTTTCAGGGGACTGCATTCTCTCTTTTGGCTCCCATGTGTACCAATCATGTAGGTGCTACATAGAAATGTATGCAGAAGAAACAATATATATATCCTGCTGTAGGAAAGACAGTATCAGGAGTGTGAAGAGACAAGCCCTTTTTACCAGAAGGAAATTCTTGAGTAAAGAAAACCTATATCTGATAAAGGATTGCTATCCAAAATATATTTGGAATAGCCTTAAAACTGCGCAATAAAGCCAGCTGTGGTGTCACATGCTTTTAATCCTAGCACTAGAGAGGCAGAAGTGGGTGGATCTCTGAGTTCAAGGACAACCTAGTTTACAAAATCAGTTCCAAGACAGCCAAGGCTATGTAGAGAGATCTTGTCTTTGAAACAAATAAAACAAATCAAAAGCAAAAAATAACTGAGCATTAAAAAAATAAACACATTATTTAAAAATGGACATACCTATTAGAATGACCAATATTTATGCACTGACAACACCAAACCCTGGCCAAGAATGAGCCAACAGGAATTCTCATTTACTGCTGGCAGAAATGTAAATAAGTACAATCATTTTGGAACACACTTTGGATGTTTCTTACAACTAAAAATATTCTTAGAGCATACCACCACCATCCTGCTCCTTGCTATTTATCCAAATTAATGGAAATCTTTTATCTACATAAAAATATGCCTGTGGTTATTTATAGCAGTTTCATTCATAGTAAGTTTGAAATAACTAAGATGTTCTCCAGTAGGTTCAAAGTATGTATGCAATATGGCACATATAGATAATGGTATATTATTCCATTATAAAAGGTAATTGTGCTATCAAGCCATGAGAATATGTGGAAGAAAAATAAAAGCAGCATATTTCCAAGATGAAAGAAGTTAATCTGAACCATAACTAAGTTTCATTATATGACATTCAGAAAAAGACAAAACTGAAGATGGTAAAAGATTAGTGGCCAGGGGTCAGGAAAAAGGAAAAAAAAAATGAATAACTGGAGCATAAAGAAAATGTTAGGGCAGTGAAGCTACCCTGTATGATATGATATATATATATATATATATATATATATATATATATATATATATATCAGTCTATATTTGTTGAAACCCACAGAATGTACAGTAAGAGAAAATCTTAATGAAAACTGTGTAGTTTTTGGGTCAACACAGCACCATTCTTGTGATATATGTCCCCACTTGGGGATGGATGGATGGATAGATAAAGATAGATAGACAGATAATGTATAGAAATTATTTTTTCTATTAATTCATTCCCTCCCTGTTGTTTTTTTTTTTTTTTGAAAGAAAATGGCCTCCATAAGTCATAGTGTGTGGCACTATTAGGAGGTATGGCCTTGATGGAGTAAGTGTGTCACTGTGGGAGGTGGGCTTTGATGTCTCCAATGCTCAAACTAAGGCCCAGTGTACTTCGGTTGCTCTTCCTACTGCCTTCAGTCCAAGATGTAGAACTCCCAGATACCTCTCAGCACCATATCTGTCTGCAGGCCACCATACTTCCCACCATGATAACAATGGACTGAACCTCTGAACTGTAAGCCAGCCTCAATTAAATGTTTTCCTTTATAAGTGTTGCTGTTCTCATAGTGTCTCTTCACAGCAACTGAAACCCTAATTCCCCTTTTCTTTTATACAAGCAGTTGAACTCAGGGTCTTCTATTGGCTGTGCAAGCTTTCTACCACTGAGCTATATACCCTCCAATAAATTTCTCTCTGAACCTAACATTGTTCTAAATAGCAAAAATAAAACTGATTTTCAGAAGTATTATAGAACTTTGAAGTAACATTATATTGATATATATATTTTCTTCTAAAACAAGCCCATTTATTCAGTTGTCTTGCTATACAGCTGACTAGCAGTACCCTTTCTCACAGTATGTCCCATCTTGAACACAATCATGCCTGTCCCTACACCCATTATACTACAGCCATTTTTGGCACATCTCATTAGTGCTATAACAGTGTTTTTCAAACACCTTGTTAAAAATTTATAAACTTAGATCCTTCTCTTGTTCATCAGATTCAAGAGGTCTGAGGTAAGGTCTAGAAATCTGTGTTTTTAACAAGCATCCCAATGGATTTACATGAGAATAGTGCATAAAACCAAACATTTTTGATTTAGGCAACCTTGAATTTCATGCAAAACTAGTGTTTTTATTTATGTATTTGGATTAAGATTGGCTGTGGTTATTGAAAGCTTCATACTGAGTCTATCAAAAATTCTAAGTCATTCTGACAAACTCTCATTTTTATCTTGTTCATAATTTGGTTTCAGGATGGTTCTCATAAAATTAAATGTGTTCAGATCTGAGAGTGTTCCATTACATTAGCAAGGAAAACACAATAAATTCTAAGAATAACAGTCCAAATATCTAGAGTGTTTCTTTTTCTTTTGTAACAAAAATATATGCTACATTTTCTGAGGTATGTTAATTCAGCCTCTCAGAATATTAATGAGATTTATACAGAATAATTGCACAAAAGAGGAGAGTTATAAATGAAGTCAGAAAACTGTAGATCAAAATATTACTTCCTGTTCAAAAATAATTTTGCACGTTATGCATTTGTTTGGGAAATAAAAAGTATATGTCTCAGGAAACCAATTCCTTCAGTTCCCTCAAGCCTCTGAGAGGACCTACATACCTTATTTTCTTACCACTGAACAGAAGTGCAAAGCAATAACCTTTGGAGTACAAAGCCTTTCATGATTTTGTTTACAAAAGCCTTTGTCTGTAGGTGCACCTGTTAAGTAGTACACACTGTATAAAGATATCTCTTATTCATGTCTACTTCTCTGGGTGGCCAAGCTGAAACAAAGATCACATTTCAAGCATGTAGTGCTAGCTATGCCATGCTGAGAGCGGTGCACATTTTCATCATTTCTATCCTTTTAACTTACTACAAACATGCAAAGACTATGGATCAAACACTTTTTATTCTGTTTCAAATGATATCTTTCTTTTGTAAATTGTTATTTTGACATATTTACTATTCTTTTCTGTCCAGTAGAAAAATAAAAAAAATATTTCTCCCAAATACCACATAACTGTACTTTGTTATGCAACTGGAATTCAAAGGATAGATTACCTGGTTAGTAACAGATGCTGCTGCAGTGATTGGAATTTGGCCAATGCAAAGCAACCTTGAACATGTTCATATGACCAAGTGCGAGCTGTATAAAAATTCCATGCACCTTTTCTATCTAATTACTCTATTATGTTTCAAGCAATCACAATGCTGTGGATTTTATTTTGAGTGGGAGATAAAATTGAATCTGCCTTGTTAGAGTAAATAAAGAAAGGAAATTAACAACATCCACACTTCTAGAAAAAAAATGTTGAAGTGTGAAGAATCTTTTTTCCTGTAAGTGCTCAATGATAATTTTTTATATCGTCTTCATTTCCTCATAAATAAGAATTTTTTTGTGTTAGTGCTATATAATTTTATTCTCCAGTTGGATTTGAATGTGTATATTTTTGAAAGGAAAGATAATTGTATTATTGTGGAAAAAAACAATTATTCAACAGAGTGGAGTTGCTACTATGTGCATGTGTTTGTATTTGCATTGAGGAGGGAGAAAGGAAAACACTTGCAACTAATTAATTTTTGAAAGATTATACCATATTTCATGATCTAAAAAATTTATCTAAAAATTTTTAATCATGTTGCTATTTAGAAAAGGAAAATTTGGAGCTTAAATGGTACCTAAGTATTTTTTTCCTGTTGGAAAGAGCACATCAGAAAATTGAGCTTGTGAAAGGCAGAAGCTTTTAAGACAGGAAAAGGGTTGCAACTATCAAATGAAAAACAAAACTAAAACAAAGGGCCAATACCAATAATAAATTTATTCCAGTTCTTTGTTTGATCACCTTAAAACAAATATAAATTTTATATATTTTTAAGAATTGTCGGTAGAAAATATAGAAACAAAATGTCATTGATGATTAACCAATCTGATTATAATTAAGTATTGTTGCTAAAAGGCAAATACTAATAATAGCTACATAATCATGGTCTGGAACGCCATGGGTTTGCTATATTGTAGAGGAATTTTAATCCAGCAATATGACTAATAAGTCTAGGTATCACATCCAAAAGCCTTCTAGATCTATGTGATCCAGCTGGAGTGCAGACACACCCTGGATTATAATAGGATCTGTCTAGTATACAGCCATACTCTTAATACACATTTTTAATTCCAAAAAAATGTTGGTAAGGTTAATTGGTAGAAGGAAGGAGCCATGTTTGAAAGTGACATCTAATTGAAGGGCAGATCAGTGAGTGGAGTTCAGTTGAGTCAGTTCAGTCAGGCAAGGCAGTTGAGCTTGGTTTAGTTCAGTTTGGAGGCAGTTTTGCTGGAACAGCTTTACAGACAGATTTCAGGTAAGGATAGAACAAGCCAGATGATAAGAAGAAACCAGAAGATTTGAACATATTGCCAAAATTAGTTTGAGGCCAAGCAGAGCAAGTGAGAACCTGAGAGAACCCAGTTTGAATCAGTCAGCTTGGAGAGGAGTTTTGGCCAGAAACAGTTGAATTGAACCAGCCAGCCAGAGTTCAGAATGCATTAGAAAGTGTGAGCTTATTGAGCAATAAGCCTCTGAGACTAAAATTACATCTGGCAAATAAGTTACTTTTAGATTATATGGTATTAAACTTCTTTTACATTAATGACAAACTAATAAAAACTCACATAAGAGATTAAAAGTGTTAATCCCACTGGGTGAGAATAAGACCATTACCAGATTTATGAGACAAATTTGAAATGAGCTTTATTAAATATTGGCCATGGATATTGGCCAAGTCCTTACCTGGGATACCCAGAGAATGGTGCCAAATTACATTAGTCAGGGATGCATAAGGGGAAAACCCCCAAGGTTATGTACTTCCAGCCTTCATCCAATCAGGAGCAAGCATACAACCTGATGTACTTCTCACTTATACACACCTGCCTTCACATGGTTAAGCAGACCTCCTGTGCACTTGGGGCAACCAAGCATGTTTACAGAGGAAAAAAAAATGTAGCTTGCTTTTTTACCTGAGCCCTCATCATTCCAGGAAGTTGTCTTTCTTTGGACAAGTGGAGCTTACAGGTTAGAAGGATTTTTATTTTATAGATCTCTTAAGTACAGTAATTTAAGGTTAAAGCATAATGTTAACCATCACATTCCCTGTTGAATTGTATCCTGAGTCAAATCCTTGAGTCTGTGTGATCTAATAGCCATCAACTTAATGGCACCAAGTTAGGAATTCATGCATCCAGCTAAGGCATTAAGGATGCAAGGGCTAACAGTAATTTGAATAAACATAAGGGCCAAAGGCTCACATCAGAGTTACTATGAGAATACAAATAGTAATTTATTTCATCTCAGGTCCCTTTTTCCTGCAATTTTGTTTGTTGGTTTGTTTGTTTTTGAATATATCCAAATTATCCCTAATAATTAGCATGTAGTTTGTATAGAAATAATTTTCCTTTAAAGCCACACAATAATCTTCTTGTTCAACATAAAGCAGGTTGAATGCCTTATCATATTTAGAACTACTTCAGCTAATGAATCTACATGTTGATAAATCTGGGTCTATTTGGTTTTAATAACTACCTTTCCTGGTATGTCAATAGGTACTGTAAGCAGCCATTTTGTCCCTTTTGTCAATGAATTTCCTATGCACATAACATTCCAGCCTTTTGTTGTGGTTAAGAGTTAACATACTCTCTTAGGTAAGTACTTCCTGCAGAATTTAGGACATCATTATCAGGGCTGGGAAGATTGGAATGCTAGCCAAAAGCCTGGAGGTGATTCTGTCAATGAGGCATTACTCTAAAGCATCTGGTTTGCTGACTCAGCTGAAGAGACAGGGAAGAATCACATCAGCTGTACTGATTCAAATCAACTTTCAGTAAGTCCAGGGTTTTCCAGTTTCATATATTGGGCTAGCATGGTGTAGATCACTTTCAGAGCAGGTTGTAATCTGCAATTGATTCCTGGATGGTGTCTATCAGCAAATTGGAAATCTGAAGAGGCAGCTATAGATTAGAATAGAAGTTTAAATTTAGGAAATTAAATGAAAACTTACATTTGGAACTTCCAGGTTTACAGTCCTTATAAATGGGGGAGTAGGGGAGTCTAATGACTAGAGGAGAGAGAGAACCTGCCCTCAGGAATAGGATGATGGAAAAACTTAGTCTATTGATTAGCATGACAGGAGTACTTACTGGAGTACGTTTGACCTGTGAGAGATGAATATAAGATGTGACTCCCACCAGATGCAGGGACTGAGGAAAAACCTGGAGGTAAGAGCCTGCCTGCTTCCACCTGTGGCAGGAGTCGCCTGTCTGGGCCACCAGGCCTCCATAGACAAACAGCACAGGGAGAAAGTGACCCGCCCACTTGTGTGGAAAAGCCAGCAACAGGAGAACTCCAGACTTAGGGTCTGAAGAACAGCCAGCCGGAGAGAGAACTGGTCTCCCAGGAATATTGACAACTGGGCTGGAAGGAAAGACAAACCACAGTCAGAGAGAGAAAGACCAGCTAACACCAGAGATAACCAGATGGCAAAAGACAAGGGCAAGAACACAAGGAACAGAAACCAAGACTACTTTGCTTCATCAGAACCCAGCTCTCCCACCACAGCCAGCCCTGGATACCCCAACACACCAGAAAAAGAAGACTCAGACTCAAAATCACTTATCAAGAGGATGATAGAAGATTTTAAGAAGGAAATAAATAACTCCCTTAAAGAAATACAAGAGAACACAGGTAAACAACTGGAAGCCCTTAAAGAGAACACACAAAAATTCCTTGAAGAATTACAGGAAAGCACAATCAAACAGGCAGAATTACAGGAAAACACAATCAAACAAATGAACAAAACCATTCAGGAATTAAAAACAGAAATAGAAACAATAAAGAAATCGCAAAGGGAGACAATCCTGAAATTAGAGAACATAGGAGAGAAATCAGGAGTCATAGATGCAAGTATCACCAACAGAATGCAAGAGATGGAAGAGAGAATCTCAGGTGCGGAAGATACCATGGAAAATACGGACATAACAGTCAAAGAAAACACAAAATCCAAAAAGCTCCTGACCCAAAACATCCAAGATATCCAGGATGCAATGAGAAGACAGAACCTGAGGATAATAGGTATAGAAGAGAGTGAAGACTCTCAACTTAAAGGACCAGTAAATATCTTCAACAAAATTATAGAAGAAAACTTCCCAAACCTAAAGAAAGAGATGAAAATAAATATACTAGAAGTCTACAGAACGCCAAAATAGACTGGACAAGAAAAGAAATTCCTCCCATCACGTTATAGTCAAAACACCAAATACACAAAACAAGGAAAGAATATTAAAAGAAGCAAGGGAAAAAGGGCAAGTAACATACAAAGTCAGACCTATCAGAATTACACCAGACTTCTCACCAGAGACTATGAAAGCTAGAAGATCCTAGGCAGATCTCATGCAGACTCTAAAAGTACACAAATGCCAGCCCAGGCTGCTATACCCAGCAAAACTCTCAATAATCATAGATGATGAAACCAAAATAATCTATGACAAATCGAAATTTGCACAGTATGTTTCCACAAACCCAGCCCTACAAAGAATAATAAATGGAAAACACTAACTCAAGGAGGGAAACTACACTCAAGAAAAAGTAAGAAAGTAATCTTTCAACAAACTCAAAAGAAAATAGCCACACAAACAGTATAAACAACATCAAAAATAACAGGAAATAACAATCACTATTCTTTAATATCTCTTAACATCAATTGTCTCAACTCCCAAATAAAAAGACATAGACTGACAGACTGGATCCATAAACAGGACCCAGCATTTTGCTGCATCCAAGAAACGCACTTCCGTGTTAAAGACAAGCACTACCTCAGAGTAAAGGGCTGGAAAACAATTTTCCAGGCAAATGGCCCCAAGAAACAGGCTGGAGTAGCCATTCTAATATCGGATAAAATTGACTTTCAACCAAAAGTCATCAGAAAGGATGAGGAAGGACACTTCATACTCATCAAAGGAAAAATCAACCAAGAAGATCTCTCAATTCTGAATATCTATGCCCCGAATGCAAGAGCTCCCACTTTCATAAAAGAAACTCTACTAAAGCTCAAAGCACACATTGCACCTCACACAATAATAGTGGGAGACTTCAACACCCCACTATCAACAATGGACAGATCTTGGAAACATAAACTAAACAGAGACACAGTGAAACTAACAGATGCTATGAATCAAATGTGTTTAACAGATATCTATAGAACATTTCATCCTAAATCAAAAGAATATACCTTCTTCTCAGCACCTCATGGTACCTTCTCCAAAATTGATCATATAATTGGTCACAAAACAAACCTCAACAGATATAAGAAGATTGAAATAATCCCATGCCTCCTATCAGATCACTATGGATTAAAGTTGGTCTTCAATGGCAACAACAACAACAGAAAGCCCACATACACATGGAAGCTGAACAATGCACTGCTTAATGATAACTTGGTCAAGGAAGAAATAAAGAAGGAAATTAAAGACTTCCTAGAATTTAATGAAAATGAAAATACAAGTTACCCAAACCTATTGGACACAATGAAAGCAGTGTTAAGAGGAAAACTAATAGCTCTGAATGCCTCCAAAACGAAACTGGAGAGAGCATACACGAACAGCTTAACAGCACATCTGAAAGTTCTAGAACAAAAAGAAGCTAATACACCCAAGAGGAGTAGAAGGCTGGAAATAATCAAATTAAAGGCTGAAATCAACCAAATGGAAACTATAAGAACTATACAAAGAATCAACAAAACGAAGAGCTGGTTCTTTGAGAAAATCAACAAGATAGATAAACCCTTAGCCAGACTAACCAGAGGGCACAGAGACACTGTCCAAATTAACAAAATTAGACATGAAAACGAAGATATAACAACAAACTCTGAAGAAATTAAAAAAATCATCAGAGCCTACTACAAAAGCCTATACGCAACAAAATTGGAAAATCTGGAGGAAATGGACAAGTTTTTAGACAGATACCAATTACCAAAGTTAAATCAGGATCAGATAAACCATCTAAACAGTCCCATAATCCCCAAAGAAATAGAAGCAGTCATTAACAGTCTCCCAACCAAAAAAAGAACAGGGCCAGATGGGTTCAGTGCAGAATTCTATCAGACGTTCAAAGAAGACCTAATACCAATACTCTTCAGTCTATTCCACAAAATAAAAATGGAAGGAATACTACCCAATTCATTGTATGAGGCCACAGTTACACTGATAGCAAAGCCCTTCAAAGACCCAACAATAGAAAACTTCAGACCAATTTCCCTTATGAATATCGATGCAAAAATACTCAATAAAATTCTTTCAAACCGAATCCAAGGACACATCACAACGATCATTCATCATGTTCAAGTAGGCTTCATCCCAGGGATGCAAGGATGGTTCAATACTTGGAAATCCATCAATGTAATCCACTACATAAACAAACTCAAACAAAAAAACCACATGGTCATTTCAGTAGATGCTGAAAAATCATTTGACAAAGTTCAACATCCCTTCATGATAAAAGTCTTGGAAAGATCAGGAATTCAAGGAGCTTACTTAAACATAGTAAAAGCAATATACAGCAAACCAGTGGCCAACATCAAATTAAATGGAGAGAAACCTGAAGCAATCCCACTAAAATCAGGGACTAGACAAGGCTGCCCTCTCTCTCCCTATCTATTCAATATAGAACTTGAAGGTCTAGCTAGAGCAATTAGACAACAAAAGGAGGTCAAAGGGATACAAATTGGAAAGGAAGAAATCAAAATATCACTATTTGCAGATGATGTGATGGTATACTTAAGTGACCCGAAAAATGCCACCAGAGATCTCCTACAGCTGATAAACAACTTCAGCAAAATGGCTGGATACAAAATTAACTCAAGCAAATCAGTAGCCTTCCTATACTCGAAGGATAAACAGGCTGAGAAAGAAATTAGGGAAATAACACCCTTCACAATTGCCACAAACAATATAAAATATCTTGGTGTGACTTTAATCAAACAAATGAAAGGTCTGTATGACAAGAAC
Source organism: Rhynchomys soricoides (assembly GCA_019843965.1). NCBI lineage: Eukaryota > Metazoa > Chordata > Mammalia > Rodentia > Muridae > Rhynchomys > Rhynchomys soricoides. The sequence continues at coordinate 7,871,262 of JADRCH010007713.1, forward strand.
TTCAAGTTTCTGAAGAAGGAAATCGAAGAAGACCTCAGAAGTTGGAAAGATCTCCCATGCTCATGGATTGGCAAGATTAATATAGTTAAAATGGCCATCCTGCCGAAAGCAATCTACAGATTCAGTGCTATCCCATCAAAATCCTAACTCAATCCTTTGTAGACCTAGAAAGAGCAATTCTCAAATTCATATGTAATAACAAAAAACCCAGGATAACAAAAACTATCCTCAACAAAAAAAGGTCTTCTGGGGGAATCAGCCTCCCTGACCTCAAGCTGTACTACAGAGCAGTAGTGATAAAAACTGCATGGTATTGGTACAGTGACAGGCAGGTAGATCAATGGAATAGAATGGAAGACCCAGAAAGGAACCCACACATTTATGGTCACTTGATCTTCAACAAAGGTGCTAAAACCATACAGTGGAAAAAAGACAGCATCTTCAACAAATGGTGCTGGATCAACTGGTGGTCTACATGTAGAAGATTGCTAATTGATCCATTCCTATCTCCGTGAACAAAGCTCAAGTCCAAGTGGATCAAGGACCTCCACATAAAACCAGATACATTGAATCTAATAGAAGAGAGAGTGGGGGAAAAGTGTAGAACACATGGGCACAGGGGAAAAGTTCTTGAACAGAACACCAATGGCTTGTGCTCTAAGATCAAGAATCGACACATGGGACCTCATAAAATTACAAAGCTTCTGTAAGGCAAAGGAAACTGTAAATAGGGCAAAACGGCAACCTACAGATTGGGAAAAGATCTTTACCAATCCTACATTCAATAGAGGGCTAATATCCAATATATACAAAGAATTCAAGAAGCTAGACTCCAGAGATCCAAATAACCCTATCAAAAAATGGGGAAGAGAGCTAAACAGAGAATTCTCAACTGAGGAAACTCGAATGGCCGAGAAGAAACTAAAGAATTGTTCAACATCCTTAGTCATCAGGGAAATGCAAATCAAAACAACCCTGAAATTCCATCTCACACCAGTCAGAATGGCTAAGATCAAAAACTCAGGTGACAACAGATGTTGGCGACGATGTGGAGAAAGAGGAACAATCCTCCGTTGCTGGTGGGAATTCAAGTTGATCTAACCTCTCTGGAAATCAGTTTGGTGGACCCTCAGAAAAATGGACATAATACTACCTGAGGACCCAGCTATTCCACTCCTGGGCATATACCCAAGAAGATGCTCCAACATGTAATAAAGATGCATGTTCCACTATGTTCATAGCAGCCATATTTATAATAGCCAGGAGTTGGAAACAACCCAGATGTCCCTCCACAGAGGAATGGATACAGAAAATGTGGTACATTTACACAATGGAATACTACTCAGCAATTAAAAACAATGTCTTCATGAAATTCACAGACAAATGGATGGATCTTCAAAATATCACCCTGAGCAAGGTAACACAGTCACAAAAGAATGAACATGGTATGTACTCACTGTTAAGAGGTTATTAGCCCAAAATTTGAAATATGCAAGAGTCACTTCGCAGCAACAGTAGGGCTGTGTATGATGTCCCAGATGGAGGACTTGGAGAAAGGACTGAAGGAGCTGAGGGAGTGTGCAGCCCCAGGGAGGTAGCAACAGTGGCAACTGGTCTGACCCCTTGATATTCCTGGAGACTGATCCACCAACTAAAGAATACACATGGAGGGACCCATGGTGCTGGCCACAAATGTGCAGAGGAGGGTCTTGTTATCCATCAGGGGGAGGAGAGGTCCTTGGGCCTGCGGGTGTTAGTTCCCCCAGTATAGGAGAATGACAAGGAGGGAAGACAAGAGTGGGTGAGTGGGTGGGTGGGTGGGTGGGTGTGTTGGAGAATATCCCCATAGTAGCAGGGGGAGGGCGGAGAGAATGGGGAGGTTCCAAAGGGGAGATCTGGAAAGTGGGAAACATTTGAAATGTAAATAAAATATGAAAAAAAAAAAAAAAGATGTGACTCCCTAAAGCTTACATGAATTTTTACGTTTACAAAAAAAGATAAAAGTTTTAGGTGGATAAGTTATAGCAGGAAGTATACACCAAATTGGCTATTGATAAAAATTGTAGAGATTTACCAGCTATCTGGACAATTACCCTAGTAGGCACCTTCGATCTAAATGACTTCATTGTGGGGCAGAGGTCATAGGTCTTTGGCTATTACATAGGACAGCATTATATCTTCAGTTGCTGCACAGAAAGCATAGACCTTCAGCTGATAGACCCAGAAGGTATGAGTGATTTTTCTGTGGATGGGGAACTTTGGAGAACGGGCCTACCCTGACTTAAGCAGAGTAAGGCAGTCAACCCAACAGTATCCACACTGTGTGGCAGCAGTTGAGACATAAGGCAGTTTTCCCAGTGGTTACTGCCATCACCAACTAGGTCTGTGATCCACCTGTCTTCTTTATAGACCTTAGGGTTGACAATAGGAGCTGAAATTTCTGGAATATTTTTCCACTAAACATTTTAAATGCCATATTCAACAGATCCATGAAAAGGTTTGAAGATTATCTATTAAATATATCTGTTTTTAGTTACTCGATTTAATCTTAACCTTGAAAGCATATACAGAAGTCTCTAAATGAAGCCTATTTTGGTAAATAAATTACATTTGTATTTAGTATGACCATGAGGAGAATTCTGAGCACACTAAAGCATTCGATCATCTATAAGGTGAATATTAATTTGCACATCTTAATTATTTTTCAGATTTGCAATAAGTCAGTAGCCCTTATAAAATTAGGATTCGTATTTTTATCCCTACTAGGTTTAAGCTTTAAGAAATAACAATGTTTGAATTGACGCTATTTTAGTATCAAAATAAAACTATAAATTATAAATACTGTTCATTGTGGGCCTGTGTACCTGAGGCTATCTGCAGAGATATCTGGCTGGGCCAGTTGGGAGAGTTCAAGAGAAGGGGAAAGGGCACGAGCAGGGAAGGGGACCTTCCCAGCTGCTGTCACTCCTATTGCTAAGCCAAGCTGAGTTGGTAGAAGGTTGGGTACTCATTGATGGGAGTGCAGGGGAGCTTTGGGAGAGCAGTTCTCTTCAATGGTGGTGTTACAGTTCTTATGACAAACACTCTCAGACGATGGAGTAATTCTCACACACCTTTATTCCTTCTGGATAGGATCTTATATACAGTTTTTGGGGTGGTTTGCTGGAAGCAACAGTAGTTGCTTCCAATTGGCTTGGTCTGAGATGTTAGGGATGCCTCATCTACATGTGGGGTGTTGTCCCTATGTGACTGATGGCCACAAATCTCTTTACAGGGGGCTGTAGCTACATGACAGGGGCCTGGTGCCAGGAGCAGGCTAAGTTCCTACTGTCCCTTCAGGGTCTCCTATGCTTCTAGCCTTTGCTTGACCTTATCATGCTTCCTCTCACAGTCTACCACCCTGCTACACAATCCATAGGAAAACTGATAATTTTACACTCCTGGCTATTTTAGTGCACCATTACAGAATACCCTTGGTTTATCCAAATAGCTAAAGCTTAACATAGTTAGCGAAGGCAAGGAGGTTAGATGTATATTCTTAAGTCACTCTCTGTTAACCTGAAGAGACCTTTGGTAAGGAGAAGAGATTCTATAGGTTCTTTGCCAAACTGCTTAGATCATTGTCAGGCTGCATCATAACATACGAATATCCTAGTTTCTAGTGTTTAGTGTTTGGTGCTCATATGTGTGCCCCTAACTCTGTAGCTGATTATTTAATTTTAAGATTACATATTAGTAGACAGCTATATCAGGCTCCTTTCAGCAAACATTTCTTGGCATCCACAATAATGTTTGAGTTTGGTGACTGTATTTGGGATGAATCCCCACATGGGACAGACTCTGGGTGGCTTTTTCTTCAGTCTCTGCTCTACATTTTGTCTCCATTTTTGCTCCTGTGAATATTTTCTTCCCTTTTCCTAAGAAGGACCCAAGCACCCACTCTTTGGTCTTCCTTCTTCTTGAGCTGCATGTAGTCTGTGAATTGTATCTTGGGTATTCAGAGCTTTTGGGCTAATATCGATTTAGCAGTGAGTGCATATCATGTGTGTTCTTTTGAGACTGGGTTACCTCACTCAGGAAGATATTTTCTAGTTCCATCCATTTGGCTAAGAATTTTGTGAATTCATCATTTTTTGTTTGTTTGTTTGTTTGTTTTTTGATACAAGGTTTCTCTGTGTAGCCCTGGCTGTCCTGGAATACACTCTGTAGGTCAGGCTGCCCTCCAAAACTCAGAAATCTGCCTGTCTCTGCCTCCCAAGTGCTAGGATTAAAGGTGTGTGCCACCACTGCCCAGCTGAATTAATCATTTTTAATAGTTGAATAGTATTCCATTGTATAAATGTACCACAATTTCTGTATCCATTCTTCTGTTGAAGGACGTCTGGGTTCTTTCCAGCTTCTGGCTATTATAAATAAGGCTGCTATGAACATAGTGAAGCATTTGTCCTTGTTATATGTTGGGGAATCTTTTGGATATATGCCCAGGAATAATAGCTGGGTCCTCAGGTAATACTATGTCCAATTTTCTGAGGAACTGCCAGAATGATTTCCAGAGTGGTTTTACCAGCTTGCTTCCATTCAGCAATGGAGGAGTGTTCCTCTCTCTCCACATCCTCGCCAGCATCTGTTGTCACCTGAGTTTTTGTTCTTAGCCATTCTGACTGGTGTGAGGTAGAATCTCAGAGTTGTTTTGATTTGCATTTCCCTGATGACTAAGGATGTTGAACATTTCTTTAGGTGCTCCTCAGCCATTCAATATTCCTCAGTTGAAAATTCTTTTTTTAGCTCTGTACCCCATTTTTTAATAGCTGTCTCCTGAGGGGCCCTGCCAGAGCCCTACAAAAACAGAGGTGGATTCTCACAGTCAACCATTGGTCTGAGTGCAGGGTCTCCAGTGGAGGAGTTAGAGAAAGGACTGAAGGAGCTGAAGGGGTTTACAACCCAATAGGAAGGACAACAATACCAACCAACCAGAACCCCCAGTGCTCCCAGGGACTTAGCCACCAACCAACGAGTACACATGGGTTCAGCTGCATATATGGCAGAGGATAGTCTTGTCAGGCATCAATGGGAGGAGAGGTCTTTGGTCCTATGAAGGCTGAATAGATGCCTCAGTGTAGGGGAACTGAGGGCTAGGAGGCAGGAATGGGTAGGTGGGTGGGTGGGTAGGGGAACACCCTCATAGAAGCAGGAGGAGGAGGGATGGGAAACAAGATTTCTCGGAGGGATGAAACCAGAAAAGGGGATAACATTTGAAATGTAAATAAAGAAAATATCCAATTGAAAAAAATTACATTTTAGTATAGTAAAGACATCATAATATAAAATACTTTATAAAAATCATATAACCTTACAAATTTAAATATTATAAAGTTGTTTCTCTAAAAAATTTCAAGTTTCTTACATTTATTTTTTTGTAAAATTCCAAAACTTCCTGTTTAAAAAAGCTGAAATATCTCAACTGTGCGCTCCTATAATATATGAAAAACATTAAAAACTTTTTTTTTTAACTTCAAGAGGGAAGAAACAGGGCACAACCACAATCTGGATGAGGCACAACAAAACTCTCAACAGAGCAAACAACACAGTGCTCAATAACTTGAATTTACTTATGAGCTGCTGGTCTCCATCCAGGGGCCAGGTCACCTCTCTGCACCCACCTTGAGCAGCATATATAACTTATCTTCTAGGCTCTAGCTGGCTCCATCCCATTGCAACTGTTGTTCCTAGTGGCGATGACATGGCACCAGCATCTCCAAAATTGCTAGGGTCCCCCATTGCAACTGGACTGCATTTTGCATTTTCACCAAGAGCCTTTCTTGGGCTCTTTAGGAACTCCAGCCCTGCCTCACAGTGCCAAACCTCAGCTGCTCTCCTTGTCCCTTTTATGCTTTCAAAACCAAACCTACCTGAGTGAATCTTGCATTATAAAATTCGGTTGTCAGCATAAGGTACATTATTTTTTGTAAGTGGACTTACAGAAATGAAACTTTAATACCTTATTTACAAAAGTATTGTTTTAAAATCTTTTCTTTTATAAACCTTGTTTTTATGAGTTTATTTTCAGGATAAGAATTACCATACAAAAATTCTTCCTGATCCAAAACAACTTGGAAACCTATTGTTGCCTCCTTTGTTGGTTTATACTACGTGGTCACCTTTAATAAAGATGGCTTTAATAAAGTGAAGTCACATTAATAAACATGGCTGTTGGCCACTTAGTTGCCTCCATCCCATGTGGTTCTTCAGCTAAAATGGTGGCAAGCTACATCTTGTTTTCATCCCCATGAGATCATTAAGTAAGATAGCATCATGCCACATGGTTCCTTTAGGATTAACTAATTGTGGAATTTTAACTATCAATCTCCTGTGTTATGAGTTTTAACTTTTTGTTATAGACTTTACAGATTTTTAACCAAACTCAATAACTTACAAATCTTGAGATATTGAAAATCCACATAGTAATTGTAGAAATTTTGAGATAAGATTAATATCTTAGCAAAAGTTTTAAGCAGGTAAATGAAAAAGAGAATTGCTTTGCTCTCTTTTTCCAGTCAGAGAGTCTGGTGGCTTTTCTGTCACAAGACAGAGAAAAAAATTTAGGTCTAGAGAAGGGAGAACCATAAGCTAACTTCAGAGCCAGATTTTCAATAAAGTAGAACAGTATAAAACAGCTTTAATATTATCCATACCCCAAATACATTTGAATCCATGCTACATGGCAACCAGTGACTGAAAGCTCAGAGATAAGAAATACTTAGTACTGGCCATCCAAACAGCCATGGCCCAGGGCATCAGCAGCGGCCAGTGGCCTGACAGCAAAAAACAAAACCAATAAACAGAAAACATAGAAAGTACAAGAGATGGAGATAGTAAAAATGAAATCAAATACAAGAGAAACAAGACACAAAACCAGACCAAGAACCTCATGTGGGTAGTGCAATGTCTTTCCTTTTTGCCTTGGGCAGGAGAGTATTGGGTGGGTCTTCTTGGGTTTCTCCATGTTCCAGATCAGGAATCCAACAGAACTATAGATGCTTGCTGCTTTTCTCAGAACAGACGTTCTCTCTTGTAGTCTGAGACACCAAAGCATGCCTCAGAACCTTCTAAAGTTTCAATGTGTGGATTAGTCCTTCAGTTCTGGAGTCCTGTAATATAGGTTTGTTTTTATAATTTGGGTGGGCTGGGAATCCAGAATATGTTAATCCCACTGGAGTCTATTCCATAAGTTTTTAGCCAATTTGTAGCAAATTTTATTAAATATTGGCTAAGACTATGAAAACTGGTCAAGTCCATACATGGGATTCCCAGAGTATGGTACCAAATTACTTTAGTCAGGGACTAAAAATCCCACAAAGCTCTATACTCTCAGCTTTTATCCAATCAGGAGTAAGCATACATCCTCACATACTTTCTGCCTACATGTGATCAAGCACATCCTGTATAGTTGATGTAACCAAGATTCATTTACAGAGGCAAAACGACATTGTTATCCTACATGAACAACAATCTTCAGCATTTCAGGAAGTTATCTGTCCTTGTCCAAGTGGAGATTACAGGTTACCATTCTCCTCTCTCTATATATACATACATTTATTTAGTGTGTGTGGGACAGGGAATGGAAAGGGGGAGAAAGAAAGAAAGGAGGGAGAAATAGAGAGAGAGGAAAGAAGGGAGGGAGAGAAAGAGACAGAGAGAGAGAGAGAGGAGAAAAGGAGAAATGGAGGTGATAGTGGATGAGAGAAAGAGCATAGATAGAAAGAGAAAGAAAGGAAATAATTTCACAGGTTGAGTGTAGCCTTCCTATACTTGAAGGATAAACATCCTGAGAAAGAAATTAGGGAAATGACACCCTTCACAATAGTCACAAACAATATAAAGTATCTTGGTGTGACTCTAACCAAACAAGTAAAAGATTTGTATGACAAGAACTTCAATTCACTGAAGAAAGAAATAGAAGAAGACCTCAGAAGATGGAATGATCTTTTAATTCTTTTAATGGATTAGACTAGATCAGACCCAAGTACATTACTGGGGTCATTTCCTTTAGCTAAACTCAACTGGTTGTACATGTTAACCACATATACAAAATATTAGTGCTTATTAAGGAATAGGGCATAATAGCCTAGGCAACTTGGTACACAAAACACTTGTGAGTCATGTTTTGACCATTTTCATAGCCAATACCTGACATGATCAACCTATAAGAAACAAAGGGTTTTGTTGGGTTCCAGTTTTAGGGTTATCATGTCATTAACCTTAGTCTCCTTGTCTTTTAACCTGAGACAAAGAAGCACAGTATGGCAAGGAGTACCTAATAGTGGAAGCTATTCATTTCATCCTGGCCAAGAATCCCAGAAACCAAGAGGATACAGGGTCCCCAAATCCATTTCAAAGGCAAATTCACATCTGACTGAAGATCTCCAATTAGTCTCCGCTTGAAAATGCTTTTACCATGTTTTAATAGCACCACATAGTAGAGTCCAATCCTTTAAGACACAAGTCTTTGGTGGACACATAATGAAACCACAGCACTATCCACCAGAATAACTATGTATATAAAAATTAGAAAACATTTTCCTATACATGCATAGGGGTCTTTCCAATGATCACTTATGACAGAAAGTTTGATTATAATATACAGATGATAAAATTCTTTAAATTCACTGGTGAAGACTAATGGTTTTTCAAAAATATATCCACAGAAATATTTTTTTAAGAAACATAAATCAAATTCCTAATGTGTAAAATAGGCAAAGAAGTAGATTTTTATGAAAAATATGTGGGGCCCCTCAGAGACTTGCCAATCTTGATAGCAGTTGCTGCCATGCTAGGATACTTTTTTTTTTTTTTGAAGGTTGTTGGTGTGTTGTTTCTCTAAACTCAAATGCTTGCTAAGGCAAGACTAATAAGAGAAATAAATGAAGTCTACTAGCAATTAGTCCTGGGCTGCCTTGCCTGGGAGAATATGTTTAGTAGTATAAAATGTATAGTTTTTGGCATAGAGAATGGCCCCTCTTGGTACTTGATAATTGATATTTTAAAAAGCAGTGCATTATGGTTCAAGTTGACTGATGTAATGTTTAATTGAAAAGCTTGTATTTTGGGCCAACATGATAGGCACTTGCCTACAAGTGTTACAAGATATTTCATCACACTATGAACCCTGAGGATGTGTTACTTATTCATTGGAAAAACCTGTTTCTAGTTGTGGTGTGGCTCAGCATTAACACACACCTTTAATCTAAGAGCTTTCTGTTTGTTGTAAACAGGATTAAAAAAAAGAAAAGTCAACCAGAGGTCAAGAGGCAGAGAAAGCAACCAGGCGACAGGGAGTAAACATAGGAAAAAAACAGAGATTTGTAGTGAGTTGGGAGAATGGATAGAAAGACACATGGGAAGGAGAAGGGAGAGACACTGAGTTTGAAGGGTTTTGAGATGGCAAGGAGAGCTTCCTTTTGGGACATCTGCTGTGGAGGAAGTACAGGTGGGTGCCTCTAAGTTATCAGGCTTTCACCCCAGCATTTAGCTCCCAAGTCTTTATTATAAAATTGAACATTTGAGACTTTTTAAAAAACTAGATACAAGCCTGATGGCAACCTGACTTTGATCCCTTGAACTATTTTTCTATAAGGAAAGAATAACTCCTGCAAGTTGTACTCTGACCTTATTGTGAAACACTTCCTAGGAAGAAGCTACACACATGTCTACTCACCCCAAATAGGGAGGGAACCCACAACAAGGAAAAGTACAAATACCATCAAAATACAACTTGGTTAACCAAGGATTTTATTGAGATTCCTTATAAGAGTAAGGGTGAGGGATTACTTATAGGAACAGAAATTAATCAAAGACAGCTACATCACCAAAGCATACTCTGGCATGGGTGACAGCTCACAAAAGCAGGAAACCTGAAGCACACTGTACACCTTTCAAGAAAACCCCTTGCAATGGACCCCATTGGTATTATGTTCCTCCATGAATCTCTGCTGGCTTCTGTTTCTTCCTGGTAGCTAGTCTGGTATCAGTCTACTTTGCAGCTTCTCTTTCTGGGAATGGCTTTCCAAAATCTTTATAGTTTTATTCTTGAGAAGTAGGGGTCTGGGAAATCTGGTCATTTTTAGGGACTTTCTGAAACTATTTTGAATTTTTTTTTTACCTCCTGGCTTAAGGAGCTTCCCAGAAGGATGGAAGGTTTCAATCCAAAATTATTAGAGAACAGACTTCCACACTAATATCCAATATATACAAAGAACTCAAGAAACTAGACCCCAGAGATCCAAACAACCCTATCAAAAAATGGGGAACAGAGCTAAACAGAGAATTCTCAACTGAGGAATCTCAAAGGGCTGAGAAACACCTAAAGAAATGTTGAGCATCCTTAGTCATCAGGTGACAGCAGATGCTGGTGAGGATGTGGAGAAAGAGGAACACTCCTCCATTGGTGGTGTGATAGCAAGCTTGTACCAACCACTCTGGAAATCAGTTTGGCGGACCCTCAGAAAAATGGACATAGTACTACCTGAGGACCCAGATATTCCACACCTGGGCATATACCCAGAGGATGCTCCAACATGTAATAAAGACACATGTTCCACTATGTTCATAGCAGCCATATTTATAATAGCCAGAAGCTGGACATAACCCAGATGTCCCTCCACAGAGGAATGGATACAGAAAATGTGGTACATTTACACAATGGAATATTACTCAGCTATTAAAAACAATGACTTCATGAAATTCACAGACAAATGGATGGAACTAGAAAATATCATCCTGAGCGAGGTAATGCAGTCACAAAAGAACAAACACGGTATGTACTCACTGAGAAGCAGAGATTAGCCCAAAAATTCGGAATACCCATGATTCACTTCACAGCAACTGTTGGAATGCTCATGAGGTCCCAGTTGGAGTAGTTGGAGAAGGGACTGAAGGAGCTGAGAGAGTTTGCAGCCCCATGGAGAGAGCAAATGTGTTAACTGGCCTGAGCCACTGGTGCTCCGGGAGACTGGACCACCAACCAAAGAATACACATGGAGGAACCCATGGTGCTGGTCACATATGTGGCAGAGGAGGGCTTTGTTGGCCATCAGGGGGAGGAGAGGCCCTTGGGCCTGAGGGTGTTAGATGCCCCAGTATAGGAGAAGGTCAAGGGGGAAGACAGGAGTGGCTGGGTGTGTGGGGGAATACCCTCATAGAGGCACGTGGAGGGGGGAGGGGATAGGGGGTTTCCAAAGGGGAGACCTGGAAAGGGGGAAACATTTGAAATGTAAATAAAGTATCAAAAAAAAAAAAACGAATTAAAAGAAAAGAGTGGATGTCTAAAGAAGAAATTCTACTTCAAAACTACAGAATTAACTCTGGCTAGAGTTATAAGTCTCCAGTGCCCCATAGATTTCAGACTTGTTAGCATCTTAAGAATAATAGCAAATATTTAAAGATTATTTTTTGTGCTCTCTACATATATTCATATATGCACACACAAACATACACACAGAGATACATATAGTTGACCTTCTATATTGGCTGGTTGTACACTGTTCATTCAACCAACAGCTAATACAAATATGTAAAAGCATATGTTGATTTGGAAAAATGTACAAACTCTTAGGGACTTGTACTTTTCTTTTCATCACTGTAAAGTAGGCAATAGCTATTTTCATACAATTTATTTATTTTCTTTCTTTTTTATTTATTTTTGATACTTTATTTACATTTCAAATGTTTTCCCCTTTCCAGGTCTCCGCTTTGGAATTTATATACAATTTATATGACATTAAGTATTACATGTCATCTAGAAATAGCTTATAGTGCACAAAAGGCATATTTAGGTACTATAAAAATGTTGTGCCATTTTCTATAAGAACTTAGGCTTCTGCAAATTTTCATGACAGTTAGGTATCCTGGAATCCTCCATGTATGCAGAGAGAAAACTATGTGTGTCTATGTGTGCTTCTATTCTTTCTCATTCTATGCATAAATCTAACTAATACAAATGCCATGTAGTTATAATTTTAAGTAAAAATTACTTTAGATCATTATATCATCAAATATTATATTATTATTTTAATTTTATAATATCTTTTATTTATGTATCTATTGTAAAATATAGATATTTACTTTTCATTTTAAATGCAAAATTTAAATAATCATTAAAAATTGTAAGATTTGGTAACAAATTAACCTTTATATATTTTCCTTTGTTTATAATTATATATTAAAATGCTAATTTATTGTAAATATAAATTATTGCTGTCTATTATAGAATAAAAGTAGATAACATGCTTTTATGAAATCATGTCATGAAATCAATTTGGCTTATAGTAATCAAGTAATTTTATTTTTATAATTATTCTTTCCCATTGTGATGATATCCAAAAGTTTCCATTTTAACATTCATTAGATAATTCATAAAAAACCAAAAATATTTATGAAGAAGGATATTGTGCTTTTATCTATATATATTGTATCAAGCTAAAATTAGAATATACATGTCTATCTCCTCAAAAATCTACTGCGTTTTTATATGGAAACATTCTAAACCATTTTCTTATTTTTTATTGAAAAGTGCAACACATTTTGTTATTCAGTCACCCTACTGTGTAGTAACACAGCATAACTCTACAAAATATAACTCACAGTTTTGTTTCTACAAAAACTATAACTAAGTACCCACCAATCAAATGTTCTGCTCCCTATTCTTTTCACCCCTTACTTTTCTAGCACACTAGTCAAAGCTTTGTACTTGTAGGCACTATTATATGAAATGTAAGGATTTTGTAAATAACAATGTAAAATTGTTTCTCTATATAATATTCATTCCAAATAAATGTTAAGAGACAGTAGGAGTAGTTGTCCTTAAATTTTCTGTTTCATACATTGCTTTATTAGGTACTTGTGATAGCTTGAACTACTACATAAAATTTTTGAAAATAGTTTTCATGTATAATTTCCATGCAATAAAATATGTGTATTGTAAATGTTGAATAATTTTTAGTGAATATATAGAATTTTCCCTCAGCACAATGCAGTTTTAGAGCATTTTCTTTTGTCCTCAAAGTTTATTAATTTCAACTTGCAGGCACTATAAGCTTCTCTTTCACAGATAATCACTGGTCTAAGTTTTGTCTCTATCTATCACAAATAAGTTTGTTTTTAGTTCTATCTACATCAAATTGAGACGATACTGAAAAGGAAATATAGAATTTTTCTCATACTTACACTTTTTATTGGCTCATTTATTCAACAAATATATACTGAGCATACACTACATGGTTTATGCAGTGATAGAAAAATTTTGTATCAAAGTAATATAAACATTAAAATGAAGACATCATGAATCAAAGTTCAATAGAAAGTTCCAGAAGGCAAGAGAAACACAGAGGGGCTATCTGAAATTGATCTTTAGATATCAAGTACTCCATACAGTAGCAAAATATTATATCAATTTTATTTAAATTTTCAACTTAATGAAAGACATTAAAATAATTTCTTTAATTTTACTTTATAAAACAAAATACAATATGCATGCTAATTTTTTAAATCTCTGTAGGTTTTCAATTTTTTTGAAAACTTAGTGCATTATTTGATCACTTACCATTAATTATACTTCTTAGTCTTATTAGTCATGTTTACTTCACTCAATCATTGATTCATTTAATACAAAATCTTTTTGCCTTTCTTGTGTCCATGTGCTTTTCTGGGTGTGAGAAATTAGTACTGAACACAATAATGCCAACTACAATAAATCTTGTAATATATAGTGGAAGAGACAGAAAATATGTCAGTGAAAGAATTTATAATATAAGAAGGAAAATGAAGCAGATTGAGTGAATAGGTAATGCTGTAAGGTGAGAAGTGCTTTATTTAAAGAAAGTCGGGGAAGTTACTTCTGAGGGAGCAAAATTTGAAACAAATGAAATTGGTGAGTATGACATACACTGTGTCTAGAGGCAGAAACTCTGAAGCAAGAAACCATTTTAGTAACTTGATATTATTACTGGAAGGAAAGATCTGAAAGGAAGCCAGGATCAGAACATGTAGACTATGTCTAGATATTAGATTTTATTATACGTAACTAGGTAACCACTGAAACATTTGTAGTAGAAGAGTGGGGGTGGTCTAATATATATTTTAAAGGTTTACTATGGCTATTATTTATAGAGTGACTAGTTCGGGCCTGGGTGGGGCATGAGTGGAAGCTCAAAGACTAGAGAAAATTACCAGGTTTAGATGGTAATGGTGGAAGTGTTTAGAAATGAATGAATTCTGGATAACCTATATTTTTAATCTCAACCCAACATACTATGTTAGTAGGATGAGAGTGGTTTTATTTTAATTAAAACATTTATTATAGAGAACTTGCAAAAGGAAAATCCTCACCAAAATTAAGTATACCAAAAATATCTCAACAAACTTTAATACAGGTACAATAGACATTTTGTTGCTGTGGCACTTCAGCGTGGATTTTACACTTTCAGTATTGAGTATATTTTAATGTGTTTATCTACTAGTTAGACACCCAAAATACATGATGGATTTAGAACTAGAATAACAATTACTTTTACATCTTCTTTACTGACTCAGACGTCTATTACCTGAATTAGTCTTTCCTCTGAAGCTAATATATGGCCTCTCTTGTTCTCCTTTCTACATGTTATACTATACTCATGTTTTATATATATATATATATGTATATATATATAAAAGAATATATATATATATATAAAAGAATATGTATATATTCTTTTTGAGATTATGTGACTTTGCTCAATTTTATATATTTAAAATTCACAAATTTTCCTGCAAATTATGTAAAAATCAAATATTCATATTTTTGTCCTAAGAAACAAGAAGCATAACATTGCCATTAACTGAGATAGGATGTCTGTGGGCCAAGCTAGCTAAGAAATCTTAAGAATCAAATGTTTAGTTAGGGAAATATTTAGTTTGTCTGTTGGATAACCATGTTTAAAGAACATTATGACTAAGTCTGAAGTTCATGGTAAAGGTCAAGTCTAGAGATTTAATGTAAAAATTTTCCAGCAGAGAAATAATATTAGTATTGGGTTTTTTTTTGGTTTGTTTTGTTTTTCAAGACAGGGTTTCTCTGTATAGCCCTGGCTGTCCTGGAACTCACTCCGTAGACCAGGCTGGCCTCGAACTCAGAAATCCACCTGCCTCTGTCTCCCAAGTGCTGAGAATATACCAAAACTCACCATGAAGACCATGCTGGCCTCAAACTCAAGATGTGTCTGCCTCTGCTTCTCTGGTGCTGAGATTAAAATCATATGCCATCATGAATGGTAACATTTGAAATGTAAATAAAGAAAATATCAAACATAAAAAAATGAGAAACACAAAATATTTTAATATCTAAATCATTAATGAAATCATACAGAAGAGGACTACAGATAAAGAAGTGGAGAGGTAATCAGGGGGGAGAGGAGAGGAGGGGAAAAGACAAGAGATATTGGGATTTAGATTTAGATAAACACAATGTTAAAAACAGCCAGAAAGATTGGAAAAAAATGAGATTAGTGAAACCTTATGAAGAAAGTAAATGTAGGGATTGGGATATGGCTCAGCGGTTAAAGGCCTTGCTGTTCTTGCAAAGGACCCAAGCTCAATTCTGAGCCACCCAAAGCAGGCCACTTATAACCACCTGTAATTCCAACTCCACAGAATTTGATGCTCTTCTGCCCTCTATAGCCACCTGAGCATGTGCATACTCAAGTGCATGTGCGCTCTCTCTCTCTCTCTCTCTTTCACATACACAAACACACAACTAAAAGTAAATCTTCAAAAATTGAAAGTAAAACCCCATATGTGGTGATTGGTAAAACAAAGATAGTGAGTAAAAGTATTTAAACTTGTTGATACTGTTAAAAATTAGTTTTTCCAGGATTATCAGCTTGTGGGAGATGGTTAGATCAGCATATCTGTGAAAAGGCAAAATTATAATGAACTTAGCTAGTAAACAGAATTGGCTTTTATTTGTGATTCAAGAATCAGTCAAAATTTATCCTACAAAATACAATGGATGTTCTTTCTACTGAGCTGAAGAGAGAAGATTGGCTTTATAGATGGAAACGGGATGAAGAAAGCAAAAACAGAGAAGAAACAAACATTGGCCTTCTCAAAGTCCTCTTTTGATTTGGTAAACAGAAGGGGCACTGTTAATATGCTAATTTGGGTTGATTTGAATCACTTTTTAAAAGGCAAAATGACCCATTTTGAAGTGCAGTTTAATTATATGCCACTTAGAGAATCTGCTTTGATTTGGTTAAGTCTGCTGTGTCAGAGGAAGACTATTGTCAAAGAGTATTTTCAAAAATAGGCCTGTATTAAGTTTTGTTGAATACATTACTACATGCATTCATTAGCTCTATATTTTTATCTACTGATGCTGGGCTTCTTCTAGGATGGATAGTTAGATGCTACAAACATGAATACTGAGGATCCTTGTGTGTGTCTGTGTGTGTGTGTGTCTGTGTGTGTGTGCATGTATGTGTATGCCCTCATTGGAAATTATTCCTCTTTACTACATATGGTGATTGTACTTTATTTATTTATTTATTTATTTATTTATTTATTTATTTATTTTATAGCAGATAGAGATTACTAACTGATCCGTAACTGGTCAAAATGCAGAGAATAAGTGATCATGGAATACACAACTCCAACTTGTACATGTATAGCATAACCTCTATATCTAAGGCTTAGAGAACATTGTGTGACATGGGGTGGAACAATTATTAAGAGGCAAAAGATCAGGATGCTTCTTGGAAGATGGTGTATTCTAAACATGACAGGGAAGCTGCAGCACTGAAATTGCAACAATAAGGTTGCCTAAATAAAATGTGTATAATGACAGCACCAATCGACATTCCATCTTGGATGGAAAGAGTTTTGCAAAACTCTATTTCATAAATGAATGCTATGGGAAATTAATAATTGCTGAGAGAAGGAGAATCAGTCTTCTTTAGGGTGGTTATCCAATTTCAATTGGTCAACTGCAAACCACATATACATATGACCAATGCTAAATGAACTCAGTGGGTTATATATAAAAATATAAATGTAATAACAAAAAAAGAAGATATCATGAATTTGAGAAGAAATTAGTATACAGGAGGAGTTGGAAGGAAGGAAAAAATCAGGAGAAATGTCATAAGTATAGTAGTTATATATGGAATTACAAAAATAAAACATTTCAATTAAACACACATACACAATCGCTGATGAAGCATCCTTATTCTTTTCTCTAAATAGACTTCTATGTGGTTCATTCTTATGAGTATTTTACCTTCCTAAATATGTTAATCCCTGCAGTGTCCACAGCTGGAATTGTTTTTAGAAATTTCCTTAGCTAATAGTTTCCAGTTCAGCCTGTCTGATCTCCTCAGAACATGTCTAACGTGTGTATTTCTTGATTTTCCCATTGATGTGAATCTGTATTATATTTTCTGTTAGAGCATGTGGGATATACAACAACAATTATTGTAAGAAAATAGGACAGAGAAAGTAATTTTTCTCAAAGTGTAATTGGGAATACTTCAGACTTATGTGATTTTACTAAATGATGAACATGTCAAGAAAGGGATGGTGCAGATGAGGTGAACAAAACTGTGGAATAGTGTCAAATTTAAGTATTATCAAAGAGGAACTGTGTATATAACACAGTTGTAGAGAATTTGCCTAGTATACTCTAGGTCTGCAGTTCAATTCTCAGGATTGTAAATAAATAAACACACAATAAGTAAATGCTGTTAATCAATAGATCATCTTAGAGCACAAAGAGTTGATAAGGTGAAGAGATTTTAGAAATAAACAAAGAACAGAGCTAGTTAGATTGCTGTGTTTTGTGCATTTTGCAAAGAAATTCATTTTTATTCTAAAGTTTTATCTATCTATCATCTATCAATTTATCTATCTTACATGTGAATGTTTTTAATCTGAAGAATTAAATTATTAAATCCTTGTCTGAGAAAATAAAAAAAAAATGTTCATTACTATGCTCATAATTGATAGGGTGGGAGATGAAAAATAGTGGAGCCATTAAATGTTAGGTGAATTCAACGTTGAGACCTACCCATGTAGAGGAAAAGGAGATGATGATTTGTTAATTCATTAAATGCATTATTAATAAGCAGGAACTATGCTCTGGGTATTTATACAGAACCGAGAACGGGATCTCTTGATATTAATCTGAAGCTGTTTTACAATCTTAGAAGGAGACAGACTTCAAACAACATATTACCTAATTAATGAACTACAGCATGGTAAGTGTTTGGTAAGGAATGGCTCACTGCATTAAAAATTGATTTTAGGGATGGGGTAGTGGTATTCAAAGAAAAATTCATAAGAAAATAACTTCTGAGATTTGAAGAATGAGTAGAATTTAATTAAGCAAACATGAAGTAGGTTAAACTGGAGTTTCAGAGATAGAAAAGTTTCTGCAAAATCCCAGAGAGAAGAAATATATAATCTACTAGAACTGAAATCAGGCAAGTGTGATTGTAACACAGAGATGTGTACTTTTCCAGAAATATTAGGGATTTTATGAAGAGAAAGACCTTTACTTTAAGAGATCTAGTAATGATGGATAAAACAAAGCAACTATCCTTTCATAAGAATATCAGAACTTAAAGCAGAGGAGATTGTCAGTTTTCTGTCAACATGTGATTTATAAAGAGTTATAGATTTCATTCTCATATAAATGTGAGGATATTTCAAAAATTTTCTTTATTCAAAAAGGGAATAAACAAAGCAGAAAAGCTGCCTCAACAGCAGATTAGAGGAATGATGTTCTTGCAGTATAGGAGGAGAGGAATATTGAAATAATTTTGTTGGGTTAGACACAGAATAGGTGACTGTCATACAGGTTTAAAAAAATACATGTAATAATATTAAGTTATCTGTTGTACCACATCAAAATTGTTTGTGTATCTATTAGAACAAATATTATCAAATGTTAATGTAACATTTTAGATTCTGGGATAGAAACAATGAATAATAACATCGAACAAATTATCTTCTAATGAAACATTAAATAATCCTTAGGTGATATGTTTATCTGTTTTCTGTTTCTGTTTCAAAACACTGACTGAAAGCATCTTGGACAGCAAAGGGGTTTATTTCAGCTTATACTTTATAGTTCATCACTGGGTGGAAAATGGGGCAGGCACTTGAGACAGGAACCTTGAGGCAGGAACTAAAGCAGAAGCCGTGGAGGCATGCTGCTTACTGCATTGCTCCTCTTGGCTTCTTCAGGCTACTTTCTTATAGAACCCAGAACCACCTGTCCAGGGTTGGCACTGACAACAGTGGTCTAGATGCTCTCATCTGAATCCTTAATCAAGAAAGTATACCCCAGATTTGTCCAAAATACAATCTAATGGAGTTAAATCCTCAATTGAGATTTACTCATCCCACATGACTCTAGTTTGTGTCAAGTTGATACAATTAACTAACACAGGTGGACATTTACACAATGGTCCAGTATTACATTAAATCCTATTACTTTGCCATTCTACTATATAATTTAAAAGTTTTTGATACATTTTAGGAATCCCGAAACAAATAACCTAGACAAGTGTGGTAAGAAGTTCCATAAGGACAGAGACTTTCTTTTATTTACTGTTAAACTTTTGCCTCCTATGATGCTTGGTATCACATGCATACACCGTTGTTTTATGTACCAAGGATAAAATATGCATTCTGGGCAAGTACTCTATCACTGAGGTATAGCACCAGCTAACAATCTTGAATGAACATTTTAGTTGACCTGAGCAAAATTGTTGCTCTATACAAATGAGATATGAAGTTTAATGGCCATTCAGGAACATGTGGATTGAGTTGATGAGAAGTAGTGATTTCAAGCTGAGACCATTTAAAAAGGCTGGCACTTCTGTATTCTATAGCTTAATTATGAGGAAAGACTTCAAGAATAAATTCAGCAGCAGATGAAGAATAGATACATTGGCTCTGGTGTATAGATTGTAAAATAATTTTCCTTTCTAGAAATATATAATGATGTATTTTCTCAAATGAATCTTAAAATATCTTCACATTTTCTAGGAAAAAAAAAAGCCAATAAATGTTAGTAACAAATAACCTCATTCTGTTGACATTTCTTGACAGAAACAACCCCAAATTTCAAATGTCTCCTATGCACATTTGCAACATACAATTGTCATGAAAAGTTGACTAAGCACATAGATTCCATAAGTAGAAAACAAGCAGATATATAAATTTTGGGGAGTAAAATTAATATTTAATAATAAGCAATGCACCATGAAGATCTAATCCATGAAAACACTTAAAGAAAAAAAAATCAACCCTAGCAGAAGTTCTGAATTAATTGATGAAATTCAGTGTGCATTTAAGAGAAGTGAAATCAAAAAATAATAATGGATATATGAAGAGAACAATTTTAAGCAATAATAGCTACACATCGTGATATGTTTCTGTAATCTAGACATTTGAGAAATTGAGGCATGAGGACTGTACATTTAGGACCATCACTTACTATATAATAAGGGAAGAGCAACTTGGGCTTCCTTAGCAAGCCCCTCCCTCTATAAAAGAAACAAGTGAAAACATAAGCAGAGCACCCAAAACTCACCCAAGCAACTTTCAACAAGTGATACAAAATATAAATTATCATATTATAAAGGTACATTTGAAAGCAAAGTGAGCTAGACAAACTGGCAAGTCTGACAAAGCCCAGACTTTGAAAAGATCTTCTGGATATCTTAAGTATTTGGGGTCTCATCCCAAGCATAATGAGAAACCAGTAATTTAAGAAGAGTCTTAAACAGGTGAGTTTCTTAACGAGAAACAAGCTTTTATTTGAACAACAAATGTATGACCAAATTCAAATAGATTAAATAAGGATGGTAGTGAATTAAGGAGCTACTGGACATGAGAAAATAAACAGTTATAGTTAAAATGGACACATGGATATTTCAAAGCTGTAATTAAGGAGTCTTGATAGAAAGTTGCATATAAAAGTGAAGAAGAAGAAGCATCCAAGTTATCTTCAATTCTCTGGCTTCAATTCAATAACACCAACATTTTTTGGATTGATGAATATCTCATAGACTCAAGTTTATGGCAGTGAGATAAAGACCAAAAATTAAGCTTTCAATATAAAGTCGTTTAGCTTTCTTTCACATATACAACCTTATATGATATGAACCTTATAGAGACCCTTTGGGTCTCTATAAGAAAAGAAAAACAAAAAGAATGAGTTAAATTTTTCAGAAGAGATGGAAGCTTTACTAAATAGTGTCCTAAAAATTACCAATCATTGTGGACAATAGAGGAAAAGAAGCATATAACGATGTATGATAGGTTATACATGATGGAGAGACACAAAAATGTTTTAACACTGTGAGAGAGCAAAGAATGATTTGTACTATTTATGCTGCATTGTATCTAAAAAGTTAAAAAAAAAAAACTATGGCTGATCTCAATAAAAATATCTTGTTCTCATTCATAATCGAAATGAATAAGAGTGGAAAGCCTCTGTGGTGAGATGACTTCATTAAGTGTTATTCATTTCAGGAACAATACATGCATCATTATGTTTTAAACATTAACACCAATAAAAAAATGCTCAGATAGTGCTAGTGGTTCCTAGAACATTTGCTTTAAAACTGTTTAAATCATCTGTTAGTGATTAGACTGATTAGTTCTTTACTGGAATCTATACATAGAGATTAAAAATGACTCAAAGAATCTAAATAGAGCAGCCCAGAAAATACCTTAAGAAGCTCTTTAGAATAAGATCCAAACTAATAGGAAATGACTTCATTATGATATGATGGGGACATGAGAATAAATGTACAGAAAAAAAGAAGTGACTAACTAAAATTCACTCATATCATTTAATAAATTCTGGGTAATTACTGAGCAAGGCATGCAAACCTGGAATGAATATGGTTGTGTGGTTATGGGAAGGAATTGGGATTAGACTGAGAGTCAAAATTGTAACATTCTCTATTTAATCACTTAAAAAAACCTGACAGATAAATGCTTTGTGTCTCAGAATCTGTCAAATACATCAGGATGATAACAATTTCACCTAGGCAACATCATCAAAAGGTTTTAACATTAAAATGAGTTTGCTAAAATGGTCACATCAAAATGGAAGCATGAGATTGTTTTATTTTATGTACTCCTAATGGGGGATAAATTCATCTACGTAAATGTAATTGGATTAAGGAGAGTCCTAATGTCAGGTGTTTGGACTTATTGACCTTAGTAAGAAAAAACTTTCATATTCAGAGTAGAGGAAAGGCATAATATACACTGCATTTAAGAGAGGATCATCTAGGTGCATTCAGATAGACATATTAGGTTGTCATGGCTCAATGACACTTAGCCATCAGGAACATTCAATAAACTCCCTTTGCCTAGATTTCAAGCTCACTAAAGCCATCTTGTATTTCTAATTTTGCTCCACTTATATAAATTTGCCTACAGGGACAGAATGTACTGCTCAGAGGACAGAAGCACCCAGACATTGGATAGTTATACATTCTATTATAAATTTATAAATTGAATCTTACTTATAATATCTCATATATGTAATCATTAGTCTGGCAGCAATACCTGGATCGCAATTTCAAAATATTCTTCAAATAACAAGGAAATTATGAGTATCTTATTATAATAAATGTTTTTCTTTTATTTATTTATTTTTTTCATACTTTATTTACATTTAAAATGTTTCCGCCTTTCCAGATCTCCCCTTTGGAACCTCCCCATTCCCTCCCCCCCCCGCCACTATGGGGGTATTCCCCCACCCACCCATCCACTCTTGTATTCCCTCCTTGGCATTCTCCTATACTGGGGGATCTAATGCCCTCTAGCACAAGGGCCTCTGCACCCCCTAATGTCTAACAAGAGCCTCCTCTGCCGCATATGTGGCCAGCACCTCCATGTGTATTCTTTGGTTGGTGATTCAGTCTCCAGGAATATCAAGGGGTCAGGCCAGTTGCCACTGTTGCTCCCTCCCTGGGGCTGCAAACTCCCTCAGCTCCTTCAGTCTCTTCTCCAAGTCCTCCATCTGGGACTTCACACTCAGCCCTACTGTTGCTGTGAAGTGACTCTTGGGTATTTCAAACTTTTGGGCTAATAACCACTTATCAGTGAGTACATACCATGTTCATTCTTTTGTGACTGCATTACCTTGCTCAGGATGATATTTTCAAGTTCCACCCATTTGCCTGGGAACTTCATGAACTCATTGTTTTTGACAGCTGAGTAGTATTCCATTGTGTAAATGTACCACATTTTCTGTACCCATTCCTCTGTTGGGGGACATCTGGGTTGTTTCCAGTTTCTGTCTATTATAAATATGGCTGCTATGAACATAGTGGAACATGTGTCTTTATTAAATATTGGAGCATCTTCTGGGCATATGCCCAGGAGTTGAATAGCTGGGTCCTCAGGTAGTATTGTGTTCATTTTTCTGAGGATCCACCAAACTGATTTCCAGAGAGTTTGTATCAGCTTGCAATCCCACCAGCAATGGAGGAGTGTTCCTTTTTCTCCATATCCTCGCCAACATCTGTTGTCACCTGAGTTTTTGATCTTAGCCATTCTGAATGGTGTGAGGTAGAAATTTCAGGGTTGTTTTGATTTGCATTTCCCTGATAAGTAAGGATGTTGAACATTTCTTTAGGTGCTTTTCAGTCATTTGAATTTCATCAACTGATAAACACCTTCAGCAAAGTTCCCGATACAACATTAACTCAAGCTAATCAGTAGCTTTCCTATACTCGAAGGATAATAAGGTTGAGAAAGAAATTAGGGAAATGACACCCTTCACAATTGTCACAAACAATATAAAATATCTTGGTGTGACTCTAACCAAACAAGTGAAAGATCTGTATGACAAGAAGTTCAAGTCTCTGAAGAAAGAAATTGAAGAAGACCTCAGAAGATGGAAATATCTCCCATGCTCATGGATCAGCAGGATTAATATAGTTAAAATGGCCATCCTGCCAAAAGCAATCTACAGATTGAATGAAATTGCCATCAAAATCCCAATTCAATTCTTCATAGACCTAAAAAGAGCAATTCTCAAATTCATATGGAACAACAAAAAACCCAGGAAAACTATTCTCAACAATAAAAGGACTTCTGGGGGAATCAGCCTCCCTGACTTCAAGCTGTACTACAGTGCAGTAGTGATAAAAACTGCATGGTATTGGTACAGTGACAGGCAGGTAGATCAATGGAATAGAATTGAAGACCCAGAAATGAACCCACACACATATGGACACTTGATCTTTGACAAAGGAGCTAAAACTATCCAGTGTAAAAAAGACAGCATCTTCAACAAATGGTGCTGGTTCAACTGGCGGTCTACATGTAGAAGATTGCAAATTGATCCATTCCTATCTCCCTGTACAAAACTCAAGCTGATCAAGGATCTCCACATAAAACAAGATACACTGAATCTAATAGAAGAGAAAGTGGGGAAAACTCTCAAACACATGGGCGTAGGGGAAAAGTTTCTGAACTGAACACCAATGGCTTGTGCTCTAAGATCAAGAATCAACAAATGGGACCTCACAAAATTACAAAGCTTCTCTAAGGAAAAGGACACTGTAAATAGGACAAAACGGCAACCTACAGATTGGGAAAAGATCTTTACCAATCCTAAGTCTGATAGAGGGCTAATATGCAAGGTATACAAAGAACTCAAGATGCTCTACTCCAGTGATCCAAATAACCCTATCAAAAACTGGGGAACAGAGGTAAACAGAGAATTCTCAACTGAGGAAACTCGAATGGCTGAGAAGCACTTATAATAAATATTAAAGAAAAAAGAATTGAAAGAAGTAGATTTGAACTTTCTGCTCCATATTCAGAATCCAGTGACAAATATAAACACAATCTTACATTAAATGAAATAATCCAGAAGCAGAAAGGAAAATGTATGATCTCACTCTTATGTAGAAGCTTTAAAAATGGTAAATACATAGAAATAAGTGTTTGAAGAGCAGCTTTTAGGCACTGAGAGGAGAAAGCAATATAGGCCAAAGAGTAAACACTTGTAGTTACATTGACCAAATAATTCTAGGAATTAAATGTTCATAGGAAGACTATAGTTAATAAGAGTTTAACATATATGAAAAATTTGCTGGGAGTAGATTTTAAATGCTGTGAGTGAATACATAAATGATAATCCTATGAGCCTATGTATATCAAAACATTCTGTTATATATCTTTATTAAAAGAGTGAAATTTTATATTATATGCACAGTAGCACATGTACAGTTAAAACCTTTTTAAAGGGTGTGAGTATTTCCACACCCTTTGCACTAATATGCTATTTAAGATTTCCCTTCTTTCTTGCTTCTTGGTTGATTTCTATGCCCCTTTCTTTAAAACCAGAATACTTCAAAAAATTATATATATATATATATATATATACACACACACACACACACACACACACACATATATATATATATAATCTCAGAAGACCCACCCACGTTCTATACAATAAGCCTTCACATAATCCTGAGTCAGATTTTGCTTTCTCTCTTTGTTCCCATAATTAGGGCACTATCTTAGTTAAGGTTTGTATTGTTGTGTTTAAAACATTGAAGAAATCAGCTCAGAAACTTTGGAATATTCCACCAGACCCCTCCCCTTCTAGAAGAGAAGGGTCACAGAGCTCGCAGGTAGGCACCTCTCCCTTCCTGAAGAGAGGCTAATTACATTGCTCAGTCCACAGTTGGAGGTATGGGGAAGACTACCTGGGTATGGGGAATATGAACAGAGTATGTAAATGCAATCTGCAGGGCAAACCAACCATTGGTCACTGTGTTTGTCAGGGTTTCTATTCCTGCACAAACACCATGACCAAAAAGCAAGTTGGGGAGGAAAGGGTTTATTCAGCTTATACTTCCATGCTGCTGTTCATCACCAAAGGAAGTCAGGACTGGAATTCAAGCTGGGCAGGAAATAGGAGCTGAAACAGAAGCCATGGAGGGATGTAACTTACTGGCCTGCTTGCTTCTCCTGGCTTGCTCAGCTGGCTTTCTTATAGAGCCCAAGACTACCAGCCCAGAGATGGTACCACTCAGAAGGGGCCCTCCCCCCTTGATCACTAATTGAGAAAATGCCTTACAGCTGGATCTCATGGAGGCATTTCCTCACCTGAAATTCATTTCTCTGTGATAACTCTCGTGTCAAGTTGACACACAAAACTAGCCAGTACAGTCACCTACAGACAAAGGGAGTCCTGACTACCTCATTCCCTAAGGACCAATCAGTTTAAAAGTCACACTGTTCTGCCCATCACATTGTACCTAGTGGCTGTTGCTCTGAAAACTGTATAAAGGCTCCCCAGATGGGGCACCAGGGGTCGCAACATCTCCTTAGGGTTCAGGATGGCCCCAACATGTTGGATTAATATATTCCTCTTGCATTTTGTATGGAGCCCGGTGTCCATGTGCTCACTAGGGATTCTCCATTAAGTTAAGCCTCCCCAGAGTCTTACAACATGATCATAAAGTAGCTGGCGGGGGTGGGGGGTGAGGGAGGCTGTTACTTGGTTTACACTTCCACATCACTGATCATCATAAAAGGAAATAAGAACAGGGATTGAAACAGGGCAAGATCTGGGATGAAGTAGCTGAAGAAGATGGGGAGGGGTGCTGCTTACTCTCTTGCTCCACATGATTGCTCAGTTTTCTTGCTCTTTCTTTCTTTTGTTTTCTTTCTTTCTTCTTTCCATATAGTTATTTTTTATTGATTATTTTATTTATTTAAATATCTAATGTCCCCCTTCCTGGTCTCCCCTCCATAAACTCCCTCTGATCCCCCCTTCCCTTTGCCTCTAAGAGGGTACTCCCCAATACACCCATCCACTCTGACCTTACCCCTCTAGCATTCCCCTTCTCTGGGGCAACAAGCCTCCACAGCTCCACAGGATCAAGCACCTTAGCCCCCCCCCCCCCCCCCGATGACAGATAAGGCAATCTTCTGCTACATATGTATCTGGACCTCTGGAGCCCTCCATGTGTACTCTTTGGTTGGTGGTTTAGTCCCTGGGAGCTCTGAGGGGTCTGGTTAGTTGATACTGTTGTTCTTCCTATGGGGTTGCAATCCCTTCAGTTCCTTCAGTCCTTCCCTATCTTTTCCATTGAGTTCCCTGGGCTCTGTCCAGTGGTTGGCTGTGACTGTCTGCATCTGTGTTAGTGAGGTGGTGACAGAGCTACCAGTCTCCTGCCTTCAAGCAGTTCTTTGTAGACACTATTGACACAGCAATACTGTCAGGTTTGGTGTCTCCAGATGGGATGGATCCCCAGATGGGACAGTCTCTGGATGGCCTTTCCTTCAGTCTCTGCTCTCTCTTTTTTTTTTTTTTTTGTATCTGCATTCCATTTAGACAGGAAAAATTCTTGGATAAGATTTTTGAGAAGGTTGAGTGGCCCCATACCTCAACTAGAGGCCATGCCTATCTACTGGAGGTGGTCTCTTCAGGTTCTAATTCCTATCTGTTGGCTGTTTTGGGTAGTGGTCATCCCTGATGGGTCCTGGGAGCCTCTCACATCCCTGGCATCTGGGACTAGTGATCCCCTGCCTCTGTTCCCTAATGCTACATATTCTATTCATTCTCCTGACCCTCTGGACTTCTCTCCTTTCCCTTACCATACCTGAACGTGCCCTTATTTTCCCCACTCTTCCTCTCTCCCTACCAATACCCTAATTCATTCTGCATCCAGTGATTATTTTGTTCCCCCTTCTAAGTAGGATTGAAACATCCACACTTTGGCCTTTCTTCTTGTTAAGCTTCATATGATCTGTGAGTTGTATCATGGGTATTCTGAGCGTTTAGGCTAATATCCATTTATCAGTGAGTACATACTATGTATGTCCTTTTGGGTCTGGGTTACCTCATTCTGGATGATATTTTGTAGTTCCATCCATTTGCCTGCAAAATTTGTGCAGTCTTTGTTTTTAATAGATGAGTAGTATTCCATTGTGTAAGTCTACCATATTTTCTGATCCATGTTTTCATTGAGGGACAGCTAGGTTGTTTCCATCTTCTAGCTATTATAAGTAAGGCTGCTATGAACATAGTGGAACATATGTCCTTGTTATATGTTGGAGCATCTTTTGCGTATATTCCCAGGAGTGGTATAGCTGGGACTTCAGGTAGAACTATATCCAATTTTTTGAGGAACCCCCAGATTGATTTCCAGAGTAGCTGTACAGACTTCCAATCCAGCAATGGAGAAGTATTCCTCTTTCTCCACATCCTGGCAAAAATTCACTGTCTTCTGAGTTTTTGATCTTAGTCATTTTGATTGATGTAAGGTGGAATCTCAGGGTAGTTTTGATTTGTATTTCCCTGATCACTAAGGATGTTGAACATTTCTTTAGGTGCTTCTTGGCCACAAGAGATTCCTCAGTTGAGATGTCTGTTTAGCTCTGTATGCCATTTTTAATTGGGTTATTTGGTTTTTGGAGATTAGCTTCTTGAATTCTTTATATATTTTGCATATTAGCCCTCCATCAGGTCTAGGGTTGGTGAAGATATTTTCCCAATTTGTAGGTTGCCAATTTTTCCTATTTACTATCTTTTGCCTTATAAAAGCTTTTCAGGTTCATGAGGATCCATTTGTATGTTGTTGATCTTTGAGCCTCCACCATTGGAGTTCTGTTTAGGAAATTTCCCCCATGTGCCAATTAATTTGAGGCTCTTTCTAACTTTCTCTTCTATTAGAATCAGTGTATCTGGTTTTATGTTGAGGTCTTTGATACACTTGGACTTCAGCTTTGTGCAAAGTGATAAATGTGGATCTATTTTCATTTTTTTACATACAAACTGCTGGTTGGACCAGCATTATTTATTGAAGATGCTTTTTTCCCCCATTGCATGTTTTTGGCTTATTTGTTGAAGATCAAGTGTACATAAGTGTGTGGGCTTATTTCTGGGTATTCAGTTCAATTCCATTAATCATCCTGTCTGTCTCTGTACCAATCACTATTGTTCTGTAGTACAGTTTGAGGTCACAGATGGTGATTGCCTCAGAAGTGCTTTTATTGTTAAGAACTGTTTTTGATATCCTGGGATTTTTGTTTTTCTATATGAAGTTGAGAATTGCTCTTTCCATGTCTGTGAAGAACTGTGTTGGGATCTCGATGGGAAATTCATTGAACTTGTAGACTGCTTTTGGTAGGATAGTCATTTTTACCATCTTAATCCTACCAATCCATGAGCATGGAAGATCTTTCCATCTTCCAAGGTCTTCTTCAGTTTCTTTCTCAGGGATTTGAAGTTCTTGTCATGGAGATATTTCATTTGGTTTCTAAGATTTGCACCAAGATATTTTATAGTATTTGTGGGTGTGTGGGGCAGTGATCTGTGACAGGCAGTCTGACACCTGGTTGAGCACAGGCAAACTCTGGGAGACCCAGAGAAATCTGCAAGGGACTGGAAACGTTATGCCAAGGCTCCTGGGAGGCTTTTGGCTCCAGTCATGGTCACATACCACCCTTCCTCAGGTAGAGGCGTGGTCACACAGCCCCAAGCCATCCCCATGTTAATGAGACACCTAGAGGCTTAACCATGCACCTTCCCAGTTACTATATCTGCCAGTCCCCTCTCCTAGAGAGGCGGGGGTACAATTCCATCCATGTCACTCTCCACAAGATGAAAATAAACGTCTTAGAATTATGGGCTGTCTCTTCATCTGGACCCGCTGTGGGAAGGGGGGGGGATCCAGCTTGACATTAAGGAGCCACGTCTAATCTCTCACCAAGGGAATCCAAGTGTTACCAGATGGTACCCATTCACTCAAGCCTAAGCAGCTAGCCAGGCACCCAAAGTCTCAGAGACCCGGTCCCAGCGGGAAACCCAGCTGGGCTCCCACTAGCTGGTCTACAGGGTGACCCTACAGCGACTGCGGTGCCCCAGGCTATAAAACCCATGGAGACTGCTGTCTAGAGTTCTCTGGGAATGGCCTCCTCCCCCACCCATGGGCAGGGACCACAAAGGCTTTCCACAGCCCCTGTTGGACTGTATGGGAAGATGCATGGTCACTTCTCGAGTGTCTGTCTAGTTCAAAGCCGCAGCACCTCAGGACATGTCAAAGTCAAAGTCAGGCTTTGTTCTACCATGCCTGACTTGTTCCCATATGGGTGTCTTAGTTAGGGTTTTCCTGCTCTAAACAGACACCATGACCAAAGAAACTCTCATAAATGACATTTAATTGGGGCTGGCTTATAGGTTCTGAGGTTCAGTCCACTATCATCAAGGCATGACAGCATTCAGACAGGACATGGAACAGGCAGAGCTGAGAGTTTAACATCTTCAATTGAAGGGTGCTAGCAGAATACTGGCTTCCAGGCAACTAGAATGAGGATCTTAAAGCCCACACCCACAGGGATACACCTACTCCAACAGGGCCACAACTTAAAATATTGCCACTCCCTGGGCATAGCATATACAAACCATCACAGTGGGTATTGTGAAAGGTATTGTTTCCCTAATATCTTTCTCAGCCTGTTTATCATTTGTATAAAGGAAGGGAATTGATTTATTTGAGTTAATTTTATATGCAGCTACTTTGCTGAAGTTGTTTATCAGCTGTAGA
This sequence comes from Rhynchomys soricoides, assembly GCA_019843965.1. Taxonomy (NCBI): domain Eukaryota; kingdom Metazoa; phylum Chordata; class Mammalia; order Rodentia; family Muridae; genus Rhynchomys; species Rhynchomys soricoides. The sequence continues at coordinate 7,901,900 of JADRCH010007713.1, forward strand.
AGTTCTCTGGTAGATTTTCTTGGGTCTCTTATATATACTATCATATCATTTGCAAATAGTGATATCTTGACTTCTTTGTCAATTTTTGTCCCCTTTATCTCCTTTTGTTGCTCTAGCTAGAACTTCAAATACTGTATTGAATAGATATGGAGTGAGAAAGCAACCTTTTCTTGTCCCTGATTTTAGTGGGATTTTATCTTGCTTTCATATAGAGCCCAGAATCTTAAGCCCAGTGGCAGCACCACCCACAGTGGCCTGGCCCTCATCATTGATCACTGTTTATAAAAATGCCTTACATCTGGGTCTCATGGAAACATTTCCTCAACTGTGGCTCCTGTTTCTGATTACTCTAGCTTGTGTCAGTTTGACACAAAACCAGCCAGTACATACACTTAGCAACTTTGCCTTGTATTAGTTTGTAACTATACATTTACCCACCACCCATCACTGTGATCTGTTAAAGTATAGATGCCATCACTGGCTCATATTAGATGTTTATTTAAGTTGCACTAAACAGAAAAATCCTAGTGAGATGACTATAAGTTCATGTCTTAGTCAGGGTTTCTTTTCCTGCACAAACATCATGATCAAGATGAAAGTTGGGGAGGAAAGGGTTTATTGTGCTTACAATTGCATGTTGCAGTTCATCATCAAAGGAAGTCAGGACTGGAACTCAAGCAGGCCAGGAAGCAGGAACTGATGCAGAGGCCATGGAGACATGCTGCTTACTGGCTAGCTTGCTTCTCCTGGATTGCTCAGCCTGCTTCCTTATAGAACCCAAGACTAACAGGCCACAAATGGTGCCACACACAAGGGGCCCTCCCCCTTTGATCACTAACTGAGAAAATGCCTTACAGCTGGATCTCATGGAGGCATTTTCTCAACTGAAACTCCTTTCTCAGTGAAAACTCAAGCTTGTGTCAAGTTGACACACAAAACCAGCCAGTACAGGTCATTATTTGAATACTGTTCAACAGCTTTCTGAAATGTTACACATTTTGTTATACTGGACACATTTTGCTATTGCATACTTAGAATGTGGCTAGAATCATCAGACACATGAAATTTTAATGTTTTTAAAAGTTCAGTTAGATTTTAAAGAGACATGTCTGGTAAATAGCTACAGCCATGGGCAGTGCAGACTATAAACAGGGGACAATTATCAGTTTTGTGACTCTGGTTTCTGTGAAGTGTCAGTTAGCTCTTTATTGTCAAGTAGATTCTAAACAGGCAGTTGAATGGCATGTTGTTGTTGCTTCACTTCATTGGTTTTATGTTGCACAGACATCAGTCATCAACACCACATGGTTTGTCTCTGCCAGGCAAAATCTAAACAACTACAAGCAAAAAGGAAGCCCCAGACTCTGGCTTTAAGCAGATTGACATTTTATGGGGGATGATATAATTTAAGGGCATTTGAAGATTGAAAGAGTTTTAAAAATAATCTTAATCTTCCATGCTAGGAAATAAATTATGATTAAAAATGTGTAATAAGCTATGGCTCTAGTTTGGGAAAACAGGCTTAGGGATTGCCCAGTAGGGTGGAGGGCATTGCTCTGGTACCTGTTACAGAGATGAAGCTGGAGTGTTTTCCCTGCCTTCTGCCTCTCAGAAGTCTACTGCTTAGTGCTGGAGAGCTCAGCTGAAAAATACAGGGGGTGGCACAGCATACAAGAAGCATCACAATCAGAGAAACAATTCAAAAGGCACAGCACAGTGAGCAAAGCCCAGCTATTTCTTTGAATGTAGAGATGGCTCACCTGCCAATAAACACTCTTGTGGTGTGATTTGCTGAGAGTCCCTGCTGCCAGGGACATCCCACTCTCAAAGCCCCTCTTCCTGCTGTCTTAGTGTTAACCACTCTTTCATTTGAGAAGTTGTTTAGAACCAAAGAGACTTCCAGTGGACAAGAAGAGTCCTGTTTGGGCTAAGTTGATTATCATTATTTAGTGAAAAGACAGAGCTACCTGGCAGGCAGCAGCCTCAAAGGAATTTCCCTATGTGATTATCCTCTGTAAGTTTCTTTATCTGAGTAATATAACAGCAGTTTTGGCCTACTGAGCTTTTCATAAAAGCTGTTAGCACACAGATTGCCTCTGCTCTGCCTCTTCTACATTGACTTATACACATACATAGTTTTAAATCCTCAGTTTCCAGGAACAGGATAGGAAGCAAAACTCAGGGAAGGCTGCTGAGTTGTTATATAAAGGGTCCATATAAGAGAGGCAGATACAAATGTTGGTAATTAAATTGTGCAATCTTGTGGACTATGCTTGAGGGATTCTTAGTTTGCTTTCAATTGTTGCGATAAGGCACCATGAACAAAAGCATCTCAGGGAGGAAAGGGTATATTTTTATTAAAGATTATACTCCACAATCTGAAGAAGGCAAGGCAGGATGACGAGGCCATGGAGGAATGTTACTTACTAGATTTGATCTTCATGGCTTGCTCAGTTTATTTTCTTATACACCCCAGGCCCACTTGTATAGGAACAACATAAATCACAATGGACTGGGCCCTTCCAGACCAATAATTAATCAAGAAAATTTTCTAGATGTGCCAACAGGCCAATCTGATAGAAACATTTTCTAAGTTATAAATACTTTGTCCCAGGGCTGGAGAGATGTCTCAGAGGTTAAGAGATATGACTGTTCTTCCAGAGATCCTGAGTTCAATTCCTAGCAACTACATGGTGGCTCACCACCATCTGTATTGTTATCTGATGCCCTCTTCTGGTGTGTCTGAAGACACTTACAGTATACACATATACATAAAATAAATCTTTAAAAAATCTTGTCCCAGATGACCCTGGTTTCTATTAAGCTGCTGTTGTTGTTGTTGTTGATGATGATGATGATAAAGAGAAAGAATTAAAAATTGTCTTGCCCAAAGGCTATTAGAAGTTAAGAGCAAAGTTTTTATAGTCTGAGTGGGTTTAAATCCTAGATCTTTCCTATTTAGATTTGTGATACTGGGCTTACAGTATGTTGATTGTACAATAAAGATAATAGTAGTCCTAGAAGCAGAGTAGCTGAAAGAGCAAAAGAAATGTAAGGTCCTGCACAGCATATGAATAGTCATTATTGTTAGACCATAATCTTCAGGAAACTAAGATCCACTTCAGTTTTTTTTTTTTCCAAGTCTGTGTCTCTAGAAACTACCACAGTCTTTGGCTTATGATAGATGGAACAAACGATTTCACAGTTAGAGAAGAGATAAATAGGAAAAGGCAAGCCTGTTTAAAAAAAAAATTGTGGTCCTGGTACAAAGTGTGTCATTTCAAGAGAAAATTAAAGGAGGAAAAGGCTCTTGACAAGCATTGACATGTTCTAGAATCAACCAATGTTAGCACATCTATGGAAGCATTTGTGATAGCAGATTCAGAGGTAGAGGGCAGATTTGTGGACATGGCATATTAACAATGGGTACCATAGGTCAGGAGGCTTCCACCTAGTCAGTTCAGTTATAAGACAATAGAACTTTGGAAAGTAATTGGGGATGGCTTTAACAAGGCATATGTCAGCAATTAAAGTATTCAGAATTTGGTTTTTAAATGTAACCTTAAGCTTACTTTGGATTCTCAAATGGTAAATATTTTGAAAAAAAAATTGTTTCACCACAGTGATCACTAGTTTTCTAAAAGTACTAGATATTTTTTGTATCACCAATCATCCTATCGCTAGACATGCTTCTTGGTGTATGTGTTAATAATCTCTGTCTTTCATTGCTTTATTTTTATTTTGTTTTTCTCTCCTAAATTCCATCCTTTTGACTTTTCTACTTTTTTGTCTTTCTGGCCTCTCTATATCCTATGACTTCCAGTGGGGCAATCCAGTAAACATCTTAAGCACTTTTTCATTCCTTCTCTTCAGTCTGTTTTTCTTTAAACTAAGGATGTTGCCCACTCTTGTTAGACATTAGTGTATGTTAAATAAGTTCAGAAAGAATTTTATACTTATTCAGTTTCATTATGAAGTGCAATTAGCAGCTACTTAAATGTGTTAAATGAAGCTATATGGCCTGCGAGGAATTACAAATCTCTGCTTCAGTTTTCACTGACGTGATACTTACTTTTATTGCTTGTGCATTAACTGCCCATGTATTTTATAGAAGGAAGCACAAATAAAGAGAAATGAAAATAGAACTTAAAACTGGTCAGATGTGACAGGCAAGGCTGGTACTAGAGAGAAGCTGAAATATTACAGTCTAAACTAAGGAGCCGGTCCACTTCAGATATTTAATCAGCAAGTGGTTTTTTTTTTTTTATTCTAATGTGGTTTTAGCACATTGTGTGGTTTTGTATGTGTCTATCTCTGTGTGTGTGTGTATGTGTGTGTATTTATAAGATTTTGTGATTGACTCTCTTTCATATGCATGTGAGTCTATCTGTTTGTGGTATGCCACAGTACACGCATAGAGGAGAGACTACATTTTCTCTTTCTATATTGTGAGTCCTGATGATTGAACTTGAGTTGTCGGACTTGTTGACAGGTGTCTTTACCTCTGAGCTATTGTGTTCATCCTTAAGTATATGCTATTGGTTCTCTAATGTGAATTCTTTCCCCTATGCTTCCCATGTGTAACTCTAGCTCAGTATCGTCCATCACCATAGACTCATCATGTTCAGTACAAGTGTAACATTGCCTCTGTCCTTCCCAGCTTCTCTTTACTTCCTCCCCAGTCTCTTTCTTCTGTGAAGAGCACCACCACTATAGGCCAGGCTACACGTTTCTTTTCTTACTCATGTAATTATGCATAATGCAGATAAGATCTTGTCATCGGTATAAACTTTCAGTGGTTTGACATCTTCTTGGCAATTCTGAGGATGTGGTTTCCATGGCCCTCTGTGATCTTTCATGATGCCATCAAACAACACATGGGGAGGGAAAAGTTATAGCAGAATAGTTTCTTCTTGGAAGGGGCTTACTTGCTGATTCAGAAGAAAATGAGTTGACCAAAATGTGCAGTCCTGATGGAAGGAGAGAATCACAACTTCAATTTAATTTAAAAGCATCAATTCCTATTATTCAGTGGCCACAAAACATGTCAACTAATCAATTATGAAGCAAAAAAAAAAAAAAACAAATCCCAAAACAACAACCAACCAACCAACCAAACAAACAAACTAAAACCAAAACCAAACTGAAAACCCAAACAAAACAAAAGCAAAAACAAAGAAATAAATAATGAAAACAACAACAACCAACAAACATGGGGGTGTGGAGGTTCTGTGTGTTTCATTGTTGGTAAACAACATGCGTTAATATTACCTAAATCACTAAGTCTTATGGAGAAAGGGAACTCTTTTCTGCAATCAGAAGACTGGTGTGTGTGTGTGTGTGTGTGTGTGTGTGTGTGTGTTGTGTATATGTGTGTGTAGGATATACATGTGTTATGTGTGCATACTTGTGTGTTTATGTGTAGATATGAGCAGATGGAGCTTCAGGGGAAATATTGGGTGTTAATATTACCCTACTGCTGTGTTTGAGACAGGGTCTCTCCTTACTTCACTATGTATACAGGGTAACTGGCCTGTGAACTTCTGAGGTTTCTCCTATCTCTGCTTCTTGTTTTAGAATGCTAGGATTATAAATGTAGATGTTACTGTGCCTGGCTTTATATGGACTCCAGGGGATGCAAACTTAAGTCTTTATTCTTCACCCACTACACTGTCTCCCTATCCCTGTAAAGACAGATTTTACCCGTTTTTCAAGGAAAGAACTGTGTAATCTGAGCTCAATGGCCAATCTGTGCTGAGGTGTTTCAAAAGGCAGGGAAAATAAGGTGTAAGAACAAAAGGGCAGGGTTGAGTCAAGTTATGGAAGTGGAAAATCACTTTTACTTGTACAAGTATTGTCAGTGTCAATGAAACCATGCCACTAGTGTCTACTAATTGGCATCTAAGTTTTGCTTTTCATGGAGGCTAAGAGATAGGGTTCCTTTTTTCCCAGAAGATTACTTTCCAAAGAACTGGTTCATGGGTCCTTGATAGAGAGCTTCCTCTTTTGCAGGGCATGCATGGAGCCATAGAAAGCATTAAAAATACTGTTTATTTTATAAGTATAGCATTTCTTTTATCTATAGTTATGATGTCTGAGTATTTTAAAAATTATTTGAAGTCAACTAATTAAACTAAAAATTTAATTAATAATATTGCCTAATTAATATTTAACTTAACTTTTGTTATAGTATATTGTCATCATTATTTTACGTAATTACTTATTGTACATGTCTTTTGTGCCTATTTGAAAAAATCTATTAATATGTGTGTATATAAAAAACTATATATATGGGACTTGGGACCATCAATGATTTTTAAGCATGTCCACGTATCTTAGAATATATCCCTTACAGACAAAGACTACTGCATAACTTTATGAGAAAAGTGGGATCAGGGACCTATGGTTATAGGCTTTTACTGGGACAAGAAATCTATTATTTGGGCATAATTGAATTTTCTTATGCTGCAATTTAAGGGAGTTGATGCTTCCACCCTAGGATCTAGAACTGAGCTATGAAAAACTGTTAAAGTCTCATTTTGTCTGTGTGTGATGTGTAGTGGTGATTACATAAGACCGTTTTCTAAGGGGCATCTAAATCTCTCATAGGCCAAGATTAAGGGCAAGTCATAAAGCTATGTAGAACAGGGCTAACGCTTGCTTAAGGAGGTAGTCTTTGTTGCCATCTACTGTTATCCACACCATGTCAAGACACCCATCCCATTTGTTCATACTGCGGCCTACAGCTTTGTTCACATCCCTCTGTGAATGAATAGCCCCAACCATTCTGACTTACCTGGTCTTAAAATTAAGTTGTGGAGACTCACTAATAGATTTGGCAACAGGCTTTGATGGTTAGGGTTAGGGTCTATGACAATCCATTACTCAAAAAAAATGTAGCCCTAGCATTTTACTTGGTGGCATAAGATGTCTAGTTTGGACATTGGACATTGACCCCCCCCCCATTATATGATGACTCCATTTAAATTCCTTTTATACACTCATTAGGGGCACTTGGACAAAAGTAGATTCCCATATGGTTCCAAGGACCTTTTTTTTTTTCCAGGTGTACTTAACCATAATTCCTCCACCCTGTTCTCCCATCCCATCATCCCATCCCCATTTAATCCTCACATTCTAGGCTCCTTTTTATCTCTCCATAACACTATATTTCTTCTTTCTTGGGAGATCTTCTCCTCTTTCTTGATTCCTTTGTGATAAGGCAAGAGAGTACAGAGGTTATTATCTTGTATTTATGGTGATGCCATTTCAGCTTTAACTAGAATTTTATTTACTTGATGGAAATATCTCATGGAAAATTATCAAACTCTATTCTAGGTAGGAATCTGAGGTCAAAATGCCCCAATTAACCTATCCTAGATTCTGTTAAACTGTCTTCCTCTCTAGCTTCAAAACAATATACTAATCCTTTATGAAGATATAATTGGAAAAGACCTCTTCTTATTCTGTAGGATACTGCTTTTCCCAAATGGTGATGTCCTTATAATTACCCAGCTACAAATACTGTGACCTACAATAGTGATCGACCTACAAGATACATTAGTATAATAGTGCCACAAATGTTACAGAGTAACCAGCCACTTTAAAATTAGGTTTAATGCACTTCATAAGCGGGAACACATACTTGACACTGATAACATAACCAAAATCCTGAGACTAGATAGATCATGGGCCTAGAAGAAAACCTACTTCTATTGTTATTCTAAAGGAACATAGCAATAAAATGAATCATAATAACATTGCTACACTCATAGATGAATGCCTCACTCTACTCTCATCAGAGAACCTTCTTCTTGCAATAGATGGTAACTTACACAGACCTAAAACCAGATAGTGTACATAAAATAAGAGACTTTGGAGCACTCAGGTCTAAATGGATATGCTTATCAAACCCCTCTCTTCAACTCTGAGGGACCTGTGAGAAAAAGAAAGAAGAAAAGGTTATAAGAGCCAGAGATGTTATTTGACTCCAGATACAACTGGACTGATGCAAATATAAACTCAGAGAGATTCTGTGTTCATAAGTCAATTACAGTTTCAAACCAGATGTGGTTCAAGCACTAAGAGGAGAATTTGGACACAATGAAGTCCAACTCCTAACCCAAAGCATACCTGTTGATAAAAGGAAAATGAAATTTTGATAGTGGCATCTCACTGGGTATATCAATTGCACTGCAGGCAGGCCCCATGTCCATGGCTAGTTTTTATTTGTTTTGTATTGTATTTTGTTCTCTCTCTCTCTCTCTCTCTCTCTCTCTCTCTCTCTCTCTGCATGTATACATGCAAAGGCACACTTGTATGAGGTTCGATGGGTAGAGAAGTGGGAGGAACTGGGCGAAGCTGAGGGAAGGCAAAATAAGCAAAAAGTTTTAAATAAAAATAAAACAAGCAAATAATAATAATAATAATAATAATAATAATAATAATAAGAAGAAGAAGAAGAAGAAGAAGAAGAAGAAGAAAAAGAAGTAGAAGAAAAAGAAGAAGAAGAAAAAGAAAAAGAAAAAGAAGAATGGTGAAACATATTTAGCCAATGTGTTACACTGGGAAGAATAGACAAAGGCGTCATTGATCCCATGTACATCACGGGAATATTGACATGAGTTTTGAGTTTAAGTATTGGAGTAGTTGGGAGAGGTGACAAAGGTGTTCTTGAAGAAGCAGTCCTAGTAAAATCGTTCTGTTGTATCAGTATCTAAATTCTGGTTAGACAAAGTGGTTGCAGAAAGTTAGCAAATTTCTATAAGATGATTACTACTTCCAAGGGTGCAGATTCCCTATCCTAGCTAATTGCCTTTATCTGGGGGAATTGTATGTCTCTTGAGGCTCCGAATTTCTGGAATACAAAAGAAAGGCATATTGGGGGTGATCACTCTTTGTACTTTAAGCCCTGAAAGAGACAGAAATTGATCAAGAATCATAGAAATTCTGTATGGACATTTCTTGAGTGATTGATATGTCTATGCAGAGGTGAGTAGAAAAGCCAAAGGAGACAAATACAAATGATAGCAGTGATGCCAGGGTTTATCTTGGTTTATTGACTTCATGGGCACAACCAAGAAATCAAGGTTTTAGAGACATGTGCTTGTTATGTTATTGTAAAAATCAGATTATTACTACCTGCTACAATTGCCACAAGAAGTGGTCAGATATCCAGGGTACTGGCCATACCCTGTGATCAAACTACTCCCTCTTCTTTTATTCTCTTTAAAAAACATTGTCTTTATTTTATTTAATGAGTGTTTCTCCTGAAAACTATTTGTGTGCATTGTGTCTGCAAAGACCAGAAGAGGATGCGGTATCAATCCACTAGGACTGGAGTTGCAAAAGCTCGTGATTCACCATCTGCTTATTAGGAATTGAACTTGAGCTCTTGGAAAGAGCAGTCTATGTCTTTAACTACTGAGCCTTCTTACCAGCTCTCTGGTTTTACTCTTAGTGAGATAAAATTCTAGTTCCTGTTATGCAACAAAAAATGAAGCATTATGCTCTCCTGACTACCCTTTTAGAACTTTGAAATCTTTGGCACACCAAACTCTGTACCTGTGAAGCCTTTCATTCCCCTTAGTAAAACTGATCATTTTATGTCCTGCCAATGGTGGTGCCTGATCAGTGTGATAACAGTTTTCACTGTGACACAATCTAGAGTCACCTGAGAAAAGAGTCTCAATGAGGAATATTTTGACCTTCTGGCATGCCTCTGAGAGGCATTTTAGTTGTGATAATTGAGGTGAAAAGACATCCCCTGATTGTAGATGGACTCATATCATATGCAGAACTCTGGGTTGTGTAAGAGTAAAGAAAGAATCCAAATAGTAGGCATGCATGCCTTAATTTATTTTTCTCTACTTTTGACTATGCATGTCTTATGACTAACTACTTCAAGTTTTTGCCGCCTTGACTTCCTAGCAATAGTAGACTATAACTTGTAATTTTATGTTGAAACAAACTCCCCTGCATTGCTTTTATTCAGAGAGTATTTTTATCATGGAAACAGAAAGGAAACTAGAACATTCAGTAAGGACAGAGTTCCAAGAAAACTGATCTACTAAGTGTGGCCCTTGATTTCAATGCCAGCTGATCAGACTTGGTGGCTGGTACATCATTGATTTTAGAGGGAAGTCTTCAGTTACCATAATATCGGTCTCCATTCTCATGTTCCTGGAAGAAAATTCAGATAGGACATGGTAGTAGAGTTTAATAAGAGCAAGAAATCAAGAATTTGGTCTTTACCAAAAGACCATGTCAAGAGGAGCAGCAATAGTCTTAATCCTGGTAGATATGGGGTTTAGGATTATTCTCTCCTTGTTATCATGCCCCTGTGCCTTCTGTCATCGAGGGCACTTTTGGTAAAAAGAATATGGGCTTCTTTTGGAAATCCATTTTATCCTGAATTAAGTCTGTCATAAGTAGATGTATTAGATGCAAGAAAATTTTTGATGTTTCAGTGTCCCTAACATTGAAAAGTCAGTAAGGTAAAGGAGAATGAACTCTAGGCATGCTCCCCTAGCAAAGATATCATTGAAGCTAGTTTGAGTTGACAACATGGAGTTAAACACCAGGTTAATTATTCTTTGTATTGTATTTGAGGGGCTTTAACTTAGTGCACCTAGAAAGACTACTACCCCCTTTCTATCCATCCTGTCCACCATTATTATTATTATTATTATTATTATTATTATTATTATTATTATTATTATTTACCATTTTTTGGTAGTTAGGGGCTCTAATATTCATTAGGTCTTGTTTGGGGGAGGTCCATTAATCTGTTCCTTACAACAGTTTTTTTCAATCTTCCCTAATGTTGCAATTTTTAAATACAATCTCTCATGTTGTGGTTACCTCTAACCATAAAATTATTTTCATTGATATCTCATAGATGCAATTTTGCTACTGTTATGAATAATAGTGTATGTAGATTTGGAGATAGAGGTTTGCCAAAAGGGTCATGACTCACAGGTTGAAAACTGCTGTTCTAGAAGCTAACTTCCTGCTTAACATTAATATCTAATGAACAGGAAAGGAAGTGAAAATCAAGTAACTCTGCCCTAGCAACACCTCTCAATTAACACCCCTGATTCATGAAAATGCTTCCACATCTTTCTCTAGTATGGTTGTCATTTTTGCAATCCCCTGCATTGCTTTCAACTTGTATGTGTTAGGTTCCTCTTCTAGACCAAACTTTTTGCATGCTGCTTTGTTGTAACTGTGAGCTTTGCCACCTGCACCTGAGTTCCCTGAAATAATGACTCTGATCACCTTGGCCACAAGCTTTGGTTCACTCTCCAACTAGCTCATAAATTTATTTTAATCTAAGTTATGTTGCTGGTTACCTCTGCTCAGCTTTTATTTGTCTGTCTTTCTTCATGTCCTAGGGTGTATTCTCCTGGGTTTGGATCGACCCAGAATCCTGTCTGCTACTGGATGTTTAACCTTCTATTTTACCATTTTCTATAGGTCATAGTTTTTTTTTTTTAATTTTTATTTTCAGGTGATGTAAACATCCAGTACACAAAAGATTTTCCTTACAGCCTGTTACATCCATATATTGTTAAGTTACAATTCCTCAAGCTGCCTATCTCCTTCTCCTAGAAATCAGGCCACACCACCCTGCACATAGCCCTGGAATACGTTTTGTAAAAAAGCATGCTTTGAAGCTTTGCAGCTGCAAGACAGGTATATGGTCCTGCTGGTGCCTGTCTCTTTGGCTCTTAGTCATATAAGCAAAGCCAGGCTATATCATGAGTATGAAATTTGCCCTTCTGTACTGAAAACTTACAAGAGTCAAAAGCCCCCTTTGCTCTCAGGATTTTCCCTTCAGAAATCCCATTGTGGTATCTGTCTCTTTTAATGCAGGTCTTTTTTAAACAAAAGCTCTCTCTCTCTTTAAGACCCCTTCAAATGCTGAAGTATAGTGCTGTATATTTTTATGACTTTCTCCCAGTTCAACCTCAATCATGCCTTTCCAATCCCAGTGACTATGACGTACTCCCTCTTAGTAAAGTTCTTTTTATGGAAACGGTATTTTCAGCTGTAACTTCTATGAATGCTTTAATTTACAAGACTAAGAACTTGGACAAAAAGGTATCTGAACTCCACAGTTGACCTTGTTTATAGGAAGATCTAAATGATTTTTTTTTTTGAAAAGCATTCAGAAGATGCTTTTCAATTGCTCTTGGATGTTAACAGTAAGCCAAACTACTTATGTTCATTTTCAACTGTTGGCTGGTGAGATAGATTATACACCTAAATGTATACTTCTGTAAATTGTTCAAATTTACTCCAAAGATTATATTTAAGATAGAGAGGAGTTTGGTGAGGATTTAACAACCCTTAAGTTTGTTAATCTCATTGATATTATGGCTCTGGTTCCAGAGTGAGCTCAGTAATTAACAATGCAAATAAGTTGCTATAAGCAAAATTTTGAATGCTGATATATTGGCTTTTAGCTCTGTCTTTAAAAGTACTAATACATTTACATACATTTTCCCTCTTGAAGACCTTATTGTCTATACACTTTTCAAATACCTTGAACATGGCAGCTAAGTTGCTCGCTGTTCATACATTCAGGTCATTCACAGTTTATTATTAACAAGAAGGCATGCTGCTGAGCAGGGAAGGAATATCTCAATTTGAAGAAAGGACAGCCATTTCTGTTTTGAAAGTCCTCAAAATTGGTAATACAAAAGATTCACAAACATGTGGCATGAAACTTGTACTAGTAACGTTTTAAACAGTGAATGCAATTACAATTGAGATTTTTCTAAATGAAGGTCACATCCAAGAAATAATGTTCAAATTTTAAAGAATATTTAAGGATCAGAGCAAATATAAAGACAGCCCAATGAAAGGTCAACGGGACCTAAGTGTCAGAGGAAGCCACATATTGTGTTTGTAATATCAGCTGGTAATATTTACCTAATGTATAAACTATTTTCTCATCATAGTTTGTTTCCATGATGATGATTACTGCATATATATTACAGTATAACTTGAAGTTAAGAGCCTCATGAAAAAGCAATAGTTTAGACTAGGATTAGTTGTGTTAGTAGAAAGTGAATGCAAATGATAACAATCTGAGTGGTAGTTTGAGACTTAAGTTCCATACCAAAATGTGCCATATAAAATTATTTGTGTTTATGAATAGATATACATACATAGGTATATATTTACATCTATTTTTATTCCGATTCATGTGTGTGCCTCTTTGTTGGTATGTGTAGCAGGTATCTATGGGGTCCAGAAGAGGAAAACTGAACCACAAAACTTAACTTACAGATGGGTGCTGGGAATTGAACTTAGGTCATCTGCAAGAGCAGCAAGTACTCTTAAACACTGAACTTTCTCTCAAGGTCCCCTTTCATACATTGATGTTTTATATTACCCTGCCAAAATTGTTTCAGTGTTATTTTTTTTTTCATAGCACAACCTAGAAAGGCTCAAGGGTTTTATTGTGGCTTTGGAGAGATCATGAGATATTTAGGCCTTCATATAATTGAACCAGGTTTTCCATTTACCAGGCCATCACATAGTTATAATACATAATTTTCTGTTCAAGAAAGCATAAGAAACATAAACACGTTGTGACAGCTAATCTGAGTTACCAACTTTACATATCTCAGAACTGTAAACCTCAGTTGGGGGATTGTCTAGAACTGATTGGCTTGTGAGCATGCCTGTGCAACATTTTATTGTTTGCCGATTGATATAGGAGGGCCCATCCCACTGATAGTGATGATGTTCCCAAGCAGGGAAGCCTGTGGTGTATAAAATAGGGAGCTGAACATCAGCCTGGAAGCAAGACTATGAGCACCGTTACATCATGGTTTCTATTTTACGTTTCTAACTGCTGGAGTCTGCCCTGCTTTCTCTCAATGAAGAACTATCATGTAAGATACAATTAGCCCTACTCCTCCTCAAGTTGCTTTTAGACATCATGTTTATTATGACAACAGAAACAAAATAAGGAAACACACACTCACACACACACACACACACACTCCCCACATATACACAGGGGAATGGGCAGAAGGTACATAAAATAATGATATAGTCCAACTGATGTCCAGAGCACATTGGTACAAGATTAAAAAGAACAACAACAACATTTTTAGCAAGTCTACTACAATATAGGACTATGATAGCTGACAAGCTAGGGATCATAGGCTATAGTCAAATCACAGAAAGATACATTATTGATAAGAAAAAAGAGGCCTTTAATCCTATAGAGATATAAGAATTAGTGTATAAGGAAGGCAAAATACTTTTTAATTCTTGTTTGAAGTTCAGTGTCAGAAAATCTGTAAAAGCAAATAATACAAGAATAATAAGAAAAAGTAGAAATTTATTAATATGTGCTTCATACATGCATATCATGAAAATAAGCAATTAGTGATGAATAACTGAAAAGAATGTCTAGTTTCTTCAGAGAACTGGGAATCACTTTTGTAGGTTCTTACTCTCATATATAAAAGAAGTTGTAACTTGACTCAGAGAGAGCCTTGAAGACAATTTTATTTGTGGTTGAGAGAAAAATAACAGGGAAAGCAACCTGTTCAGAATATGTTCGGAAGAAAGAGATGGAGAAGAGAGTCCAAGATGGCAAGTCTGCTCAGTGGTGGTGGAGTCTGCAAACAGCTGGACTGGAGGTTCTGGGAGAAAAGTGTAAGAGAGACTAGACTATAGGGTTTCTATAGTGTCAGTATTAGCAAATCAGGTTTAGGATTTTGACTGGCATATGAGAGAGGGAGAAATAATAGTAATGCTGAGTTAGAACTCTTGAAGACAAGTAGGCAGGCTTCACAATGAAGATCTGTACGTAACTGCAACAAGAGAGGGGCTTTGGAGTATAAAAGTACATTATCTTATTAAGGGGAAGTTATTCTTCCTACGTCATCAGCATGTATTTAGTTGAATCAGGTTAACTGGGAAGTGGTTTCTTGACTGGGTAACTGACAGGTCCAAAGGGGACAATAGTATCTTTGTTATCTTATATTTTAGGCAATTTAAAATGGTATTTTTCAACCTGCAGTCAGAGCTACACCACAGATCTTATTCATTTGAGCAAAAATCATGAATAAGAGTAGACTTAAAAGAACGAAGGAAAAAAAGTAGTAATAAGTTGACTAAATCCTAAGTTTACTAGAGGGAAATGGTGTTTCCTGTGCTCCCTGCATCTCCTCCCCCTTGAAATTGTAAAGAGAAGCAATTGTGATGAGTCCTTCCCATTTTCTCATGGTATTTCAAATTCCAAAGTGGGACATTTGCAGCATATCCTTTTCATAAAAGGGGTAAGTTACCACCCAAAGAAAATGGGAAATGAGGTATAAAGCTGGCAGTGAGGGAGAAGTCCATCCTCAATGGCTTTAGAGATTGCTACTGTTCCATCCAATGAAAGACTATAATGTTCCAGAGTAGGCAAAATGCAAAGTATATATATATATACATACGTATGTGTGTGTATAATATATACACACATATACATACATACATACATACATATATTGATTTTCCTTTTAGAAGTAGGATATCTAACACAACTCTCCTGCTACCATCTGGATAATCAATTGTTTTGAATGAAATGTCAATACAAAAAGTAAGCATACAAAACCACAACTTCCATTTCCAAGGGATAAGGTAATTTATTCTGGAGCCAAACTTGAGTGACCATGGCCTAAGAAGACATATTCAGACAACTCCAAGTTATATAATAGTTTCATGACATATTTATAGTAACACAACACAAAGATGAATTAAATGGGTTGCAATGTCAGTTATATGTGTTACGATAAAGTGAGAAAATATTCTATAGGCCAGAGAGATTATCTGATGATATTTTGAGCTTGTGAGTTGGTAGAATCTGGGGGTCTGTAAATTCTAAAAGGATTTACCTAATAGTCACAAGAATGTTAGGTTATTAGATCTAGGCTACATCTCCAGACCAAGCTTTATCCTTTTTCTTACTAATTATGAGCATCTAATACAAGATATACTTCATTGATCTGCTTGTTGTTCCTGTATTTCCATGAGAAACAACTTACATTTTCTTTCTGTTTTATCCCCAGTACTGAGAAAAATGACTTCTGTATTTAATGCAAGAATATAGAATTATGTCATGAAAAAAGTAAATTTCCTTTGGATTATATTTTGGATAGTACATGTGTTGAAAATTGGTTTCTGACCAAAGAATCCAGTCATCAACAGGTGGCTGGATCATAGGGACTCAGACAGAATGACTGGACTAATCCACTGATGCATTCCTAATGTGCTGAAATTACTGTGAAGTCAAGGAAAATTCTGTTGCTGGGGCCTAGTTGAAAGGAATAGGTCCCTAGACATATGTCTGTGATGAGTATACCTTGTCCTCATTATACTCTATTGATCTGATTCCTGTTTGACTCAAGGTAAGTTACTCTGTTATATCATAACCTTTCTGCCTTGATATTTTTGCCTTGTCTCACGTTCAGAGCAATGGAGTTAGCTCAGCATGGAAAAAGACCACTGAAACAATGGGCCAAATCAAATCTTTTTTTCCTTTAAACTATCTCTTACAGGTTTTTGTCACAATAATCAGAAGCCTAACAAGTATAATCAAGACTTTCAGTGAATCTAGTTGTATTATCCAGGGTCCTGGATGCTTACCAAAGTCAGTTTTGGCTACTCTTGTAAACATGATACATTAGGTCGCTTATGAATAATAGAAATCTGATTTCTCCCAGTTCTGGAATCTGTTAAGTTTAAGATCAAGGAACCCACAGCAATGGAGCTCGGTGAGGTCACATTCCTAAAAGACTGTGCTGCCTTATTGAATCCTCCCTTGGTGGATGGGGCAGGGATGCTCTGAGATTTGTTTACTGAGGGACGTTTGTTCCATACATGTGTACTCACTCTAAAAACCCAAGTAAACCTCAAAACCTCTTTTATAACATTAGTGCCCTTGGGGAACATATGTGAACACATGAATTTGTGAGGTTACATTGAGATAATAACAGTTTATAAATGTCATATTGACAATAGTAGTGGTTTTACTACTGGAGCCATTCTGAGATATAGTCATTTGTTAACAATTATTTATTCAGATTATATACTCTTTATACCAGGATCCCTTAACCTTAGTGGGATCCTGAAAGTTATTTACTAACCTCAAATAAAATTCTCTTATGTTTGACTAGTCGAAGCTGGTTTCTGTTGCTTACATCCAAGAATACAAACTGATATAGACATTAGGACTACTGTCACAAGGAGTGGCTATAGTAATATACCTTCTGGGAGCTCTGGAGGTCCTAGAATTTGTTTCTGGTTTGATTTCTGCTAAAGATTCTGAACGTCTGGCTAGTTGTCACTTGATGAGTCCCAAGAACAATTAGTTTGCTATTGGGCTTAAAGATCTAGGTATCAGCAAAGTCTGTGATATACAGCTTAGAAGAATATACAGAAGTCCAGAGCAAATGAAGGCTGCAGTGCAAGTTGCCCTAACACTTGGTTCCTATGATTCAATAGATTTAGGATTATGAAGTGTACCCCTGACTCTGCAGCATCAAAGATGTGACAAGCTTCCTACACAGAGTTTCTCTCTCTCTCTCTCTCTCTCTCTCTCTCTCTCTCTCTCTCTTTCTTTTCCCCTCCCCTTTTCCTTTCTGCTCCTTTTCATCTCCTCTTCTTTTTAAAATTTTCTTTTCTAAGAAAGGATCTTACTGTGCATCCCACACAGCATCCCACTACATCTACTATATATCCTCTGCCTTCTTCAAATTGCTAGCAATACTCCTGCTTCAGCTGGGATTACAGGCATGAGCACTGTGTCAGTTAAAACCTGTTTTCTTGGGAAAATCACCTGCCTCTGGAAATACTTTCTAGGTTGCAACTAACTCTAGTAAATGGCTAGGACTACATGACTCAAGCTATTCACCATAGGACACATAAAACTTGATTCAGTGAATTGTAGACTTAGATGTACTATAGCATTCCATCATTCAGAGCAAATATACATATACAATATCAGACTTCAAGCAATCCTGAAGGTATGTCATTATTTGTAGGAAGAGAAGACTTATACTGTCCGTATGCCTCCTTCAGCTACACTTCTATCCTCCAATAAAATGACAACTTGCACTTCCAAGAGATTTCCTGATGATGAGCTAACAAAGGAGAAAACAATGATCTGGTTTATAAAGATAGATCTGGATGATGTGCTGACACTAGATAAAGACCTATTCAGTATTACAGTATCACATAGAGGTTACCCTGAAAGACATTGATGGTGAGCAATCTTTCCAACTGGCTGACATTCAAGTTGTATATCTCATTGTCCACTTTGCCTGCAAGGATATATGACCCTAACTGTGGATTATTACTTATTCATGGTTTGTGGCTAATGGTTTGGTTGGGCACTCAGGCAGTATAGAACAGTGAGACTAGAGTGGTAAGAAGGAAGCTTGAGTCAAGGATTTCTTCATGGATTTCCTAGAAATTGGGACCAAATGTGACCATATTTACATCTCATATTAATTTCCACCAAAATTCACTCATGAAGAACAGATTTTATATATGCATTATAAATAATATATATGTATGCATATACCTTTTGATAAGTTTAAGATAGCATTTTTAATACATATATCATTACACACTTAAGGATAGAAACAGCAGACATAATGTTTCTGTGACCTCCTCCTGCCCCTTCTTTTCTGAATGGAACATTGAAATTTTCCTTATACTTTCTTCTTTAAGACAGGTCATAAATCATAGGAATGCCACCCTCTGACTTTTTTTCTCTCTCTGGTGAAGACCTCCATGTGACAGGGATTTGCCCTGAACTAAGAAGAAAGGGGTGACACACAGTGATACCAGGATGAAATAAAACAGGCCTTCCTGCATCTCCCTCCCACCAAGTTCATCACCATTAGATCATATAATAGGATCTCCAATAATTCACCTGTATGATTTTCCATGGAAATACACAGACCTGCAAAGCTCCCGTGCCATTCAAAACCTATTAAACAAGCATATATGCTTTTCACTTGTTATTATGGTTTGGTATCATTTTTGTTGTTGTTGTCATCGTCATTGTTGTTATAGAAGCCCCAGCCATCAACTTTGCAATGGATGAGGAAAAATAAACAGATCTGTCTTTTCTATCCTATAACGTATAACAACAGAAAACTTCAAGAGTGCAGGGATAAAGGTTTGCTTATCTATAGGCACAGAATGGTACATAGAGATGCTGAGAAAAAGGAAAATTGAATGGCAGTGTGGAAAGAAACAATGAACGGCACTTGTGGTCTTGTGTTTAAATATCAAAAAAGGACTGCAGTCTCAATACATATTACTTTCTTTACTGGGCTGTATGGATTTAAATATTTTAGCTAATTTTCCTCTGCTTTCCTGCATATTGAAAGAGTATTTTATTAATCTTGATAATTATAGGCTATCTTGTCACTATTAAATTTTACAAATAAAATCTTGAGAAAATTAGTTCATAAAAGAAAGAACAATGACTATGGCTGATCTTGACACTTTAGGGTTGCTTAAATTAGATGAGAACTGTGGGATGGTAAATTTTGAAGAGCAAAAATTTTGTAATTTTGCAGGGGTTTTGTATAATAACTGCATGAGACTATAGTAACAGAGAGCTGGCTCTGAGGGTAAGAAAACTTGATGCACAAACATGATGACAGGAGTTTGGATCCCCAGATGTAGTATAGTTGTAGGAGCTTGTAATCCCTGTGCTGTTGGATTGGAAGGAAGAGAATTTCTGGGGCTTTCTGGTTTTAAGTCTACATCTGACTTCAGTAGAGATCATGTGTTAAAGCAATATGGTATAGAATTGTAGAAAACCTAATGTCCTCCTCTCATTGATCCAGGACAACAGCATGCCTCAATTCAAATGAAGTTGCTGCATGAGGAATGTACTTCACAAACACACACAAACACACACAGAGAGAGAGAGAGAGAGAGAGAGAGAGAGAGAGAGAGAGAATAGTAGGGCTATACAAACCATAGGGAGTAAGCCAGTAAACAGTACTCTTTCATGGTCTCAGATCAGTTCCTATCTTGATTACTTGTCCTTGTTTTCTTGATGGCACACTCTAAGCAGTGATCTTAAATAAATATATTGTTTCAAATTTGCTTTTGGTCCTTGTTTTGTCATAGCAATAGAGAAGCAAATCCAGACACCGTGTTCCAGATCACAACCCATACATACACACACACACACACACACACACACACACACACACACACACACGTGTGTGTGTGTGTGTGTGTGTGTGTGTTTAGGAATCTTACAATGTTGTTTAATATATCAATCAGTTGTTTTGGAGGCTTTGCTATATTTGCGACAGAGGCCATTTATTAGGGAAACTAGCTACCCTATATCAAATTTAGAAAAATGGTCATCCTGGGATTCCTCCCAAGACTTGGTTACATGTCTTATCACAAGAAGCATGTAGCCTTTGTTCTACTATAAATAGGAGCCATACAATCCTGAATACCACACAGAAAGAAGATTATGTCAGAACTGTCCTCATGGATGCTTCAGACTTATGTTCATATGGATCAGCTTAGATTTATTCCTCACTTCTCATTGCAGGAGCCATGTAGCCATAGAGTTACTTGCAGTGGTATGTGTGAAAGGTTATTTACATGGAGGGGTACAGGTAACTCAAAGGCAGCTGTAGCACCAAAAGACTCACCCCAGCCTAGGGTATAGACTGTATTTCTGGATGTCTCTCAATGAATTTCAGAAAAATCAAAAAGTTTTTCCTCCCTAGCAGCTGATGTTGCGTATATAACTTTGGCAAGTACTCTTGTGAATCATATTTCAGGGACTTCCTGAAAATTGTGAGTTGTTTACTTTTTGAGTATTAGAGAGCCTCCCTATAGGATACAGAGCTTCAATTTGGAAGGAACTGCTATACAATGCCATTTCTATGCTTGGGGAATCTTGGGAAATCTTCTGGTACTACAGAGAGCATTAACTTGCCACTTACACCTAAGTTGAAAAGTGAAGGTAATAGATCTTCAGCTACAGTGAAACTAGGACCTGGGCACACAATGAAGATTTTGATAATTAAAGAACTCTCTCATGCCCTTTCAATATGGAACAAATAAATCAAAGAAGTGACTGACTAGAAATCACTTTGGTTGGGTAAAAGCAGCAAGGATAGATACAGCTAGGCTCAGATACTTGGAGCCAGTGATTGCTAAGTACAATGACTCTGGTGCCCAAAATCAGTCAGTGGAGCAGCTTTTGCTGTCTGTCCTTTTGTGCTAGAAGCAATGACTTCACTTCTTCATGTCATTAAGAAATTTTTATTCAATGTCCAGGACACATGTCCATTTTTTGGTTAATTGCATGTTATATGTGTGCAGTTTAGGGTACTTCTAGAAATACTGACCAAATAATATGTTTATTAGCTCTTAATAAAATAGTTAATTTTGGCAAAAGGTTCATTTACTGTTTAGATATAGGTCATTATAAGACATTTGATTGTTCCATACAATGAACAAACATTTCAAATAATGAGTAAATGTGATTAGGACAAATGTGGACAAAATATTTATCCTTATTGAATTACCATTTATCTTTCGTGTCTGACATTTAGATTTAATTCATTATTGGCTACATATCTATCCCTAAATAAGTTTATAGTATTCCTACATTCATTCTTAGAATGTATTCATTTTATAAAATCACTTTCATAACTACAGACATATTGCCACAGTATGAAGTACTAGAAAATGTTTTAGAATATATTTATGAGAAAAGTCTCTTTTCATGACAAGAATTTCAGAGTAGTGTCTGTGCATTTGGCTCTTGCCCAAGTGTTTTTTGATAAAGGCAGCATTCTCTATGCTTTAACTAATCTTCTCTTCTTTTCTCCAGTGAAACCATACCCAGAAACTAGGACACTAAAAGAAAGAGAATATAATGACAGAAGTGGGGAATTATTCTGACCACATTGCAGATTCTAGAAGAAAGAAACACAAGAACAACAAAGTTCTGCTTAATTAATAGTTTCATCTTTAAATATTCCTTCTCTTCAGTTTTGTCTCATGTGAAAATCCCCCATTAAAATTTTACTAAAATGTTAATACCCCTTGCTGTGAAAATTTGTTTTAAACTGTCTTTAATGATTCTAATACCCAAGCTCTTGATATATCAGGAAATGATTCAAAGCCCGGATGGCTGCAAAGAAGAATTTAACTTCCTTTCAAAGTGTTCTTTTATTTATTTATTTTAATTAACATTTGACACAGAGTTGCTTGAAAAACAAGAGAAAAATACTCAATAATTCTTATCAATGCTATTTATATTTCTACTTTCACTAATGACCTTTTTATGCGAGAGTCATTTACAAAAGGTTATGAAAAAGTTTTCCTATGATAAAATACTATATTAACCATAATTTTGCCAGCAACACATTTTTTTTTTCAGGAGAAAAATGCATAAACTTGGGGCTTATTTTTCTTCAGTCAAAACTGGCAATTTGTTTCTGTGAATTTGTGCTAGTGTTGGAGTACTCCATACAACTACATTTGTCTATTTTTAGTACTATTGCAGGGTCATAGACAGTATTAAGTATGAAATATATTCTGCATGCAATTTTATTTTTGTTAAAATATAGTGTTTAGTGACTTGTTTTTCATCAACTCAATATACAGGCTTTTTCATATGGGAATATAAATCTTCTGCCTTCCTTTCTGCTAAGCATCCATCTTAATGTCAGTAAAACTCATGGTTAGTATGCTGTCTAATAAAAAAACCATAACTGTGAGAAAAGACATAATGGTACACCATTCATTTTAATACCATCATTACAATAAGAGTTTAATTTACCATCATTTGATATTTAGTAGCAAAATGAATGGAGTTCACTTTGACACTGCCCTGATTACAGATATCCTAATGAATAGTTCTATGATTGATTGGCTAGATGACATCAGCACAATTATAGGCCTGTGCAAGCATTAAATAGCCAAATTGTTGGGGGGAGAAACACACGAACGCCTGGAGTAGAATGTAGATGGAGTTGGAATATAAGCAGGGTTCGGGTAGAATAGAACCTTTCTTTATGGAAATGCACTTGGAACAATTTCACAGGAAGCAGTTGCTGTTAGGCACTATTGCTATAGCTGAACGAACAATTTTCTCTTTTGTAACAACAACAACAAAATGCCTTGCCCCACTATCACACCCTCTTAGCTTAGGTTGTCAAGGGAATTTTCCCCCAATAGGATTATTGGTTTCTATAACATGATATTTCTTTGTGATATTATAAATTAAAAATTAACAAATTGGTAATCATAACCCCTTTCAAATAAAAATCCAAAAGCATCAGTTATGTCTGCCTAACTGAATTAACTAAAACTTGATTTCACCCATGAATTATGCTGTTCTTTGTTCATTACTATTCAGGATGTTGGCTTCAAGAATATTTTACAGTGCTCCATTCTTAATTTGTCTTCCTCTTTTATTCCTACCTCCTGCTTAAACACACACACACACACACACACACACACACACACACTAGACATACAATTCAATTAATTTTTGAAAAAACTAAATTATTTCGGTTAGGGATTTCTTTAATCTCTCTCTCTCTCTCTCTCTCTCTCTCTCTCTCTCTCTCTTTCTTTCATCTTTTTATTCTCCCAAGATCATATTGCAATATTTCTGCTGTACATTGGCTGTGCAACAGCTGGAGATATAGAACGGTGGAGCCACCAGGCCATCATTTCCATAATTTGAGTTCTTAATGGGTTTATAATTCAGCTGTGCTGGAGCACAGTGTATGCTGATTTACATGCCTTCAGTCGACACAGACATTTCATGAAAGTAAAACACTAGGATTAGTATTACAAGCAGCTTCCAATGCAAAAAAAAAAAAAAAATAATAATCTTCTGTAAAAAATGGGACCACTCCTGAAAAGACTAGATACAACTCAGGCTGTACATTACATATCTTAAATCATTTTGTGAGAGATCAGTAAAAGCTTAATGATGCTATTCCTTTTTAAAAAATTTTTTTTTCCTCAAAGAAATGTACTGAATTCTGTGCATTTGAGAAATTAGAAAAAACAGAGTTGGCACTTGGTCCTGAGAAATAGTACACCATCAAAGCCCCTTACTGTAGTTTAGTTGTTGCCAAGGATATGTTATTATTCATGCTTTCCCAAATATGGACATTTACCAGATTTAAAATAGATCTTTTTTAAAAGTCTGGATTTCATCTCAGATTCATTGAATCAGAATCCATATTTATTCCCTTCCTTTCTTTTTGCCTTTTGCTTTTTTTTTTTTTTTTTTTTTTTTTTGAGACAGGACACAGTAGTCCTGCCTTTGCCCTCATCTCACTACTGGGAGTAAAAGTGTACTGTGTAGAGTATGTATTTCCCTCCCAGCAATTCTGTCCCCAGTGATTTTTGTATAGCCATAAAGATCCCTGCTTGGGAAGCTCTCTTTGTTAGGTTGAATACCTGAGTTTAGATTGTTGTCCATACTCAAAGTGCCCCTCCTTGCTCCATCTAACAATTTTCCAATCCAATTTGTGAAGAGCTGCTGCCAAACACAAACAAGTGTTTAAGAAATACAAGTGTCTAAAAATTTTCTCTAGTCAGGCTATGTTTACTTAAAAAGAAATTCTATGAACAGAGCAGGGATTGTGCTGCTATTTGCTTTTAAGTGGGAGATGGGGATACAGTCTTATTTTTTTAGATAAGATCTCATCCTGTAGTGCCTTTGGGACTTAAACTCACAATACCCATCCTCCACAGTAGTGGACTATCACACCTGACTACAGTACATTTTTTTAACGTGCAATGCATAAGTTGATGCATCTGGGCTTGTTTCAATGACTCCCAGAAAACCTCAGGCAAGGAGCAATACTGCAGCTGAAGAGGACTAATTCAAGAGCAAATGAAGATCTTTTCATGAAGCAGGTAGTAAATCTATGAAAGTAATTAGAATGATAAATGATCAGCCCCCAAACATGAATAGGTTCGAAAAGCATCTTAATAAACTGTGGAGGATAAATCCATAATGGATTGTTACTGAAGAAAAGAACCCTTTGAGATGGTCCATTATTAAAGTAAAAATAGAAAACAATAGAAATGCAAATGTAGGTCTTTCTAGCTGATAAAAAATGCTGAAGGCTGATTTACAGGTGGCTCAGATGTAGTTTGGCTGTTTCAGAATCAAGGGACTTAAAGAATTTAGAGATTACTGACTATTTTCATTTCCCAATGCAGAATAAGTTGATGTAGAAATCAGTCTCTCTGATATGTAGAACTCTTGTAATGACTTGAGTGTGAAAACCGAAGGTAGTGCTTATGAATTTTAGAGGTCTAAATGCAATCTGCAATGAAGCAGCTCATTTTTACTTCTTGTATAATGATGTGTCATCAAAATTAGACATATGAATGGATCATTAAGTTATTAAAGTTGTCCCTTTTAATTTGTTCGGGTACCTGGTATTCTGGCTAATTTATGGTGATTGGCAAATGTACTGATAAAGTTTCCTGGGTCATCTGCATAAAAAACCTCAGTGTACATGGTATTTAAATGAAGTTTTCTAAGCTTAAACATTCAGTCAGACTTCCATTTATAGGACCAGAAAAGAAAATTTTATTTTATTAATTCTAAGCAGTTCAATAATCCTTGATGTAATTTATGTACTAATATATCTCCTCCCCTGCCCATGCTTTATCCTTCAATCTTTTTGTTCATTTGTAATTCAAGGAAACTGGAATTATCTCTCAATTCCTCAAAAACAACAACAACAGCAACAACAAATCTTTGTTCTTAAAATTCTTGCATTGAAATACATTTTATTTTACTTCTCTTAGCTATTTTTTCCAGTTCTCTAACACTGATCCTGACTTTCAATTTTAATAGTTTGAAAATAATCTGAAGTTGAAAGAAAGAATTTACAACCACAACAAAATGAATTGTGGTTTGTCCCTTACTACCTTATACATTTACCAATCACTTTTTCCAAGGGTGAGTAAAATATATTTGAAAACTGCTTGTTAAATTAGAACCAACCGTGACTAAGATAACATATGAAGACATTTTTCCAACCATGGGTCTGGTTTTCTCCGATTTTTGGTTCTCACTGTGAAGGTCAGGCTACAAGCACCAGCAGAGTTAATCTGGCTTAGAAACTGGGCTATAATGTTCAACACAGGAAGCTTCTGTACGTAGTGTTGCTCGCCTCTCAACGATTGCTGGGAAATGGTGGATTGAAGGACTTGTAGAGTGCTTCCTAGCTTTGAAAAATCAATTATCAGTTAATAGGACCGTTAGAACACCCTGGTTTTTGAGCATGGCATTCTGCCACAGAAACACTCAAAAACTTTTACAGTTACACTGTAGACAAAAATCTATTTTGTTCCTAATTCCTCCTGTTAATCAATGATAGAACAAAGCCTAACATTTTGTTCATTTAGCAGCAGATTCATTTGATCTGTAAATGCTTTAATATAAATCACCATGTATGTACCAAACTTTGAGATTTCACTAGGACTTTCCCTTTGTCTGGCAGACAGTTTCTAACTTTCTTTTTGTCCATGTCAAAAACAGAGTAAAATTATTAAGGAAGAGTTAATTGACACTATCAATATGTGTGTGTATGTGTGTGTGTATGTGTGTGTGTGTGTGTGTGTGTGTATTTTGTAAATTAGAAACATCAGCTTCTTCATATCAAAACTTTTCTAATACCTTTTTACTTATAACTTTTCTATGAATTGACTTTTACATAATAATTGGGAAGAGAGGGCTGGGAAGATAGTTCATTTTGACAAAGTGCTGTACATACAAGCAAAAGACCTTGTGTTTGAGCTTCAAACCCATGCAAAAGGCTGGCGCATGAATTTCACAGCTGGGAGGGTAGTACAAGCTAATCAGCCAGTGCCAGGTTCCAGTTAAAGAGGCTCTACCTCAAAAGTTAAGGTGTATGGTTCTTGAAGGAGGCAGTTGAGGCCTGTGGTCTCCACACACATACACACACTTGCGCATGCTCGAGCACTCACACACACACTCGCACACATGAACACTCACGTGTATACATCTATTCTCATGTATACTCCCACATATGAACACACACACACACACACACACACACACATGCACACAAGTATAAAGATCGGTGATGTCTGACACCATGACATGTATTTATGGCTTAGAAGACAAACAATTAAAAAATTTGTTTCAATTGTTCAATTGAAAAATTGAGGTCCCAGATGGAGGAGTTGGAGAAGGGACTGAAGGAGCTGAGGGAATTGGCAGACACATGAAGGGACCAACAGTGTCCATTGGCCTGAACTCCCGATGCTCTCGGAGAATGGATCACTAACCAAAGAATATACATGGAGGGACCCATGGTGCTGGCCACATATGTGTCACAGGAGGGTCTTGATAGCCATCACAGCCCTTGGGCCTGAGGGTGTTAGATGCCCCAATATAGGAGAATGCCAAGGAGGGAAGACAGGAGTGGGTGGGGGTGGGGGTGGGGGGGGAACACCCTCATAGAGGCAGGAGGAGGGGGAGGGAATGAGGAGGTTCCAAAGGGGAGATCTGTAAAGGGAGAAACATTTGAAATGTAAATAAAATATAAAAAAAAAATGAAGGACAAGAAAAAAAAACACAAAAAGAAAAAGAAAAATTGAGAAAAAGTAAATATAGCTGTTAAGATAAAAGTTAATTTCCCTGTCATTTTTGTAAATTCAACCAGTGGTTCTCAACCTAATGGTGCATTATTTTAACATAGTTCCTCATGTTGTGGTCACCCGAACTATAAAATTATTACTGTTATTTGTGTTGTTACTTGATAATTGCAATTTTTCTGCTGTTACAAATTTTAATGCAACTATTTTTGAAGATAGTGGCTTTCCAAAGGGGTTACAAGCCATAGATTGAGAGCTGCTGTCCTAGCTTGTGTGACCCTAGCTCATCTCTTCATAAAAGTTTTGTCAAGAAGTCATTAAGTGAATTCTAATATTTCTTAATCATTCATTTTACCTGAGATTGAAAAGTTTCATGATTAAAACTGGCAGCTTAGGATGACTGGTCACATGAGCTCTGAGACATCACTTCTTTTAAACTTAAAAATTCTACATATTAATGGGGCTCCACTCCGGAACCACATCTTTACTAATGGATTTATACCCCCCCCAGATATGTTAAAATCTTGCTATACTCCATAAAACATACCACCTCTAGTTCATATCTGAAGAACTTCTTCCCTCTTAGTTTCACTTGACTGCAGGGGTAAGTAAGATGAAGAAAGAATAATCCACAGTGTGGAACAGGTGATTTAGTACATTTGGGCAGTGCCTTTGTCATGTAAAAATGGCTACAGTGTTAGAGTCTTTAAACACATGAGTTAATCACAGAGGTGAAATATTGGTTCAGCTGAAAGTAACAACACAGTTACTCAGTTCAAAATAATTCGTCTTGTCATCTTCAGAGCTAACAATTGTCAATAAGACTGGAGGATATTTAGAGGTCAGTAATAGTAATACAATATTTTGGTTCTTTTACTCTCTTCTGAGGTTTTGGTGCCTGAATGATACACACTCGAGGTCATGCTCTGTAAAGAAATCAGCAGAGGACTGGTGAAATAGCTTAGCTAGTGAAGGAGCTTGCACCAAGCCTAACAACCTAAGTTCAATTCCCCGACACCATACAATGGAAGGTGAGAACCTACTTCTGCAAGCTGTCTTATGACCTCCACATTTGTGTCACACACACACACACACACACACAATATTAAAATGCAAGATATTAGCAAAGTCCTACAAGATATGGCATCAAACATGGATATGAAATCAAATAAAGGCAATCCCTTCAGCCTAATGATAACTCTGGATCCCTGACATTTAAAATAGTGCTAAGCTTATAGTAGGTCTTACATAAAAGCATGGGAACTGAATGGTTAGCAACTACAACACCAAACCACATAAACAGCAAGTGTTGTCTGAATTCTTAATAAGTACAAGTCATTAGAACTGAAAGTTCATTTACTTTTTATATCTATTCCTTCTTGCTATTCTTGGAATTTCCACCTTAATATATGCCAATAGTGTGAATAAACAACCTCAGAAGTTCCTCTCTCTAAAGTTGTGGGCCTGAAAACTTTGAATTCCTAAATATTCTATTATAGGCATTGATTTTCTTTTCTGGCTATGATTCTCCAACCAGCTGTGGGGGGATTTCATAGCTATGTGGTTCACCCCACACCTCCATTTTGTTTAGTGGTTGGAATAAAAAGCCTCCAAAAAGTTCTTGCTTCAGTCTATCTGGTCTATTGAAGAAGGCAGTTACTATCAGAGAACAGGTATGATTCTCTCCAAATAGCATAGCTACTACAGTATGGAAAGTAAATGATACAATGTAAGCCTGAATGCCCTTCACTTCTGAATCACTTTTCCCTTGAGGAGAAATATATGTGTTTGTATGTATATGTATATATCCTCACAATTCAACAATAACTGTGACCTAATTTCCACAGACCCTTGAAATAGAAATCACCAGGGTCTGCATATTTGAATACTATATTTATGTTTGAAAGCGATAGGACAGTTATCATAGTCATTTTGTTTGCTGTGATGGTTAATAGAACTCCACATGATTGTTCAGGAAAAGAAAAACAATACCCACATTTGGATGACCCATTTTTTTCCCATATAACAGTTTTATAGGAAGGGAGCTTCTATGACATGAGCCAGACTCTCTTCACCCCTGGTTAAAGAGTTAAATACTTATAGCACTGGTGAAAGATGATGCATCTCTGGTTATTCTTGGAAAGTATCTTTCCTGTCACAGAATAGAAAATAATAATAACTTGTTTCTTATCTTTCCTTGCTACCCTTCAGCAAGTAACCTCAGAAGGTATGTTTTCTTTTGCTAATATCTCATAATAGTATAATTTTCACTGCACACGTTACCGCACACATTTGTTTTTGAATTGTATATAATTATTCCTGTATTATGATTTCTTCATCATTTGGAAACATCCCATACTTTGTTTTGTGGCTTTTTGGATACTAATGTATCATATTCTTTTAAAATAAAAGAAATACATAGCATGACCACGTCCATATCAATGAGCACATGCAGCGAAGTCTGATGTAAAACCCCACTGTTAGTTTGCTTTACTATGGCTCATTGAAAGGGTTCCCAAACACAGATCCCAAAATGGCGACCTTTGTTTCTGTCTCATGGAATATTAGAGTTATTGTATGCTCTAATTTATCTTGATTCTACCTTCTATACCTTGGAAATTATAGAAAATACATTCCATGGGACAATGATACAGACCGTTTAAGAAGGGTGGCTTTGCGATCAGAGGAACTTGGACTTTCATTCCTTATATAATACTAGCTGAAGGACTTAGAGTGAGATTCTATCATATAATGGGAGTTACCATGTTACCTTTTTTCACAGAGTTGACAAGTCCAGTGGGACTAAAGATAGTAGAAAGAGGCATAGACAGATCTAGGGTAATTTTTAGTTTGTGCTTGAAAAGAGTCCTTTATTTTGATATATGAGTTTTGACTCAGATATATCCATTCCCCCTGATTGAGTTGCACTAGGGAGAAGCCAACAGAAAAATGCTTGGAATTAATTATTAAGTTATGTTTATATATTTATATCTTTCATACATATTCATCTATTTATTTAATATTTAGTGTTTTAATTATTAAATGGTTTTTGAACATTGTTTATGGGAGAATATTCCTTGTCAGACAAAATATATTCTCAAGTATAACCAGCTGACTGCAAAGCAGAGTATCATAGAAACATTATAGAGCTCCCATCTTCTGAATTCCTCAGAGTGTATTTGAAGGCAAAACACATAAAATGAGAGGACAACTCATTCCCTGAGACTTCTACTAGGTAACTATACAATTACTAAGTCCTTATCTAAGACAAGTAAGAAAAGAAATTAACTAAAGATGCCCCAGTGTTCTTAAAGAGTTGAGTTTAACACAGTGTGAAGAGTAATGTGAAAAACTAAAAGAATTGTATCACTTGAGACTCAAAACATTTGCAAAATATTTTTGTAGGCCTCCCAGAAAATGTGAGTGTATTTAGCAGGCTGTACAAGTTGACAACAGTGACTCCATGTTGTGATCCAGATTTTATCTTCTGCTTTGATGATCAGTCTAGAAACTTGGTGATATGCCAAACAAAGTTATTTTCCCAAAACACGAGAATGCTGAGGTTTGTGTAAGTTATTAAGCTTTTCTTAAACAATAATACACTTTTAGGTGGTCTGTAATGTATAAATTGGCTAAGGAAAGAAATCTGCCATCTAATGGTTATTTTCCTGTTTTTTTGTTTTTAGAAAGAAAACAAGTGCTCTGCCCTCTCACAATTCCAGGACTCCAGATAAATTCTTTTTCTTTAATAGACCAACCAGCCCTCTCTGCACAAGGTTTATTGCTTGAACTCATGATGAGAGGTAAGAAAGGATCTTATGGCCACTCTGAGATGAATTGATTTTGGTCTTATGTACTATGTTATCTAATGATATGGCTGTGGCATCTGGTTAGATCTGTCACTTATATTTTCCATAGTTGTATTGTCCCTTGGCTACTTTGGAAAGGCCTACTGCCTTAAAGTGTTTTTGTGCACTCAAGATTATCAATAACCCATTAAGAAATTGTTTCAAGTTTGCTAAGACTTAAAGAAATATGACACTGAAATTCTATCCAATTTTGCATTTAATGAACATCCATAATATTGTATCTACAAGCATATGAGCAACTATGGTGACTAAGTTCTGAGGATTGAGAAGGAAGAGATGTGATTCTTTGCCACTAGACTACTGAAAAATAACTGTAAGATGAGAAGGACCAGGATGTCTTCTGTTAGATCACTGTCCCTCAGATATGGCATGGAAATGGTATCCATAAACTTTCAACAATACGGTTGCCTGAACAAGACAAACATAATGATGTGCCAGCGTAGATGGGGAAAATTCCACAGGATCCTAATCTACATGAAGACCTACAGGTAGTCAGTGACTGCTTAGATAGTGAGAAGTAGATTTCTCCAGGGACAATTTCTTACATAGTTATTAATCCCAAGTGGTCAGCCCTAGACACATCTACATATTAACAGCACTAAATGGACTAAATGGACTTACTAGTATATATATATATATATATATATATATATATATATATATATATATATACCTGGTATTTAAGGGTCCCAAAAAGTACAGTTGCATATAGAAACATTTAGTCATTTACCATACTTTCTCAAACAAGGAATAATAATATTGATATAAACATTTGAATATTTTTGTGCCAAAATGTTTCTGGGCATAGTTGGTAGGAAATAGGCCTTCCTAAAACAGATTAATACCTGTAACTAGAGATCATCATAGATGGAAAGTGTGTTGGTAATCATATATCTGGACTGTTTCAAGGAGAACACTTTTATGTGGCCATTGAGCTATGAATAGTTTTTTTTTTTTTGCATTTAAAGAATGTTGTTTATTTTAAGGTCCTACTATATGGCTTTAAAGTCTTATGTTTCTGTACCAATAAAGTTCACTTTGGTTTATTTTTAATCTTTTCTTATTATGCTTGCTTATGCAACACACACATACATACACACACACACACACAAACACACACACAGGCATGGGTACACACATATACAGATCTTTTCTGAAGGTTCAACCTTCAACCATGCCAGTGAAATAATTTAATATTCAAACTATTCATGTTCACTTTTAAGAGAGGCATGGGCTATCTGATTTGAATACCCATGAAATTCATCCTTATTTTATGCTGCAGACAACACATCACATTTTGTTGAATATTCTATCTTTCAATACTTTGGTAGTAGTACATCCCAAAATATGTTTGCAAAATGATTAATGTTAGACATTGTTTTGGTGGGTGCAAACCCATGTGATCCTCAGGGCTAGGATGTCAGGCCTCTGGCCACAGTTGCTTAGACTAGTGATTGGCATATTATCTGGTTTAGAGTATTTATTATCAGACCCATTGCATTATGTTAATTAACTTCTTCAAGCTGGGTGTACCCTGCCCCAAGTCACTCATATTTCATAAAACTGATTTTTCAGACTGTAACTGTGTCTTGTTTTCAGAGACTCCATTTTCCAAGCTACTTTTTACTTCTTTTTGAAAATGGAGGATGTCTTCCTCCTGGTTGGGCATATGAACAGAACCATCCAGATGGCATCAAGTACCTATCACAGGCTGACAAACATCTTCTGCTTGAGAGTAGAAATGGTACTATCCTGTCAAGTAACTGGGTGTGCGGTATAGATTAGGACTGTAGGGGCACATGGGTGAGTTAAAATCAAAACTGTGACAATTGTGTCAAGAGAATCTGGATTGGAGACTGAAACATCAAATTAACATGTGAAAGCAGCAGAGAAAGACTCCATTCCTTATCTGGGCCTATCTTCCAAACAGAATTCACAAGAAAAAAAAAAAACAAAAAAACAAAAACCCTGGAAATTGAAACAGAAGTGGGTGATGTGTAAAGGTTTTATCAAAGGCTATAGACTTCAGGTCCCAATGCTTTTAGGGCTCTTTCCTCAGCTCACTGGCCAACTCCTTACCTCCGAAGTACTTTCTCTCTTAACAAACCTTCTCAATTTCTATTTTTAGCCGTATGTAATCGTTTGAGCACAGAATGGAGTGGTCTCTGAGCTCAGACCTATGGACCAACACCAAACGTGCTTCCTTTTCCTTATCTCCTTTTTCGACGCTGGCCAAGAGCTGAAGCAGGCTTTCCAGTCTCTGCGTTCTCACTCTTTCTCTGACCTCTACACTATGACCTCTCCTTCCGTTCCATTTCCTTTCCTTCCAGCAGATGCTGGAATTTTCTGCTGGCCTGTTCTGTTGTTTTTCTCTCAAACTTTAGTGATACTGTCCTGGAACTTCCTGGGTGTGTTTTTACATTCTTTTATTAATGAGACTAAGAACCTAGAAGGAAATATCAGGCCCACAAACTTATTGATCAAATTAGTTGAAGGAGAGGATATAAGGCCCTCAATGGGATTGTATAAAGAGGTGGGCATCTAGCATTGTGATGGTGAATGTCCCCGTGTACAATCCTGCCATCTGACTACCTCAAGTGACTAACAGACCAAAACTACCTCTTATCTCAGGGGTTTCAGCTCTGCTGGCTTCCAGTTACGTATATAACCTACTTGGATTGCTTGTCCTCTTGTTCCCCTGTTTAGGTCTACAGTACGTCTGTCTACATATTCATTTGTCATGACCTGGTCCTGGCTTCCTTTCACTTTGTTACTGCAACTCAGCTGTGATCCTGCTGCATAAATCTACAGCCAATAGTTAGAATCCAACAGTTTCTGCAGCTTCTTCTCCTGCTTAGGTATCAATGTAGACTTGATTTACGTTTCTCTCTGCTTCTCTGCTTGTTGGTACTTCTGAAACCCTTGCTACATCCTACACATATATGTATATGCAGATATATTTACAGTGTGATGAGCAATGTGTGATCTGAATGCTAATGTTAATAATTAAGACTTAAATAAAAGAGCCTGTGTTTGCTTTCAGGGACATGTAGAAAGTGGGAGTATCTGGCTAATTTCTGCCATTGAAACTGCCATATACTGTGAATTTGTTGCTATTTAATACATTCTGACATCATGGAAAGTCAAATCTATGTTGCTGATACAGCACCCACAAAACACTTTACTTTTACCTGCATTTGTTTAGCAATTCTTATGTGTATGTATGTGTGGGCACATGTGTGTGAGGTACATATCATTGCATACATGGAGACATCAGAGGATTACTTGGGGAAGACCATTTGTACTCGCTTTTGGACATGTGGGTATCTGGAAACTGTCCTCAAGTTGTCAAGCTTGATGACAAGTGCCTTTGCCCTCTGAGCCATCTCACCAGCTCAACCTTATTAGAAAAATGAATACTAAATCTTTTTATTCCTGAGTTTAAATACTAGAAGACAACTGTTTACAAATACAGACAATTTCTTTATACCATCAAGACATGAGGATGAAGCCATCATAGACCAAAGGAGGAAGGAAAAACTGAGACAGAACTCTCTGGTGACATTGTTTAAAATCACTGGATTACTCTGTATTTGAATCATAATGATTAACTAAGACACTGCATTCTGTTTTGATTACATTTATTTGAACTTATTTTTCTGCTGTTTACAGATAAGGCAAATTTAATGATTGAAAAACTACAACCCAGTGGGGGAGGAAATCCATCAAACTGAATGGTGTTTTATGGTCCACAGTTGAAGGACGACTTCCTTTGTTTTTGCATAACTAACTAAGTGAGGAAGACAAAAGAGTATTATTTCTTTAAAAGAAAAGATATGTGATATTCACAATTAAATTTTCCTAAATAAAGTTTTACAAGATCAAAGCTACTTACGCATTCATGTATCAAATTTTTCTGATCTTGTGCTGTAGCAGCTGGCTTGATTAGTTTTGACAGCGTTTGTATGGACCATGAAACCTAAAATATTTATAATTTGGCCTTTTACAGAATAAGTTCATTGACCTCTTGTCTAACTGAAGCAGTTGATTCCCCAAAGCTCTTTTTGTTTAAGCTTCCTTTTGGTCTACTAGGGAGATCATAATGGGACTTATTGAAATTTATGGCTCTATCTTAGTCTAAGAATTAAAGTACAGGCAGGGAGAGGTAGGGGTCACTTTCACCCACTCAGGGAATAACTCAGTGAGTGAGGAATTTATTCCCTATCAGGTAGGAGGAATTTGTCACTGAGAATTTTGAATAAGTTATTAAATGTCACCAGGTGAAATGCTTTCTGAGCCAAGCCCTGGAAAAGCTGTTTTACATTATCAGCTATAGACAGAGAGTCAAAAGAGGCACAAACATTTGTTCATTCCCTACAATAAATTCTAGGTTTTATTTTCATATTTTGTTTGATTCACCCAAAAAGCAATCAGAGAAACTAAGTCATATTTGTGGAGGGAAAGCCATTAGTAAGAGACCAGAAAATGCATCTAGTTCCGATTAAGAATTTTTATAATCACAGGAATCTCAAACAGCAAGCCTTGGAATTCTGAACCTGGCACTATAGATTCACAACACTGCACTCAATGACCCATGACTTTGAGCAGGACAGAATGGCTGCCCTTAGTTTCATGAACCTGATTTGCATGATCCCTATTTGTATAACAGAGATTGCACAAATGGAAATTACAAGCGTAGCAGTTCACCTTACATTCACAAAAATGTACATGAGTACATGTACTCATGTACATTTTGTACTCCTGTTTTGTACTCCTGTGCATGATGCAAATTACATACTAGAAACTGCACATAAATTCACCTTAACTATAAAAGCATGTTTACCAAGTAGAGAATCCTACAGCCTATTGCTTAAGTTTAGATGAAACAGTAGATGTTATTAACTTTGCTGTCCTGTTATGAATATGTTACATACAAATCCTCATTTGCATCAGTTCCTCAGTACTAGGGAAGTAGTGGCTGGTTGTTAAAACTACTTCATTCCCCCATACAGGATTTTTCTTGTGTGTAGGAAAACAGGTGTCACCTTAGTTTTCTAAGACAATCAATGTAAAATCAGAAGGGGGGTTTGATGCAGGTCTTCTAGGAACCCTGCTGCATAATCTTTCTGCTAGAACATGGGGTAGGAGAACCTGAAAGAGCAAGGTAAGCACAACACTTGCAAGAAAGTGTACAAACTTAGAAATGTATAATATTAAGCAAAGTCATCCAATCTCAGGAAGAAAAATATCATGTAGACTCTAGTTTTATATATATATATATATATATATATATATATATATATATATGTGTGTGTGTGCGTGTGTGTGAAACTATACTGTAACTTTTAGAAAAGAGAATCAGGAAGAGTGATTTTTAAAAAAAGATAAAGTCCATGCTAAGTAGTTCACATATATAGTATATCTTCTAAATGTTCTCTCAAGGTAAAACACATTTCCAAATTAAAATTAGTCCTTAAAAAGGCAGTGTCTACATGTGATTGCTGTTACCTTAATGAGAAATCTCAATTTCAAATTATGTATTGCATTGTTTTATTATTATATCGTCCCTTGTATGTCCTATTATATTCATTTTTTTTCTGCTGCTGTGACAAAAAAACATCATGATCAAAACTAACTTAAGAAATAAAAAGTTTATTTTGGCTTATGTTTCAGAAGATAATGAGTCCATTATGCCAAGGAGCCATAGTAGCAATCTCCAGCCATGGCAGGAAAAGCAAAATGCTAAGAGATCACGTGGTTAACTGTATGTACAAAGCAGAGGTAGCAAACTGGAAGTGGGGCTAGACTAGGTATTCTCAAAGTCAACCCCTCATGAAATATTCCTCCTACAAAGCTGTTCCTTGCCAAATAGCACCACAAGTAGAGCATTTATCATTCAAAGCACCACATCTACTAAGCTTAGTGTTTCTTTCTTTTAACATATTTATGCTAGCCTAATAATAGAGTTTGAACAGTATTAGCATTTTAAAAATAATCACAATTTTGAAATCCCAGAAAGTTCTTATGAATACTGACTTCTTGTCCCTGAATCTCTAAAACATATCATTGCTGATGAGTAAATGTTCTGAACTTTAAGAAACATAGAAAACATTATATTTGAGAAGATTTATGAAAGAATTGGAAACTCATGGGCACAGAATCCTACAATAAAAGGTGGTCCTTTAGAGAGTGAGAGAGGGCACTATAAATAATTATAGTGGGCTAACACAATTAATCTGAGGTTGTCTTCAGCGAAGCAGAATGTATGGTGACCCTAATTAGAAGTAACAAGGGCTATCTGATGGTGGGAGGAGCCATGATAATGAGGCAGTGACAAATGACCAGATTAAACTGAGGTTAGGTGACTTCACTGGAGCAGAGGATACACTGGGATGGAAGAAATTAATGAGTGCCAGCAGCTGCTCAAGACAATTATAATGTCAATCTCAGAGAAGCTGGAAGCTACTGAGGTACCTAGCACACTTGCTAGGGTGGAAATAGGAAGGACTTGAAGGGATGGGGCTTTGACAATTTGCATTAAGTGGGGTCAAAAATTCTACCACTGTAACTCTACCAATTAGTGTATCTCACAGAGTTATTACTAAGTTATAATAAATAATATAATATAGCTACATATTAAATGGATATAATATATATAATGTGTATATAGTTAACTTATTACTAAGAATACCAATTTCCCACTCCAGAAAACAACAACAAAAATGATCAGAGTGCCTAATGTCATTTTGTAGCTCCTAGTAGCTTGGGGGAAGCTATCATGTACATTCTTCTGATAATACTTGTTTAGAATTGTCTGAAGGAGTAGTTGAAAATAATAACAGTTCGCATCCCAGACTTATTTGCTAGGATGTTACAGTCTTATGCCTTTAAAGTGAATTATGCTCTGGCCATTAGCTCACAGTTTTTTTGTTGGTTTTTTTTTTTTTAAATAGATAAAACAGGATTCAGGATTTCTGTTTCACCTTTCCTCTTTTACTTCTTTCCTCTTTGGATGGCATCAATTTTCTGTCCATCATCTTTACCCTTTGCCCTTCTTCCTGTCCTGCTGTCTGATGCCCTTTGTGAGCAGATACCATCTTGACAATGTAGAAATGAGCCTTTTGGCTTTCCTGATAATGAACTTGTAATCAAATGAGGTAGCAGCAGTATTAAAGAAATCTGCTTCACCTGTGTGTTTCTGGCCCTGTTCCCACATGTAGTTTTTTTTTTTTTTTTTTTAATCTATTGAGGTTTCTTATGCTATCCAATCTCATAATAAATGTAGAATTTGACAGCTACACATTTATTGGCAAAGATTACTTTGAAAGGATGTGTTCTTAAGAGGATCAGTCTTGACAATGTTTTTATCCAACATAGGTTGAAACATTGGTGCAGACAACAGTCAATGAGAGCCAGCTGCATTTAAGAATTGTGCTGATGGTGCACACTCATTCACCTCTCCATGCTTAGCCATCATTTGGTTATTCATTCCATGCCCCAGAAGCCTGCCTGTGTTTTGCCTATTTAACAGACTGAAGATAACATCTAACACATTTCCAGATCTTGTATAATGCTCAGATCTGCTATGCTTTTACACCTAGACCCTACAACTTGGTATTTATATGTGGCCATGCTATTATTTTATAGTTTATCTTGAAAAATAATTTACCTCTGGCTAGACAAGACAGGCAATCTGGTAGCAAGGGTATTTTTAGGGTTTCTTTCAAGTACATTATGGGGAAGTACAGTATGGGAAAACTGAAGAGCAGAACTGATACCAGCTAGAAAGGCAGTCCTCCAGGCAAACAAAATTGCTTGCTCTCTACCACTGAACAGCAGTTTGAAAGAACATGCTGGAAAACAGACAGCGAAGATACACAGGGGACTTCCTCATATGCAACATAGAAGAGAGGCAAAGAAAAAAACATGATTTTGCAACTAACACACTACTTAAGATGGACAAGATTAAAATGCTGGTAAACTTTGCAAAAATCACATACATTAGTTTCCTTTCTCGTGGGGTTCATAGAGGTGACTTTTAGAAGCATTTCTACTTCTGTGCTCTGCCATGCCTTAATAATGTGCAGAAATGGACTCTTGGCCATTAATGATGCTCTCCCCTCCAATCAAATTGTGGTTTGTAGATTACTGCTTCCTTTTAGCTTTCTCTAATTAAGTGGCATCTATGCTGTTTAGCAATTAGCTCTAAGAGCCCCAAAAGGGTTTGCAAGTTTGCCTGACTGGAAGGGTAGAGAAAGGACTAAGTAGCGTATGAGTGCCTTGTGTCATCCCCCAGTATTTCTGTCTAAACTCCAAATTAAATGAAGTTGGAAGCTTTGTATTTTTATTTTTTTTTTGTAAAAAAGACTTTGTGATATAGTACATTTGATGACCCCAAATATTTAAAATGTATTAGTACCTACCATCAGCTGTGTTTATTAAAGTCTGATTATTGGAAACTAAGATTAAAATGCTTTAATTTAATGACATAAAGGGTCTAAGAAAGAATACCATTTAGCTGCCCCTCATCTGATGGTTCAATAGGCACTGGCATCTTTGCAGTCATTAAACATCGTATCAAATGTATTCATGTTAGATGATAATTTCCCAAATATATTGAACCATCACTACTATTTTTAGTGAATGTATACATAATTTAAGCATTCTTGTTAAAAGAAAGTCAGTTCATCATCTGATAGCCAGGAAATTATGTTGTGGTAAAATAAACAATCATAGTAGGGAGTCTAATTTTAACAGGGACTCTTCATTGCTGTCTCTCTTCTCCTTGGCTTGCTACTTTCTTCAGTGTAGAGAAGGTAACTTGATATTCCCAAAGTGTGTATTTGAGCATGATAGCGACCTTGTTAACTATTGCTCTCCATAACTGCAGTGATTTAACAGCAGCAAATACAGAAACAAAAGACTAAAAGTGAAAACATTTTCTCATTTCCTAAAGCTTTCTCTGATAATATTTTCAAAACTTCTAAAACTGTCAGAAATAGTTATGCTTTGCTATATATGTGTGAAATTGCAGTTAACAAATACAAAATTGCTTTGGTCTTTTTGATTTTTGCCAAGTATGAAGAAATAAAGGCATCGTTTGAATATAGGAATGGATCCTCAAAAATGTCATAGAGAAGAGCTCTAGTAGAGATTTTGTTTTCTGTGTTTATGCCAAGATAGTACATGAAACTTAAAAGTTTTGTTAGGTTCATGAACTTTTACATTTTTTTCTGTCAGTTTTAGGACACACAAGACATACAAGGTATTTTGTTATTAAACATCCAGTTAATTTGTATAAATAGTGTCAATTTTCTGAGTATGTGATAACAGCTGACAAGATGCCCTTGGCTTTATCTCCTTGAGAGCAAGACAGACTGTTTCTGTATTTCGCTTTTGAGAAAAATTTTGGTTTAATTAATAGCACATTTTTGTGGTTTTTATAAATAAAAAAAAATAAAGTTAGTGTAGATAGTATTGCCTCTCATTATGAAATTTTTGAAAATAGTGTCTTTCAGTCTCCGAAAAATATTTTTTTGCCAGGTTTTCTAGTTGTCACTGCATCACAATTTGACCTAAGCTGGCTGAAGTACTTAGTAGCTCTGCTTTCTATTTGCAATTTGCTTACTTACTGGGATAGCATGAACACAAAAATGAACCTGTGTACCTGAATATCTGTTCCTTATCCTGGGGCAAATTTGTGCCTCCTTGGTCATCTGGGTGTGAAATCTTGGTAAACTTTAGTACTGGTAATTTTTTACTGTCAATGTGACACAAACTAAAGTAAACTAGGATGAAGAACTTTTGAAAAACTGCTTTAATCACATTGTACTATGAGCCTGTCTTTGGGGTATTTTTAAACTTTTGCTAATTGGTGTGGGAGGATGAAGCCCATTGTGAGTAGTACATCCATATGTATATGGGTTGGGCTCTATAAGACTGCTAGCTGAGGATCCAGGTTAAATAATCAACTAACCTGGACTCTTAGGAGCTCTCAGAGACTGAGCCACGATCCAAAGAGCACACAGCCTTGAATGAGGCCCCATGTGTAGTTGTTATGCAGCTCAGTCTCCACGTGGTTCCTCCAATGACTGGAGCGGGGGCTGTCCCTAAAAATGTTGCTTATCTGAGGAATCTATTCTCCTAACTGGACTGCCTTGTCTGACCTCAGTGTGAGAAGATGCACCTAGCCTTGTAGAAACTTGATGCTCCAGGGTAAGAAGATCTCTGGGGATGGGGCACTCTCTCAGAGAAGAAGGTGAGGGGGGGATGAAGGGAGGAACTCTGTGAGGGGGAAACTGGAAGGGGGCAGTGATTGAGATGTAAAAAAAAAATAATTAAGGGGCTAGAGAGAGGGGTCAGTGGTTAAAAGCCCTGATTGCTCTTCCAGAGGTCCTGAGTTCAATTGCCAGCAACCACATGGTGGCTCACAACCATCTATTATGGGATCTGATGCCCTCCTCTGGTGTGCCTGAAGAGAGCACAGTATATTTATGCAAAATAAATAAATACATCTTTAAAAAGTTAATTAATTAACAAAAAAAAAATAGAATGATAGCTGATCCTGGTCTATATAACAAGTTCTAGAAGAACCAGAGCTACAAGGGGCTTTTTTTTGTTTTCAATTAAACAAACAAACAAACAAAAAAACTAAGAAAAGGAGAAATCAA
Source organism: Rhynchomys soricoides (assembly GCA_019843965.1). Taxonomy (NCBI): domain Eukaryota; kingdom Metazoa; phylum Chordata; class Mammalia; order Rodentia; family Muridae; genus Rhynchomys; species Rhynchomys soricoides. Next base: position 7,944,126 of record JADRCH010007713.1, read on the forward strand.
TCTAATAAGTAGCCTTCCCCCAAGCAATCTGTTCCAAATTCCTGCTTTGCTTTCCTTTTAAACAGAATTGTGACCCATAAGCTGAAATAAATCCCTTCTCTCTACAACTTACTTTTGATAATGATGTTTATCTAACTATAGAAAACCAAACTAGAACAGAAATTGGTACCAGAATAGTGAGGTTGTTGATGTGATATGCCTAATCACATTTGTGGAGAAGGGATTGTGAAAAGATTTTGAAATTTGAATTAGAAAAACTGTTTGGAGGTTCTAGCAAGGGAGGGCAGCTACTCGTATACCCTTGGCCAAAGACCGGTTCTCCTCTATTCGGGGAAGGTCGTCTTCTTCCACCATGCACGTGCAGCTTCGGGAGGGACGCACATGGAGTGGTGAGGGAGGAAGGGGACACCCGCCTAGCCAGCCAGATCAGCCAAATCAACCCTGGTGATCAGTGGGGTGACAGATGTCGCAGCCAGAGTGGGAATGTAAGTTGATACAACCTCTCTGGAAATCAGTTTGGCGGACCCTCAGAAAAATGAACATAATACTACCTGAGGACCCAGCTATTCCACTCCTGGGCATATACCCAGAAGATGCTCCAACATGTAATAAAGACACATGTTCCACTATGTTCATAGCAGCCGTATTTATAATAGGCAGAAGCTGGAAACAACCCAGATGTCCTTCCACAGAGGAATGGATACAGAACATGTGGTACATTACACAATGGAATACTACTCAGCTATTAAAAACAATGACTCATGAAATTCGCAGACAAATGGATGGATCTTGAAAATATCATCCTGAGCAAGGTAACTCAGGCACAAAAGAATGAACATGGTATGTACTCATTGTTAAGTGGTTATTAGCCCAAAAGTTTGAAATACCTAAGAGTCACTTGGCAGCAACAGTAGGGCTGAGTGTGAGGTCCCAGATGGAGGACTTGGAGAAAGGACTGAAGGAGCTGAGGGAGTGTGCAGCCCCAGGGAGGTAGCAACAGTGACAACTGGCCTGACCGCCCACCCCCCCATACTCCTGGACACTGATCCACCAACCAAAGAATACACATGGAAGGACCCATGGTGCTAGCCACATATGCGGCAGAGGAGGGTCTTGGGGAGGAGAGGTCCTTGGGCCTGAGGGTGTTAGATACCCCAGTATAGGAGAATGACAAGGAGGGAAGACAAGAGTGGGTGGTTGGGTGGGTTGGAGAATATCCCCATAGTGGCAGGGGGAAGGGTGGAGGGAATGGGGAGGTTCCAAAGGGGAGATCTGGAAAGGGGGAAACATTTGAAATGTAAATAAAATATGAAAAAAAATAAAGAAAGAAAAATTCACATGGAAAACATAAACTTACATAAAAAGAAAAAAGAAAAAAGAAAAAGAAAAAAGAAAAACTGTTGAATACCCAGAGCTTAATGGAATATTTTATGGAACCATGGAAGATAAGAATGCTGAAAGAAATACAGGCAGTTGATACCTGGCTTGCAACATTTCGGAAGGAAGCAAAGATATATCGGGGCTGTGTATGTGATGCTTTCAACTAAGACTGTGGATGCTATATTACTGGGAAAATGGATACTGGCTAGCTGAGGCTGAAAAATCATAAGTGATTAATAAGTGTAATTGAGCTGAAATCTCATGGGAAGTATTTCTTTAGGGCCAGAAGACAGCAGCTTTGATTCAGGATGGCAAAGGCTGCATTTTAAGCTGTCACTTGCAAATGTGTTAGACTATCTCACGTAGTTCTTACTTTAAAGACATAAGAGATTCAAAATAGAAGGGGTTATGGAGAGTAGCTGAGTCCTGGTACTATGTGACAATGTTGAAGTCCTTACATCAAGGTTTTGAGAAAACATTGATGAAGATGCTGGATCAATAGCAATGAAAACTGATGCCCTGCTGCTGAGGCCAAAGTCTGATATTATGGGAAAGCCCTGAGCTCTGTGTAAAATGTCTGACTCTGTTTGTGAGTGAGGCTTGTGGTTCTCAACCTGGGGGATCCTAGAGCCCACACCCTATACCTGTGCAATGTAACATAGCCTTTGGTGAGGTTACAGATTTAACTTGATTTCTCCTGATAAGAGCCTGTTCAGCTAACACCTGAAATTCCTGAAATGCCTCTCTGGGCTAATGAGGCTTCTCAGTACCTTAGCATTCAGCCAATGACCTTTGCCCACCTGGATATTCCTACCCCTTTTCCCCAAAACTCTATAACCCTTGATTCATCCTGAGTAAAGTTCCTCTGTCCCCCCAAAGCTTGTCCTGGCATGTCATTATTACCATTTGTACTCACTGGCCATCCAAAGCCCTGTTCTTGGATACTGCTTCCTTCTTCCACATGTGCCAGGGGCCAACAACCTGAGCAAGGTTTCCTAGAGAGAAGCTGAGGCCTGGCACCATGAGTCAGAGGTGGAGTCCCTGAAGAGAGACTAAGAAAAGCCATTGGTAAAGCTACAGCCTCAGCTGTACTAGAGAACTGAGGATATTTCAGATGCTAAGACTATATGATATATACCAAGCAAAGCCCGGGTATGGAATAGAGCTAGCCACAGTACGTATAACTACAAGCAAGTTGTGGATGCTGTGGGTGGCATAGGCAGAGAAGGAGGGTTGTCCAAGCCTTTTGGAGTCCATTGAATAAGTGGGTTCCAGATGTCCGACATTAAGCTTTTTGTAGCTGTTGGAATCTGGAATTGATTTTGATTAGATAGTAACTGGTGATGCACTGTTGGTGGTGGTGCACACCTTTTAATCCCAGCACTGTGGAAGCAGAGGCAGGAAGATCTCAACGTTTGAGGCCAGCCCAGTCTACAAACAGAGTTCCAGGACAGCCAGGGCTATACAGAGAAACCTTGTCTCAAAAAGAAAAACAAAAACAAAAACAAAAACAAAAACAAAGAAATGAACAAAACCACAACACAAAACAACAAAACAAACCAACCAAACAAAAACACACAATAATGTGTGCCCTGCTTCTCTATTTTTAGGAAGAAGAAAATGTAGAATCTTTTAATTTTACAGTTGAGAGACTTTGAGTTTTTAAAGGGACTTTGGACTTTTTAAATGATAAAAATTTTCAAAGACAGGGACTTTTGAAATCTGACTGTACATTATTATATTAACAAGTGGTCTTAGGAACAAACATGAAGGAAAAGTTGTATCATAGCATTGTGTTTGTCTGGCAAGCTGACTGATAAGCAATAGATTGTACTGCTTATATTTTATTGTCTACTTGACACAAATTCGAGTCACCTAAAATGAAGGAACCTCAAATGAATAATTACTACAATTAGAAAGGCCTGAGGACTTGCCTGTGGGGATTTTCTTAATTGTTAATTGGTGTAGGAGGACTGGCCCACTGTGGGCAATATACCCCTAGGCATGTGGGTCTGAGCTACATAAAAGAGCTAGCTAAGCCAAAGAGAGAGAGAGAAGAGATTAGTAGCCTCCCACAGTTTCTGCTCCAGACCTTGATCCCAATTGTATTAATAGTACATATTTCTCACCAATATTCTGAACTTCCTTTTAAAGGATAGATAACGAAGGCCTAATGCTTTTCCTAGGAGAAAAGAGGGATGAAAAGTTATCTTTGTTAGCCTTCTAGTCTTCTTTTTCTTGGGATCTCTGTGTGTCCTCTCCATCTCTTGGATTCTCTGCCCTTTATCTCTCTCCTATCATTCTCTCTGCTTTCCTTTATCCATTTTGTGCTCCTCATAGGTAACATTTAATAGGGCTAAGTTCAATGTTTTTATAATCTCTTAGGGAAAAACAAAACAAATTATCTCAGGGAAGGTGTGTTCGGGAAAAAAAAACCCACAAATAGAAGTCTACACATTTAGCTGGCATAGTCTCTGCATGTTTAACCCTTAGGTCTGGGCCATCAGGTATCACCAAGTTATTTTAATGACTCTTTTTGTTTTTTGTTTTTTGTTTTTTGTTTTTTTTTTGGTTTTTTTTTTTTGGTTTTTTTTTTGCCAAATAAATTTATTTGCTTCCCACTAGTGTGTGAAACAAAGGTTTTTTGCTGTATTCATATTTTTCTTTGTTTTATATATCAACTTGTTCATTTGAAAGCTATGTTGTCTATAACTGCTTTAATTTCTTTGCCCAAACAGTTTACTTCATATGCTCCATATATCCTTACAAGTGTCCAAATCAAAAGTTGTGTCTTCCAAAACAATTTACCAATTTCTTAGCCATGTGTAATTTTTTTTCATTTCCTCAATGGGCGAAGATGTGCCTAGAGCTGCAGTGACTTGATGTGCCAGGGCAAGCTGGTACCCGAGGAGGATTTCACCCTTCTCAGAGGAGTAGGGTGATGGGGGAAGGGGTGTATAAGGGGGGAACTGAGAGTGAATACAGAAATAAGTAAATTCATGAAAAAAGAAATACAAGATCAATTTTGCTTTTATTTGACATGAATGGATTGTGTTGGTTTACATCAAATGACTATGTCTTGCGATTAAAGAACTCTTGACACTTATATCTCCACTGCTCCTAGCCTTTGTTTCTTTAAGCCAGTCCTGTATTTTTCTAATTACAGCTAACAAATGAATCAGTGCCTACATTCCTGGTACTGGTGAGCAATAGGATAAATATAAATAGTAATAAATAGTAAGTCCTTAAAAAATGGTTGAATGAATGTTATGCATTCACTGGTAATGCATTTGCTACTTGCCTCAGTCCATTTTGGTTGCTACAGCCAAGTACATGTGTAATTTGTAAGTAAGAGAAATTTACTGTGCATGATTTTCATGATAGAAAGTCAATTAAGGTGCTGGTGAATTCAATATCTTACGTTCCTCGTAGAAGGGTTGGTCTGTGTCCTTTCATGGCTAGAAGGAGCAGATTGTGAAAATATGTTCCCCAATATCTCTTTTTATAAGAGATGGAATTTTGTTTGTGAACTAATAATGTCTTCTAATTCTTGACCCCACCTCAGTGGGATTACATTGTAACAAAAGCATTTGAGGAAACACTAGTGTTTAGACTATACACTGTCACTACTGAAGTGACTAGGCCTTGAAATAAAAAGAAATATGTGGTTTTTATTTAAAATTACCTTACGGTGAATTCGGAGGGCTATTTGATTAATATTTATCATATAAAACTTTCAGCCTCCACTAGTCCAATGAAACTTTATAATAGTAGGCTAACATTTTTTAAATATTATTTTAAAACTTGCTTTTAAAAAGAACTTTGTGAATGCAGTGGGAGAATAATTTGACATTATGCATTATGATTTCTCTAGAACTCATAATTACTTTATCAGGGTTCCAGGGTTAAATCATCCATATTCCATATGAAAATGTCCCTGATTAACTTCACTGTTACGGTGAAATACTATTATATGACTTGAAGTTTATTCTTACTTATTTTAAATGTTTATTCTAATGGCATAATAATAAAGTGAACTCTGTAATAGAAATCAAAATGCAGCTTTAGTTTGATAAGTGCAAACTGTAAAATAAGAAATTCATAGGCAGCCAACTACAAAGAATGGTATTTTTATTTTGGAGTCAATTCCTCTTCTTAATCTTACATAGTCTTGATCTCTTTGAAAACTGTTCTCTCAGATCATCTATAATAATCCAAATAAAAACTACTACAAAACTATCAAAATAATATTTGCAATTTGATAATCTGACAATAAGTGTGCAACTATATGTTCTTAGACTGCGGGACTCTGGAAAACATAGCCTGCAATTTTTCTTTGGCAGCCATCAAAGCTGTCACCAAATGCTGTCATTGGTTATCAGTAATTTTCACACCTGAATCATCCCTGTGTATGATTAGTGCTTATGTGTTTATTTCTTAATATATTAATATCTATATTTTACTGGTGAGAGGCTATAATGGGTGTGCCACAGCATGCATGTGGAGGTCAGAGAATAGCTTAAGGGTGTCAATTCTCTCTTTCTACCATGTGGGTTCCAGGAATTGAACTCAGGCTATCAGAATCTTTATTCTTTGGCCTTGCATCTTTGGCATTCCAAGGTGGACTGAAGACAAATTGCTTTCACTGAATTGTACAGGTTGTAACTGATAGAATAGAAATGTTGCGAAATCCATGTTCATGGAAGAGCAGATTGTCTGGCTTTCCAGCATGCCAATAGCTACTGTTGAATTTTCAAGGTTGTATAAATTAAGCCAATCAAATAATTCTTCTCTGTAATCTATATACATTCTATCCATTCTGTTGCTCCAGATAATGATTCCAAATATGATAGTTCTGTGACTGAGCCTGGGAACCTGCATTTTAACTTCAGGTGAAGGAGCTACTACTGGTCCGGTATATTATGTGGAACTATAATATTGCCACCAAAGGTCATATTTTCAGGATCAAACAGAGAAAGTAAGCATGAAGAAAGACAAAAAGAGAATAAAAACAGCTCCAAAGCAAACTACACTATACAAATTTTCTGAAGGTATGAACTAGTGAGCAGGGATCTTAGAAATGTAATACATAGCTGTGGAATTGGCACAGCATAGTCACCTTGGGAATGGAAAGTACGACTTTTTAAATACAATATTCTTTACACCTTAAAGGAGGAAATTTCCGTAAATGGGATAAATGCTTATTTAACAACTTATAAATATAGCATGTTTTTCAAGTCATTTGGCCTTTCAAATGTGTGATTTCTTTTTTTCTATGTCCGACAATAAGAGACTATTTTGTGCTATTTTCCCCATGAGTACTGCTGTTATTACTTAATATTTATTAAGTAGCCACTATAGTGGCTTGATTCTTCACAGGAGAGAGTTTTCTTCTTTACACTTGTGTGCTAAATAGGATTTTCTACTGCCTGTCAAATTCTGAAACCATATTACACAACGCAGAACAACTTGAAGCAGACTGGGGTATAAGAATCAATGCCCACATTCTGTATTTAGAAAAACTGAGAACAACAAACCAAACATTTCCTCCTTTTAACTTAAACCTAAGTATCTATTAGGAATGCAGTTCCAAATGCATCCAATCAATTAAACAGGTCTCAAACTGATGAGCTTTGAGATTTATTGGCTAGGAATGCAATATAGGAACATATCATGTCTAAAGGAAGTAGGAAGCATCGTTTAAAGGAAGATAAATCAGACTTTGAAGGTAATAATATTCAGAAAAGTCACTTTAAAGAGACACTGTACTTGCTGGCTTCGATAACATGAAGAGAACAAGAATTATAATAGTGCTAAAGGGTGAAGCTAAGAATTTAAAGAGCACAGAAAATTTAATAAAAAGGAGTCATGCTTTATAACATGGATTACGAAAATGCAAGGGTGGAATTTGCAGTCTCCATTTCTGTGATTGAAACAAGAGAAAAATCCATTTCATGATAAGACACGATAACAATGATAGTTTTGAAATCATGATTTCCAGGTCAATTACCAGGCAAGAAACACAAAGCAAAGTATCTTTAGCCATCATATGTTTCTTATTTCCTTTTTTTTTTCTTCTCTGATTTCTCTCCATCAAATGTGTGAAGGATGAAACTCCAGGATTGCCAGACAGAAGAGGATGAAAGAAAAAGGCAAAAAAGTTTTTATGGTGGGTTGAATTGTGTTCCACTCCCCTGATCCCAAAGACAGGCTGGCTGAACTCCAGTTCCTGTAAATCAGACCTTACTGAAAACAGACACATTACAAAGATAATGGACTACAGTCATATTATTGTCTTCTTGTAAAAGCAGAAGAGACACAAATATATGGATAACAGATCCACCCATGTCAGCAACTAAAATGAGTTTTGTAGAAACCAAGGATTTCCAAGGATTTTGGCATCACAAGAAGCTAGGCAAAAGATCTGAACCAAATTTTCCCTCTAGGCAATTTTGGCTGACATTGTGATTTCAGACTGGTAGCCTCTAGACCTGTGAGAGAATAATTTTGGAGGAGTGACCTAGTTTGTTGTGCTGTGCTACAGCAGCCTTGGTGACAGAGATTCATAAAGTTTCTTTCTCAAATATCCATATGTTTAAGATTTGTTTACACAAGAGGCTAAACTTTCATTATATATTGAGTGATATTCTTCTTAAGCCAGGAAACACATACAATGGAAATGCAAATCACAAATAAATTTGATGAGTATTTATTGGAACAACTCTCAGGAATGGTGTATGTGCTAGTGTCATAGGAGTTCATGTCCATCTAATACACACCATCATTCCTGGTTTTAGTGCCATCACAAGAATGCATGTAGAAATTTAATTACCACTGTGGATCATTAGTAACGTATACATTGTGTACAACTATAGTATTTGAGTGTGGAATAGTTGCAAGGTAATTAAGGTTAAATGAGGCTATAATAGTGAGGGTCTAATTCAGGGCAAATGTGGCTGTATGATAAGAGAAGCTGAGAATTATTTCTTTTTTAAAAAAATGTGTATGTAGATTTTTCCCTATTTATTTATTTATTTATTTATTTATTTTTTCATACTTTATTTACATTTCAAATGCTTCCCCCTTTCCAGATCTCCCTCTGGAATCTCTTCATTCCCTCACCCTTCCCCCTGCCACTATGGGGGTATTCCCCCACGTACCAACCCATCCACTCTCGTTTTCCCTCTTTGGGGTTCTCCTATACTGGGGGATCTAACACCCTCAGGCCCAAGGGCCTCTGCTCCCCCTGATGTCTAACAAGACCCTCCTCTACGGCCAGCACCATGGGTCCCTCAATGTGTATTCTTTAGTTGGTGATTCAGTCTCCTGGAGTATCAAGGGGTCAGGCCAGTTGCTACTGTTGCTCCCTCCAAGGGGCTGCAAACTCCTTCAGCTCTTTCAGTCCCTTCTCCAAGTCTTCCATCTGGGACCTCACACTCAGCCCTACTGTTGGCTGCGAAGTGAATCTTGGGTATTTCGAATTTTGGGGCTAATAAACACTTAACAGTGAGTACATACCATGTTCATTCTTTTGTGACTGTGTAACCTCACTCAGGATGATATTTTCAAGCTCCATCCATTTGTCTGCGAATTTCATGAAGTCATTGCTTTTAATTGCTGAGTAGTATTCCATTGTGTAAATGTACCACAATTTCTTTATCCATTCCTCTGTTGAGGGACATCTGGGTTGTTTCCAGCTTCTGGCTATTATAAATATGGCTGCTCTGAATATAGTGGAACATGTGTCTTTATTACATGTTGGAGCATCTTCTGGGTATATGCCCAGGAGTGAAATAGCTGGGTCCTCAGGTAGTATTATGTTCATTTTTCTGAGGTTCTGCCAAACTGATTTCCAGAGAGTTTGTATCAGCTTGCATTCCCACCAGCAATGGAGGAGTGTTCCTCTTTCTCCACATCCTTGCCAACATCTGCTGTCACCTGAGTTTCTGATCTTAGCCATTATGACTGCTGTGAGGTAGAATCTCAGGGTTGTTTTGATTTGCTTTTCCCTGATGACTAAGGATGTTGAGCATTTCTTTAGGTGCTTCTCAGCAATTCGAGTTTCATCAGTTGAGAATTCTGTTTTGCTCTCTTCCCCATTTTTGGTAGGTAATTTGGATCTCTGGAGTCTAGCTTCTTGAATTCTTTGTATAGCTTGGATATTAGAGCTCTATCGGACATAGGATTGGTAAAGATCTTTTCCCAATCTGTAGGTTGCCATTTTGTCCTATTTACAGTAACCTTTGCCTTACAGAAGCTTTGTAATTTTATGAGGTCCGATTTATAGATTCTTGATCTTAGAACACAAGCTATTGGTGTTCTGTTCAGGACCTTTTCCCCTGTCCCCATGTGTTCAGGACTTTTCCCCACATTCTCTAATATTAGATTCAGTGTATCTGGTTTTATGTGGAGGTCCTTGATCCACTTGGACTTGAGTTTTGTACAGGGAGATAGGAATGGATCAATTTGTCATCTTCTACATGTAGACCGCCAGTTGAACCAGCACCATTTGTTGAAGATGCTGTCTTTTTTCCACTGGATGGTTTAGCTCCTTTGTCAAAGATCAAGTGGCCATAAGTGTGTGGGTTCATTTCTAGGCCTTCAATTCTATTTCATTGATCTACCTGCCTGTCACTGTACCAATACCATGCAATTTTTATCACAACTTCTCTGTAGTATAGCTTGAGGTCAGGGAGGCTGATTCCCTCAGTAGTCTTTTTATTGTTGGAAATAGTTTTTGCTATCCTGGGTTTTTTGTTATTCCATTTGAATTTGAGAATTGCTGTTTCTAAGTCTATGAAGAATTGAGTTGGGATTTTGATGGGGATTGAATTGAATCTGTAGATTGCTTTCGGCAAGATGTTCATTTTAACTATATTAATCCTGTCAATCCATGAACATGGGAGATCTTTCCATCTTCTTACGTCTTCTTTGATTTCATTCTTCAGATACTTGAAGTTCTTGTCATACAGATCTTTCATTTGCTTGGTTTGACTCACACCAAAATATTTTTATATTGTTTGTGACAACTGTGAAGGGTGTCATTTCCCTAACTTCTTTTTCAGCTTGTTTATCCTTCAAGTATAGGAAGGCTACTGATTTGCTTGAGTTAATTTTGTATCAGGCCACTTTGCTGAAGTTGTTTATCAGCTGTAGCAGATCTCTGGTTGAGTTTTTTGGGTCACTTAAGTATACCATCATATCATCTGCAAATAGTGATATTTTGATTTCTTTCTTTCCAATTTGTATCCCTTTGATCTCCTTTTGTGGTCTAATTGCTCTAGTTAGAAGTTCAAGTACTATATTGAATAGATAGGGAGAGAGAGGGCAGCCTTGACTAGTCCCTGATTTTAGTGGGATTGCTTTGATTTTCTCTCCATTTAGTTTGATGTTGGCCACTGGTTTGCTGTATATTGCTTTTACTATGTTTAGGTATGCTCCTCGAATTCCTGATCTTTCCAAGACTTTTATCATGAAGGGATGTTGAACTTTGTCATATGCTTTTTTTAGCATCTAATGAAATGACCATGTGGTTTTTATCTTTGAGTTTGTATACGTATTGGGTTTCATTGATGGATTTCTTGGTATTGAACCATCCCTGCATCCCTGGGATGAAGCCTACTTGATCATGGTGAATGATTGTTTTTATGTGTTTTTGGATTTGGTTTTCAAGAATTTTGTTGAGTATTTTTGTATCAATATTCATAAGGGAAATTGGTCTGAAATTTTCTTTTATTGTTGGGTCTTTGTGGGGTTTTGGTATCAGTGTAACTGTGGCCTCATAGAATGAATTGGGTAGTGTTCCTTCTGTTTCTATTTTGTGGAATAGATTGAAAAGTATTCGTATTAGGTCTTCTTTGAAGGTCTGATAGAATTCTGCACTGAACCTATCTGTTCCTGGGCTTTTTTTTGGTTGGGAAACTTTTAATGACTGCTTCTATTTCGTTAGGGGTTATGGGACTATTTAGAAGGCTTATCTGATCCTGATTTAACTTTGGTAATTGGTATCTGTCTAGAAACTTGTCCATTTCCTCCTGATTTTCCAGTTTGGTGTGTATATGCTTTTGTAGTAGGATCTGATGATTTTTTGAATTTCCTCACAATCTGTTTTTATATCTCCCTTTTCATTTCTAATTTTGTTAATTTGCATACTGTTTCTGTGCTTTTTGGATCGTCTGGCTAAGGGTTTATTTATCTTGTTGATTTTCTCAAAGAACTAGCTCCTGGTTTTGTTGATTCTTTTTGTATAGTTCTTTTAGTTTCTACTTGGTTGATTTCAGCCCTTAATTTGATTATTTCCTACCTTCTACTCCTCTTGGGTGTATTAGCTTCTTTTTGTTCTAGAACTTTCAGGTGTGCTGTTAAACTACTAGTATATGCTCTCTCCCAGTTTCTTTTGGAGGCATTCAGAGCTATGAGTTTTCCTCTTAACACTGCTTTCATTGTATCCCATAGGTTTGGGTATGTTGAACTTTCATTTTCATTAAATTCTAGGAAGTCTGTAATTTCTTTCTTTCTTTCTTCCTTGACCAAGTTATCATTGAGGAGAGCATTGTTCAGCTTCCATGTTTATGTGGGCTTTCTGTTGTTGTTGCTGCCATTGAAAACCAGCCTTATTTCATAGTGATCTGATAGGAGGCGTGGGATTATTTCAATCTTCTTATATCTGTTGAGGTTTGTTTTGTGACCAATTATATGATTAATTTTGGAGAAGGTACCATGAGGTGCTGAGACGAAGGTATATTCTTTTGATGTAGGATGAAATGTTCTATAGATATCTATCAAATCCATTTGGTTCATAGCATCTGTTAGTTTCACTGTGTCTCTGTTTAGTTTATGTTTCCAAGATCTGTTCATTGTTGATAGTGGGGTGTTGATGTCTCCCACTATTATTGTTTGAGCTGCAATGTGTGATTTGAGCTTTAGTAAAGTTTCTTTTATGAATATAGGAGCTCTTGATTTCGGGGCATAGATGTTCAGAATTGAGAGTTCTTCTTGGTAGATTTTTCTTTGATAGGTATGAAATGTCCTTCCTTATCTTTTTTGATGACTTTTGGTTGAATCTCAATTTTATCCGATATTAGAATGGCTACTCCAGCTTGTTTCTTGGGGCCATTTGCCCGGAAAATTGTATTCCAGGCCTTTAATCTGAGGTAGTGTTTGTCTTTAACATGGAAATGCGTTTCCTGGATGCAGCAAAATGCTGTGTCCTGTTTATGGATCCAGTATGTCAGTCTATGTCTTTTTATTGGGGAATTGAAACCATTGATGTTAAGAGATATTAAAGAATAGTGATTGTTGTTTCCTGTTATTTTGAATGTTGTTTATATATTTGTGTGGCTATCTTCTTTTGAGTTTGTTGAAAGATTACTTTCTTGCTTTTTCATGAGTGTAGTTTCCCTCCTTGAGTTGGCGTTTCCCATGTATTATTCTATGTAGGGCTGGGTTTGTGGAAACATA
>JADRCH010007713.1:7957984-8020683 GCA_019843965.1 Rhynchomys soricoides
ACTCTCTTCCATCTCTTGTATTCTGTTGGTGATGCTTGCATCTATGACTCCTGATTTCTTTCCTATGTTCTCTAATTTCAGGATTGTCTCTCTTTGTGATTTCTTTATTGTTTCTATTTCTGTTTTTAATTCCTGAATGGTTTTGTTCATTTGTTTGATTGTGTTTTCCTGTAATTCTTTAAGGGACTTTTGTGTGTCCTCTTTAAGGGCTTCCAGTTTGCTTACCGTGTTCTCTTGTATTTGTTTATGGGAGTTATTTATATCCTTCTTTAAATCTTCCATCATCCTCTTGATATGTGATTTTAAGTCTGAGTCTTCCTTTTCTGGTGAGTTGGTGTATCCAGGGCTTGCTTTGGTGGGAGAGCTGGGTTCTGATGATGCCAAGTAGTCTTGGTTTCTCTTCCTTGTGTTCTTGCCCTTGACTTTTGACATCTTGTTATCTCTGGTGTTAGCTGGTCTTACTCTCTCTGTCTGTGGCTTGTCTTTCCTGTAAGCCTAGGTGTCAATACTCTTTGGAGACCAGTTCTCTCTGAGATGGATTTGGGTTTGGAGAGTTGCGGTGCAGGGTCAGCTCTGGAGTGCAGACAGAAACCAGAAGTATCTAATCCCCAGGTGACCCTTGTTTCCTGAGTACTGATGACTCTGCTAGGGTCCCTCTTGGTCCAGTGAATTTGAAAAGAATTATTGGTTTTGCATGTGCTTAAAGGTGTGTAGGTCCTTCTGGTATACCAGCTCTCTCCTGGCACTATTTGAGTATGGAGTCCTATGTCACAGGATCTTCTCTCTAGTCACTGAAAGAAACCAGATCCCTGTTCCTTAGTCCCTGTGACCAGGGAATTCCAGGTTGGTCCCTCGGAGTGGTCAGTCTTGTCCCTACTCCTGGGAGAATAGATTTCTCCCAACGCTATTTGGCAATGGAGACCTGATAGCCCTGGCAGAGGACTCCTGCCACATATGGAAACAGGAAGGTTCTTACCTCCTGGCTGTTTCTCAGTCCCTGAGTCTGGAGCCCTCCTCTTGCTGGCTTTCCCCCACTCATGGGTGGCTTGATTTCTCCCAGCACTATTTGGCTATGGAGCCCTGGTGGTCCAGGCATAGGACTCCCAACACAGATGGAAACCAGAAAGCCGAGAATAATTTCTAACATTAGGTCTCACCATGTGATGGCTTTGCCAGCTGTGGTGGTTAGAATGAAAACGGCCTCAATAAGCTCATAGATACTGGTGCTAGTGGGAGGTGTGGATTTGTTGGAATAAGTGTGGCTTGTTAGAGTAAGCACATCACTAGAGTGCTGGCTTGGGTCTTAGATGTTCATGCCCGGCCATTGTATCTCCATCTTCCTGCAACCTGCCAATCCTGATGCAAAAATCTCAGCTCCTTCTTGAGTACCAGGTCTGCCTGCTCTCAAACATGCTTTTTACCATGAAAATAGTAGGCTAAACCTCTGAAACTGCAATCTATCCTCAATTAAATGTTTTGTTTTATAAAACTTGCTGTGGTCATGGTGTCTACTCACAGCAATAGAAACCTAAACTAAGACCCAACTTTGGCCTATGATAAAAAGGGCATCAAACTTTTTTAGCCCTGTGAAGGCTTTTATTCTCTGCAAATTGCATAATCTGTAATATTCAGTTACAGCAAAGGAAGATAGCTTAAGACACTCTCAAAGCAGAAATAAAAAAGGAGATACAACTAAAATAAGAAAATAAGTGAAAATGATCTATATTTTTATAGTATAAAAGCCTTTTTGTTCTCAGTAATAGTATTATAAATTTTATACATATTAATTATATTTTAGTGAGAGCAATGTTTCTGGATATAACTTACTAAACTAAAATACTTTAGTTTAACAGTTTGTGATACAGTGATTTAATGATCTGTCTTGAAGTTCAGTGTATTTTTATACCTAGTTTTAAAGGTTGTCATAGTCAAATATACCTTGCAAAAATATGCAGGTTAAAATGAAAAGATTGTTCAATTGTGTTTTCCTTTGTCAGCTACCATAGCACCTTTGTATGCTATGAGATCTAGTCTTCAGATCAATTTCAACTAGCTTTTACTAAGTCTTGTTTTTGAAGTGTGTTTAAATTGAATTTATAAATTTATTTTTGTTTTTAACTATTTAGAATTAAATTAAATTACATACTGAGGACATTCAAATATTACCCTGAGTCAGAATATTCTGTCACATAAATACTGTCCTAGTTCTACACTAGGAAAAGACAGTAGTTTTCTGATAGCCAGTCCTTATTAAACTTCTTTATACTATCTTAAAACTTTCTATGAGTTTTTGAACAGAATAAGTTCATACACTGTAATTTTTTAACGTTCATTTAAAACGAACACCTATCCTCTGCTCCCTCTTTTTTTCATGACACAAATGTTTCTTTTTAAGAGTCTAGAATTATTCTCTGTAGAATTTCCCAAATCATGGATTTCTTTTATTTTCTACTTCTGGCAAGTTTAGTATTTTAAAGTACCTCATGTATTATAAATTTCAAAGTCACCAGAGGCTTGATTTGATTAAGATTTTGAACATTGTCTAAGATATTTCCACAGAAGTACCCTTTAATTTCATTTATATTACATTGTTAAGCACGTTAAGTCTGGATGCACCTGTACTGTGACAATAACTTTGATCATGTGCATAAGGTACTGACCCCTATATCTGTCAGTTGTAATGGTTTTGGAGATATAGGTTTATTTTCACTGGAACAATATTCCTTCTACTACTTCCTATTCTTAACATTATTATTATTATTATTATTATTATCAGCATTGATCAGTGAAGATTGCTTCAAATGATTATTACTTTGAAGACTATGAAGTATTCATTTCCTGTTTATTATTTATTCTATATCCAACTTACTGACAGATATCTTGTCTTCCTATAAGGAACAAATCTTCTAATTTTAATTTCCCTTTCTAATAGAATCGAATTTATTCAGTATGTTACAATTATATGAGTTTTTTTTTTGAATGCTTAAAATTCATAGTTGGTGAGTAGAAGCTTTTAAAAACTCTGTCTCATATCCTTGTGACATGACATGTCCCTGCTTGTGTTCTAGCACCTTCTTGCTTAGAAGTCTATGAAGTCTCAGTGTCCCTTTGCACATTTCCTTCCACAGACAAATCAGCATCTCTTATGGGACCTCCTATTTCTTTTATTGTGCAACTGAATTGAGGAATATGCTGGAGTATCATTACTTTTTAGTACTATCAATAATTAGCTCCAGGAAAAAGACTTTCAAAATATTCAAAATTTCATCTTGTTTTTTTATATCCTTTGAAAAATTTTAACTGGTTCAAAGTGGAACATAAATTTTATCATTTTACCATTTACGTTAAAACATTTTATTTTAACTCATGTGTACGTATTTGTGGGTTTATGCACATGAGTTCATGTGTTTATAGAGGCCAGAAGAAGGTGTCTGACACCAGGAAACTGGAGTTACAGTCAGTTCTGAGACTCCAGTTGGGTGAAGGGAACCCAATTCAGATCCTCTGAAAGAGCAGTAGGAGCTCTTACCTGCTGAGCCCCACCATGTAACCCTCTTTAAGTGTAGATTTAATAGTGTTTATTAACATTGTTGTGTAGCAGATCTCTGGAAGTTAGTCCTTTCGTGAAATTAATTATCTATATCAATTGCATAGCCACTACTTTTTGCTCTTTCCAGGAGCCCCAAACAAGAATTCTATTTTATGTTTCAAGCATTTTGACTGTCCTAGCTATGTCACATGAAGATTTTTTCTTTTGTAATTGTCTTTATTTACATAGCACAATGCACTCAAAGTTCAAGCATGTGACCCTATTTCCTCCTGTTTTTATGAATCCTACTCTAAATGTTGTTTATTCACTCATCCACTGGTGGATATATTGGACATCCTCTACACTTTTCATACTGTCAATAATGATAAAATAAACAAGTAATGCAATTATGTTTTAAGATCCTACTTTAAATTATTTTGTATAGATTTCAAGATGAGATTGGATTACACCATTTTCAGATTTTAAAGGAAGAGATGTGTTGTTTTCTATACCTCAAATCATTTTTATTGTTTTTCTGAGGCTGAAATCTATACTCCTGCTTATATAAGGAACTGTTCTACCATTGAACTGCATCCCTATCCCTAAAAACATCTTGAAATTACAAGGTGTTTATTTTATTTAGTGCTTATACCTTCAATTATTATTAAAATATTGATGCTCAACCATATGTATACTTAATTACCTCTCTATTGCTATAAGAAGACCATAACCAAAGAGTTTATTGAAGAAATTATTGAAGGCTTACAATTTCATAGGGATAAGTTCCATTACTATTATGGTGAGGAACATGACAGCAGGCAGGCATAACATGGTGCTAAAGCAGTAGCTAATGGCATGGGTTTATGAAACCACCCAGCCCACCTTCAGTATCATACCTCCTTGAACAAGGCTACACCTTCTAATTATTCCCCCCAAACAGTTGTAGCAACTGAAGATCAAGTATTTGAATATATGAATCTTTGAAGGCCATTTTCATTTAAACCACACACACACACACACACACACACACACATATGCATGTATATATGTGTGTGCTTATATACACTACAGCATATCTATAGTTTTAAATATTTAGTGAATATTTCTGAATATTCAAATAGCAACCTACTGTTTTCTTTACAGATGTTTACATTTATTTATTTACTTACTTACTTTTGTTTGACTTAGTTTGTGTGTTTCTGTGTGTGAATATGGACTCTGGGAATTTAACTCAAATCATCAACCTTGTTGCCAAGTGCATTTACACACAGAGTCATCTTTTTAATTCATTCCTTTATACGTGTATGTGTATGTAGGTATATGTGTGTGTGTTTATATCCAATTAATGAAATACAGGGTATTGTGCTTAAAATTACTTTAGTTATTATTCTCATCGGCATTCTCTTTGATTTAAATGAGCATAATGTATTTATATTATACTTAAAAACTATATTTGATATTTTAATTTTATTTTAATTTTGCTAAGTATATAAACCAAAAATGACATACTCAAAAATTTGCTTCTATTACTGTCCCCTCACCCTCTCCACAATTTTTTCTAGTTAATTTTCATTCCTATCTATTATTTTACAAAGAAAAGCATACTTTTGACTTTTTAAATGCTGCCTCTTTGACTGTAGCATAGTTTCTGAAACAAGTCCCTTATGAATGGGATCATAGGTTCTTTCCATATTTACATATTTTGTTATGTAGTATAAAAATAAATAAGCTGGTACATGTGTTCTATGCTATCACATTGTAATTCTATGGAAATTTCTAGAAGTAGACTTGTTGGGTCAATATAGCAAACCCACAGTATTTTATTAAATATTACCACATACTGCTTCACTGAGATTAGATAGTTCTACCCCACCAAAAATTTCAAAACTATTTTTCTCTATAACATTTTAACAGATACTTCTGTATTTACATACATACATACATACATACACACACACAAACACACACAGCTGTCTCAATGTTGTTTGATTTAATACATAAGAATGAAAATAAGTCTTTTAATATGTTTTAAGACAATTTTTGTTCTCTCTCTTTTGAATTGTATGTCTTTTGTCTTTTTTCCTACTGTGCTTTCATAATTTTACCAGTGTAAATACATGAGCTGTACTTTCTTTTGCTGCTTTCCAACATAGTTTTAGGAACAAAATGATACAATGTTGGAAATATTTCCAAAAATTCAATTTTAAAATGATCTGTCTATGCTGGATGCTTACTTTTACAATGAGATATCACCTCAATGTCAATGAAAATATCACTTTTCCTTTGAAGGTATATGGCTGTTCATTCTATTTAAAGTAGATTTCAGGTGGTACTTTAGTGACAACTTTGTCTTCAGAGTGTAGGTTTTCACATTAAAACATCCTTTAATAAAAGTAAAACAATGCCTAATACATTCCTACATTCTACAACACTTCGAAGCACTTTGTCATAAGATAATAAAAAGTAGGTGCATGATGCAAAATAGTTTCTAGATCATTCGCTCTATTTTTATTGATTATAATTTATTGCTTATAGGTTTTTTTTTTTTAAATTTAGCACTATATGGCTTTCTTGTTGGTTATTTTATTAATTTACATGTCAAATATTTCCCCCTTCCCAGTGTCCCCTCCACAAACACCGCATCCCATCCCCCTTCCCCTTTGCCTCTAAGAGGATACTTCTCCACCCAACCACCCACCCACTCCTGCCTCAATCTTCTGGCATCCTCCTTCTTTAGGGCAACAACTCTCCATAGGATCAATTGCCTCCCCTTCCATTGATGCCAGATAAGGCAATCTTCTGCCACATATGTATCTAGTGCCATGGGTCCCTCTATGTGTACTCTTTGGTTGGTGATTTAGTCCCTGGGAGCTCTGTTGGGTCAGGTTAGTTGATATTGTTGTTCTTCTTATGGGGTTGTAATCCCCTTCAGCGCCTTCGGTCCTTCTCTAATTCTTCCATTGGGGTCCAAAGGCTCAGGTCAATGCTTGACTGTGACTGTCTGCATGTCTTAGTCATGTGCTAACAAAGCCTCTCAGAAGGCAGCTGTATCAAGCTCCTGACAGCAAGCACTTCTTGGCATCAGCAATAGTGTCGGGGTTTGGTATCAGTGGATAGGATGGAAACCAAGGTGGAGCAGTCTCTGAGTGGCCTTTCCTTCATTCACTGCTTTTTTTATTTTTTATTTTTTATTTTTTTGTCCCTATGTTTCCATTACACAGGAAGAGTTCTGGGTTAAAAATTTTGAGATGGGTGAGTGGCCTCTTCCCTCAACTGGGGCCATGCCTATGTGCTAGAGGTGGTCTCTTCAGGTTCTATCTCCCCTCTGTTGGGTATTTTGGCTAATGTCATCCCAATTGGGTCCTAGGAGCCTCTTGCATCCATGGTTTCTTGGACTTACTAATAGTTCCTCCATTCCCCGCCCCCCACTGCTACATATTTCTATTTTTCCTTCTGGCCCTCTGGACTTCTCTCCTGTCTCCTCCCACACCTGAACCTGCCCTGCTTTTTCCTTCTCTTCTCTCACCCAGGACCCTCCTTTCCTTTATCTCCCATGATTATTTTGTTTCCCCTTCTAAGTGAGACTGAATCATCCATGCTTTGGCCTTTCTACTTGTTAAGCTTCATATGGCCTGTGAGTTGTATCATATGTTTTCTGACATTTTGGACTAATATCCATTTATCAATGAGTACATACCATGTATGTTCTTTTGGGTATGGGATCATATTTTCTAATTCTAATTATTTACCTACAAAATTCGTGCATTTGTCATTTTTAATAGCTGAGTTGTATTCCACTGTATAAATGCAATATGTTTTCTGTGTCTGTCCTTCCATTGAGGGAAATCTGGGTCCTTTTAAGCTTCTGACTATTATAAATAAGGCTACTTTGAACATAGTGAAGCATCTGTCTTTGTGATATTTTGAAGCATCTTTTGTATATATGCCCAGAAGTAGTATAGCTGGGTCTTCAGGGAGAACTATTTCAAACCATTTGAGGAACCCTCAGATTGATTTCCAAAGTACCAGCTTGCAATCCCATCAGCAATGGAGGAGTGTTTCTCCTTCTCCACATCCTTGTCAGCATTTGCTATCACCTGAGTTTTTAATCTCAGCCATTCTTATTGGAGTAAGGTAGAATCTCAGGGTGGTTTTGAATTGCATTTCCCTGATGACTATGGATGTTGAACATTTCTTTAGGTGCTTCTTGGCCATTCTAGATTCCTCAATTGAGAATTCTGTTTTTCTGTGTACCCCATTTTTAAATTGGGTTATTTGTATTTTGAAGGTTAGCTTTTTGAGTTCTTTATATATTTCAGATATTAACCCTCTATCAGATGTGGGATTGGTGAAAATATTTTTCCCAAACTGTAGGTTGCTGATTTGTCCTATTGACTGTGTTCTTTGCCTTACAGAAGCTTTTCAATTTCCTGAGAACTCAGTTATCAATTTTGGATCTTAGAGCCTGAGTCGTTGGAATTCATTTTAGCAAATTTCATCCTGTGCCAATGAGCTTGAAACTCTTTCCCACTTTCTCTTCTATTAGATAACTGTATCTGGTTTTATGTTGAAGTCATTGATCCACTTGGACTTGAGCTTTGTTCAAGGTGATAATATGAATCTATTTTCATTTTTTCAACATACAGTCAGCCAGTTGGACCAGCACTTTTTATTGAAGATGATTTCCTTTTTTATCATATATTTTTGGTTCATTTAATGAAGAGCAAGTATCCTTAAATATGTGGAATTATTTCTTGGTCCTCAATTCTATTCCATTAATCGACCTGTGTGTCTCTATACCAATACCATGCAGTTTTTAAGCACTATTTCTCTGTAGTACAGTTTGATTTTGGGGACAGTGATTCCCCCAGAAGTTCTTTTATTATTAAGATTAGTTTTCACTATCCTGGGTTTTTCGTTTATACATATGAAATTGAGAATTGCTCTTGCCATGTCTGTGAAGAACTGTATTGGAATCTTGATGGGGATTAAGTTGAATCTGTAGATTGCTTACGGTAGGATGGCCAATTTTACTATGTTAATCCTATAAATCCATGAGCATGGAAGATCTTTACATCTTCTGAGGTCTTCTTCGATTTCTTTTTCAGAGATTTGAAGTTCCTAGCACACAGATCTTTTACTTGCTTGTTAAGAGTGACACCAAGCTATTTTATACTATTTGTGGCTATTGTGAATGGTGTTGTTTCCCTAATTTCTTTCTCAGACCATTTATCATTTGTACAAAGGAATGCTACTGATTTGTTTGAGTTAAGTTTATATCCAGCCACTTTTCTGAAGTTGTTTCATCAGCTCTAGAAATTCTCTGGTAGATTTTTTTTTTTGTTCTTATGTATACTATTATATTAATTAATATAATATTATAAATTAATATAATAGCAAATAGTGATACCTTGACTTCTTTGCCAGTTTACATCCCCTTGGTCTCCTTTTGTTGTCTTATTGCTCTAGCTAGAACTTCAAGTTCTATATTGAATAGATATTGAGATAGTGAGCAGTCTTGTCTTATTCCTGATTTAGTGGGATTGCTTCAACTATCTCTCCAATTAATTTGACATTGGCTGAAGGTTTGCTGTATATTACTTTTCTTATGATTAGATAAAAGCCTTGAACACCTGATCTCTCCAATACTTTTAACATAACAGGGTGTTATATTTTGTCAAATGCCTTTTCAGATTCTAATAAAATGTCATATGATTTGTTTCTTTGATTTTGTTTATATAATGGATTACATAATGTATTTTCATATTTTTGAACATCCCTGCATCCCTGTGATGAAGCCTACTTGGACATGGTAAATAATGGTATTGATGTGTTCTTGGATTTGGTTTGCCAGAATTTTATTGAATATTTTTGCATCAATATTCATTAGAGAAATTGGTCTGAAGTTTTGTTTCTTTTTGGGTCTTCATGTGGTTTAAGTATCAGATCATTGTGGCTTCATAGAATGAATTAGGTAGTGTTCCTTCTGTTTCTATTGTATGAAATATTTTGAGGAGTGTTGGTATTAGTTCTTCTTTAAAGGTCTGGTAGAATTCAGCACTTAATCCATCTGGCCCTCAGTTTTTTATTGTTGGGAAGTTTTTAACTATTTCTTCTATTTCCTTAGGTTATATAGGACTCTTTGTATAGTTTACCTGGTCATAATTTAACTTTAGTATATGACATCTGCCTAAAAAGTCATCCATTTCTTCTCAATTTTTCGGTTTTGTTGAGTAAATGCTTTTGTATTATGATCTGATGATATAATTGCATCAATTTATCTTGTTATTTCTCCCTTTTCATTTTTGATTTTGTTGATTTGGATACTGTCTCTGTGTGCTTTAGTCAGTTTGGCTAAGGGCTTATCTATCTTATTGATTTTCTCAAAGAACCAGCTTTTGATTTTGTTGATTCTTTGTATAGTTCTTTTTGTTTCTAATTGATTGATTTCAGCCCATAGTTTTATTATTTCTTGTGGTCTATAAATGTATTTGCTTCTTTTTGTTCTAAAGCTTTCAGGTGTGCTGAGAATTTGCTAGTATAGATACTCTCCATTTTCTTTACCAGGGCACTTACTGCTATGAATTTTCTTCTTAGTACTGCTTTCATTTTGTCCCATAAGTTTGGGTATGCTGTGTCTTCATTTTCATTGAATTCTAAAAAGTCTTCAATTTCTTTCTTTATTTCCTTCCCAACCAAGTTTTCATTGAGTAGAAAGTTATTCAGTTTCCATGGGTATGTTGACTTTCTGCTGGTTTTGTTGTTATTGAAGTCTATCCTTAGACCATTGTGATCTAATAGGAAGCATGTGATTATGTCAGTTTTCTTGTATCTGTTGAGACTTGTTTCGTGATTGATTATATGATCAATTTTGGAGATGGTATTGTGGTGTCCTAAGAAGAAGAAGAAGAAGGTATATTCTGTTGTTTTAGAGTGAAATGTTCTGTATATATCTGTTAAATCTATTTGGTTCATAATTTCTATTAGCTTCACTGTGTCTCTCTTCAGTTTCTATTTCAAAGACCTGTCCAATGGTGAAAGTGCAGTGTTGAAGTCCTCCACTATTATTGTGTGAGATTCAATATATTTTTTGAGCTTTAATAAAGTTTCTTTTATGAATATGGGTACCTTTGCATTTAGGGCATAGATGTTCAGGATTGAAATTATACCTTGGTGGTTGTTTCTTTTGGTGAATATGAAGTGTCCTTCTCTATCTCGTTTGATAACTTTTGGTTAAAAGTCAATTTTATTGCATATTGGCAACCTCTGCTTGTTTCTTGGATGCATTTGCTTGGAAATCATTTTTCTAGCCTTTTACTCTGAGGTAGTACTGTCTTTGTCATTGAAATGTGTTTCTTCAGTGCAGCAAAATGTTCTATCCTGCTTGAGTATCCAATGTTAGCTTCTGTCTATTTATTGGGGAATTGAGTCCATTGATGTTAAGAGATATTAAAGACATGAGGTTGTTAGTTCCTGTAATGTTAGAATGTTTCTTGTTGGAGATGGAATTCTCTCTCTCTCTCTCTCTCTCTCTCTCTCTCTCTCTCTCTCTGTGTGTGTGTGTGTGTGTGTGATTTTCTTCTTTTGGTTTTGCTGTAAGATGATTAATTTCTTGTTTCCCCCCCCCCTTTGCTGTAGATATTCTCTTTGTGTTGGGGTTTTCATTGTAGATCCCTCTGTAAGGATGGATTAGTAGATACATATTATTTAAATTTGGTTTTATCGTGGAGTATTTTTGTTTCTCCATCTATGCTGATAGAGAGTTTTGCTGGGTATAGTAGCCTTGGCTGGCATTTGTGTTCTCTTATGGCTTATATGACATCTGTATATGATCTTCTGGCTTTTAGAATCTCAGTTGAGAAGTCCAGTGTAATTGTAATGTTACTTGGCAGTTTTTCCTTACTACTTTTAGTATTCTTTCTTCATTCTGTGCATTTAGTGTTTTGATTGTAATGTGATGGGAGGATTTTCTTTTCTGGTCCAATCTATTTGGTGTTCCATTGGCTTCTTGTAATTTTATGGTTATCTCTTTCTTTAGGTTGGGGTAGTTTTCTTCCATGATTTTGTTGAAGATGTTTTCTGGCCCTTTCAGCTGGGAATCTTTGCTCTCTTTTATTCTTATTATTCTTAGGTTTGGTCTTTATATTGTGTCCTTGTTTTCCTGGATGTTTTGTGTTAGGAATGTTTTTTATGGTTTGTTATTTTATTTGTCCTCTCTGTCAATTTCTTCTAGGCCTGAGATTCTCTCTTCTATCTCTTGTGTTGTGTTGTTGATGCTTGTATCTGTAGCTCCTGACCTCTTTCCTAGTTTTTTTTTCCTTTTTAAAAATATATTTGATACTTTATTTACATTTCAAATGTTTTCCCTTTTCCAGGTCTCCCCTTTGGAAACCCCCTATCCCATTCCTCCCCTGCCTCCAGGAGGGTATTTCACACCCACACACCCACTCCTGTCTTCCCGCCCTGGCATTCCCTTATACTGGGGCATCTAACACTCTTAGACCTCTCCTCCCACTTAAAGCCAACAAGGCCCTACTCTACCACATATGTGGCCAGCACCATGGGTCTCTCCATGTGTATTCTTTGGTTGGTGGTCCTGTCTCTGGGAGGACGGGGTGGGGGGGCTGATCAATTGAGACTGTTGCTCCCTCCATGGAGCTGCAAACT
The DNA here is from genome assembly GCA_019843965.1 of Rhynchomys soricoides. NCBI lineage: Eukaryota > Metazoa > Chordata > Mammalia > Rodentia > Muridae > Rhynchomys > Rhynchomys soricoides. The sequence goes on from JADRCH010007713.1 coordinate 7,970,181, forward strand.
CCCTCAACTCCTTCAGTTTCTACTCCAACTCCTCCATCTGGGACCCCAAGCTCAGTCCAACAGTTGCTGTGAATTGAATCATGGGTATTCTGAACTTTTGTGTTAATATCTGCTTATCAGTGAGCACACACCGTGTTTGTTCTTTTGTGCCTGAGTTACCTCACTCTGGATGATATTTTCAAGTTCCATCCATTTGCTTGCAAATTTCATGAAGTCACTGTTTTTAATAGCTGAGTAGTATTCCATTGTGTAAATGTACCACATTTTCTGCATCCATTTCTTTGTTGAGGGACATCTGGGTTGTTTCCAGCTTCTGGCTATTATAAATATGGCTGCTTTGAACATAGTGGAGCATGTATCTTTATTACATGTTGGAGCATCTTCTGGGTATATGCCCAGAAGTGGTATAGCTGGGTCCTCAGGTAGTACTATGTCAAAACATCCTAAGTTTTTTATTTCCAGTATTGGCTCTAATTTTGATTTCTTTATTGTTTCTACTTCCATTTTTAGGTCTTGGACTGCTTTATTCAATTCCTTCACCTGTTTTATTGCGTTTTTCTTTACTTCTTTGAGGGATTTATTTGTTTCCTCTTTCAGGTCTTCTAACTGTTTAATTGTGTTTTCCTGTATTTCTTTAAGAGAGTTATTGATATCTTCCTTAAAGGTCTCTATTATCTTCATGAGATGGAATTTTATGTCACCACCATGCTTTATAGGTGTATTGGGGTATCTATGGCTTGCTGTGGTGGGAAAGCTGGGTTCTAATGGTGTCAAAGTATGTTGGTTTTTGTTGTTTATGATCTTGTGCTTACTTCTCACCTTCTGGTTATCTCTGGTGTTAGCTGGCCTGAATGTCTCTGTCTGGAGCCTATCTCTTGTGTCCTTGGGTTACAGCAGATCTGCTAGTGGATCTTTGGCCCTAGCTGCAAACCTATCTCCTGGGATACACATAGACTATTGCCCTGGCTGCAGCAGATCCCCTAGGAGCCCTGCAGACTGTGTAACTTTGAGAGATAAGGGGTGACAAGCCCCCAAACAGGTGAAGATTAGAAAGGAGAGGGCATTGGAGCATAAGGGGAAGGAGTCCTACTTCTGCTCTTCATGTAGGGATCTCTACTGCTAGGGTTATTTGGGCAGCTATCCTACCTGTTGCCCTGGTTGCATCAGATCTCCTCAGAGCCCTACAGACTGTATGGTATTGAGAGAGGGGGGAAGACCAGCTGATAGGCCTCCAAGCAGGTACAGACCAGAAGGGAGAGCTATTGTTTAAAAAAACAAAATTGGCAATGACTTCCTATATAGTATGAATAAATTCCTTTTTTTTTATACAGCAAAAGACCATCTCAAATATTCTGTTTGAGTGACATGACAGAAAACATTAAAAATTGTGTAAATTCTTTCAAAGGCAATGAAGAATAGTGATGCCCTAATGTTCCTCCCGATGGTTTCTTCTTCTGGAAACATGAAACTCTGTTGATGTTTTACTTGGCAAATCTTTAATCTTGAGAGTTACAATGTGTATTTTCCTTGGCTTTGAGACATAGATTCCATACAATCTTATAGGGAACCTCAAACATGTTATCTCACTATATACTTCTGGTGGCTTGAATGCAAAATGTACCCTATAGAGTTAATCATTTGAATATTTGATACACAGTTGGTATCACAGTTACAGGAGACATGGGAAGTATGGACATGTTGGAGGAACTGTATCACTGGAGCCTAATTTGAGTGTTAGAAGACTCATTCTTTTCTCAGTTTTCTCTTTCTGCTTTGTGTTTGTGGTTTAAGCTGTGAGTATTCAGTTTCTGCTCTCAGCATCGAGTTCCTACCCTCTGCTGGTCCTGCTCTACCATCATGGGCTCTAAACTGTAAATGCAAATGCATTCTTACATTTTTTGAGGGGGGGTTCTTTGTAGCCATGGATGCTTTAGAACTCACTACGTAGACCATGATGGCCTCAAATTCAGAGATCCCCCTGTCTCTGCCTCCTGAATATTGACATTAAAGGTGTGCTCTGTCATTTGCTGGTTCACTCTTCCTTCTATAAGTTGCTTTGTTCATGGTGTTTTATCTCACCAATATCAAAGGTGTACACTACTATATTAATCCAGTGTTGGATCATTGATAATACCCATGGATATCTTTTTCTTTTTTTAAAAGATTTATTTTATTTATATTAGTACACTGTAGCTGTCTTCAGACACATCAGAAAAGGGCATCGGATTCCATTACAGATGGTTGTGAGCCACCATGTGGTTGCTGGGAATTGAACTCAGGACATCTGGAAGAGCAGTCAGTGCTCTTAACCACTGAGCCACCTCTCCAGCCCCACCCATGGATATCTTAGTTTTTTTCATGTCAGTATGTTCAGGTATGTGAGAGCTAAATTTAAATGTCATATTGACACAATCTAGATTCTCTTGGGAAGAGTCTCAATGAGATTTCTGCATACTAATTTACCCATGGACATGTCTGTAGGCAAATTATTTTGATTTCATTGAGGTGGAATGACCTGCCAACTGTACTTGGAACCATTATCAAAGCAGAGGATTCCCAATTATATAAGAATGGAGAAACTAAGTTGAACACAAGTATACATGCATTTCTCTGCTTTTGATTTTTGATCACAGATGTGATGTAACTAGATCTATAGATGTGATGTAACTAGCTCCATGAAGCTTTTACAGCTGTGAATTCCTTGGATATTATGAGCTTTAACCTAGAACCATGAGCAAAAGTAACCCCTTTCTGCCTAAAATGTTAAGATCCTTGGCTATACACATAGTTTGAGATCAGCCTAAAGTACTTGAAACCTTGATACAAACCAACAAAGCGGTTGTATTAACTTGAAAGCGCAGTAGAAGTGCAAGGCTATTTTAATTGTTTCACACAATTAAATTGTGTTCCTAATACTTTTATTTGAACCATTGTTTTGTGCTAACATTATGTTATGGTTTTATTCCCTAATTTCGCAAACAGGGTTGAGAGTTATTTAATGTATATACTGACAATTTTGAAATCCTTTTTGAACTCCTTTTCCTTGCTTTTGTGTTAGGTTAAGTCTCTTCCTCTTGATTTTAATATATATTCTTTATATATTCTTGCAGTACATCCTTTGTTAGATATTATCCTCATTTGCTTTTCTATTGCTATGGTAAAATACTGACTCAAAGCAGCTTAGGAAAAATAAGGCTTATTTTTCTAATACTTTCAGTTGTCAGTCTATAACTGGGAGAAGTTGGGGCAGGAACCCAAGGCAGGAACTGAAACAGAGATCATGGAGAACTGTGGATTCCAGTTCTACTCACCAGTATCTGCTTTCTTCTACCAACAAGAACCACATTCCAGTGGTAGCAATGCCTATAGTGGACTTGGATCTCCCAAATCAATAATTAACTATGAAAATACTTCACAGACAAGTCAATATGTCCATCATATGGAAGCAATTACTCGATAGAGGTTTCTTCTTCCTAGATGACACTAGGTGTCAAGTTGATAAAAAGCTAAGCAGAATGGATATGAATATCATCAAGTATTTCCCTTATCCTGAGGGCTACTGTTTTGCTCTCACATTATTATGATCTGGTGAATAGTTCTTAATTTCCAGAGAGTTGATTTTATAAAATATTTATTTGTGGTTTATACTTATTTAAATGGTTTCAATAATCTATGCTTATTTCGAAGCCTTGAAAATTTTTATGAGGTAGGTACCACCTTCATTATGTAACTTGCAAACATATTCTCACACTACTATTTATTGATAAGGATTTTCTCTGCATTTAGTTTGAGTTGATGCTTTTGCTGAAAATTATTCAATACTGAAGGCCTGTAACTGGACTTCTAATTGTGTTCTGCTGATATGTGCCCTCAGTCTTAGGTAAGTACAACATAGATTCCTTTTTCATATCAACTGTATTATACTTTTGAAATCAGGGCATGTGTGTTTTCCAACTTTGTTCTACCTTATCAAGATTATTTTGGCCTACTATGTCCTTTTCATTTCCACATAAATTTCACCGTAACCTTATCAACTTCTGAAAAATTACAGCTGAGATTTTGATAGAGATTGTTTTGTGTCTGTAGATAAGCTTGAAGAGTATTCCTTTCTTAATAATACTAAACTGACTCATAAGCTGGAGTTTTGGAATTTACTTAGGTTTTCTTTTTGTCTTTCAGTGATATTTTGTTGTTTGTGCTAAGAATATCTACTTTCCTTTTTGCATGATTTAATCTTAAGTATTTTATTACTTTTATGGTGCTATAATTGGGATTGTTTTATTAATTTAATTTTTGAGTTGTTCGTTACTAGTGTGTAGAAATACAATTTTATGTGTAACCTTCCAGATTTTTTTTTTATTAGTCTTAATAGCTTTTAGAAGAGTACTTAGACTCTTTCTACCCAGAAGATCATATCTGAAGATAGCATTAAGGAGAACTTTTTAAAGTTCTTGGAATAATATTTATAGAAGTCTAAGTCACAGAAGCACTGGTTTACCATGCTGCTAGTTTCTAAGGCCAAGAAAGGCCTTAGACATTTTACTTCTTATTTATGTACTTCAAGTGGAATATTTTCTCTTGTGATCCATGAGAGAAAATTGTAAGTCTCGAGTCAATGTTAGATAGAAATGAATATAGAAGTTGTATGCACTGTAAATACAGTCTTTGTATAACACTATTATCCAACTGGCTTATGAATCTGGTAGAATATTGTTGATGCATGTTAGCTTATATTATGTAGCTTCTTTTTCTTTTAAAAATAGCTTCCCTATACAAGAAACTGGGCCAACTATTGCTAGACTACATGATCCTATACACTGAAAACTCTGGAGCCTTTCAATTATCAATTATTGTCCAGATGAAATATCTGATACCTTGTTCAAATAAACTATAGGATAATATTTATGAAGACTTCTGTGTAGAAAACATATATAATAAAGGCTGCAAAAGTATATATGGAGTCTAGCTTCTTGAGTTCTTTGTATACCTTGGATATTAGCCATCTATCGGATGTAGGATTGGTAAAGATTTTTTCCCAATCTATAGGTTGCCATTTTATCCTATTTACATTGTCCTTTGCCTTACAGAAGCTTTGTAATTTTATGAGGTCCCATTGGTCGATTCTTGATCTTAGAGCACAAGCCACTGGTGTTCTGTTCAGGAACTTTCCCCTTGTTCCCATGTGTTCGAGAGTTTTCTGCATGTTCTCTTCTATTAGATTCAGTGTGTCTGGTTTTATGTAGAAGTCCTTGATCCACTTGGACTTTGGATCAGGGAGATAAGAATGGATCAATTCACAATCTTCTACATGTGGACTTCCAGTTGAACCAGCACCATTTGTTGAAGATACTGTCATTTTTCCACTGGATGGTTTTAGCTCCTTTGTCAAAGATCAAGTGACCATAAGTGTGTGGGTTCAATTCTGGGTCTTCAATTCTCTTCCATTGATCTACCTGCCTGTCACTGCACCAATACCATGCAGTTTTTATCACTACTGCTCTGTAGTACAGCTTGAAGTCAGGGAGGCTGATTCCCCCAGAAGTCCTTTTATTGTTGAGAATAGTTTTTGCTATCCTGGGTTTTTTGTTATTCCATATGAATTTGAGAATTGCTCTTTCTAGGTCTATGAAGAATTGATTCAGGATTTTGATGGGGATTGCACTGAATCTGTAGATTGCCTTCGTCCGGATGGCCATTTTAACTATATTAATCCTGCCAATTCATGAGCATGGGAGATCTTTCCATTTTCTGAGGTCTTCCTCGATTTCTTTCTTCAGAGACTTGAAGTTCTTGTCATACAGATCTTTCCCTTGTTTGGTTAGAGTCACACCAATGTATTGTATATTGTTTGTGGCAATTGTGAAGGGTGTCATTTCCCTAATTTCTTTCTCAACCTGTTTATCCTTCAAGTATAGGAAGGCTACTGATTTGCTTGAGTTAACTTTTTATCAGGCCACTTTGCTGAAGGTGTTTATCAGCTGTAGCAGATCTCTGGTGGAGTTTTTTGGGTCACTTAAATATACCATCATATCATCAACAATTAGTGATATTTTGATTTCTTCCTTTCCAATTTATATCCCTTTGACCTCCTTTTGTTGTCTAATTGCTCTAGCTAGAAGTCTAAGTACTATATTGAATAGATAGGGAGAGAGAGGGCAGCCTTGCCTAGTCCCTGATTTTAGTGGGATTGCTTCAAGTTTCTCTCCATTTAGTTTGATGTTGGCCACTGGTTTACTGTATATTGCTTTTACTATGTTTATGTATGCTTGAATTCCTGATCTTTCCAAGACTTTTATCATGAAGGGTTGTTGAACTTTGTCAAATGATTTTTCAGCATCTAATGAAATGTCCATGTGGTATTTTTCTTTGAGTTTGTTTATGTAGTGGATTACATTGATGGATTTCTTGGTATTGAACCATCCCTGCATCCCTGGGATGAAGCCTACTTGATTATGGTGAATGATCATTTAGATGTGTTCTTGGATTCCATTTGCAAGAATTTTATTGAGTATTTTTGCATTGATATTTATAAGGGAAATTGGTCTGAATTTTTTTATTGTTGGGTCTTTGTGGGGTTTTGTTTTCAGTGTAACTGTGCCCTCATAGAATGAATTGGGTAGTGTTCCTTCTGTTTCAGTTTTGTGGAATAGATCGAAGAATATTGGGATTAGATGTTCTTTGACGATCTGATAGAATTCTGCACTGAACCCATCTGGTCCTGAGCTATTTTTTGGTTGGGAGAATTTTAATGACTGCTTCTATTTCTTTAGGGGTTATGGAACTCTTTAGATGGTTTGTCTGATCCTGATTTAACTTTGGTAATCTGTAAAGAAAATTGTCTATTTCCTCCAGATTTTCCAATTTTGTTGAATATAGGTTTTTGTAATAGGATCTGATAATATTTTGAATTTCTTCAGAATCTGTTGTTATATCTCCCTTTTCATTTCTAAATTTGTTAATTTGAATACTGTCTCTGTGCCCTCTGGTTAGTCTGGATAAGGGTTTATCTATCTTGTTGATTTTCTCAAAGAATCAGCTCTTGGTTTTGTTAATTCTTTGTATAGTTCTTTTAGTTTCTACTTGGTTGATTTCAGCCTTTAATTTGATTATTTCCTGCCTTCTACTCCTCTTGGGTGGTGTATTAGCTTCTTTTTGTTCTAGAACTTTCAGGTGTGCTCTTAAGCTGCTAGTATATGATCCTTCCAGTTTCTTTTTGGAGGCATTCAGAGCTATGAGTTTTCATTTTAACACTGCTTTGATTGTGTCCCATAGGTTTGGGTATGTTTTTACTAAATTCTAGGAAGTCTTTTCTTTCTTTCTTTCTTGACCAAGTTATCATTAGGTAGAGCATTGTTCAGCCTCCATGTGTATGTGGACTTTCTGTTGTTGTTGTTGCCTTTGAAGACCAGCCTTATTCTGTAGTGATATGATAGGAGGCATGGGATTATTTCAATCTTCTTATATCTGTTGAGGTTTGTTTTTTGTCCAATTATATGATCAATTTTGGAGAAGGTAAAGAACTCAAGAAGCTAGACTTCAGAAATCCAAATAACCCTATCAAAAACGGGGAACAGAGCTTAACAGAGAGTTCTCAACTGAGGAAACTCGAATGGCTGAGAAGCACCTAAAGAAATGCTCAACATCCTTAGTCATCAGAGAAATGCAAATCAAAACAACCCTGAGATTCCACCTCATATCAGTCAGAATGGCTAAGATCAGGAACTTAAGTAACAGCAGATGTTGGTGAGGATGTGGAGAAAGAGGAACACTCCATTGCTAGTGGGAATGCAAGCTGATACAACCTCTCTGGAAATCAGTTTGGCAGACCCTCAGAAAAATGAACGTAATACTACCTTAGGACCCAGTTATACCACTCCTGGGCATATATCCAGAAGATGCACCAACATGTAATAAAGACACATGTTCCACTATGTTCATAGCAGCCATATTTATAATAACCAGAAACTGGAAACAACCCAGATGTCCCTCCAGAGAGGAATGGATACAGAAAATGTGGTACCTTTACACAATGGAATACTACTCAGCTATTAAAAACAATGACTTCATGAAATTCGCAGACAAATGGATGGAACTTGAAAATTCATCATGAGCGAGGTAACACATTCACAAAAGAATGAACGTGGTATGTACTCACTGATAAGTGGTTATTAGCCCAAAAATTCTAAATACCCAAGAGTCACTTCACAGCAACTGTAGGGCTGTGTGTGAGGTCCCAGATGGAAGACTTGGAGAAGGGACTGAAGGAGCTGAGTGAGCTTGCAGCCCCATGGAGGGAGCAGCAGTCGCAACTGGCCTGACCCCTAGAAACTCGTGGAGACTGAATCACCAACCAAAGAATACACATGAGGGACCCATGGTGCTGGCTACATATGTGGCAGAGGAAGGTCTTGTTAGACATCAAGGGGAGCAGAGGCCCTTGGGCCTGAGGGTGTTAGATCCCCCAGTATAGAATGCCAAGCAGGGAAGATGAGAGTGGATGGGTGGGTGGGTGGGAGAATACCCCCATAGTGGCAGGGGGAAGGGGGGAGGGAATGGGGAGGTTCCAAAGGGAGATCTGGAAAGAGGGAAACATTTGAAATGTAAATAAAGTATGAAAAAAAAAGATTTATCCTCTCTTCTGTAATCACACTTTAACCATAATACTGTTAGTAAATGCAATAAAAGCTCTTAGTTTGAAAAAAAAACAGTAAAATAAATAATAGTCCTTTGAGGAATAAAAAAAGAGTATATATGGTAAACAATTCTTGCTAAGATGTAAGAGGCAAAGAACAGGGTTGGTAACAAGAGAGAACAGAATTTTCTACATGGAACAAAAACAAAATAAGTTTACATCCTGTCTTAATTACATGCTTAGCTCTTACATGTTAACTATTATTAAAATGATAAAGCAGTAACAGTATTTAATGATAATTCTAGATAAACTTAAGTTATAAATACTACCGAGCTATTACGTATACAAAGGTCTAAATTTTAAGTGCACATTGAATAATCTGACATCATACCATTGTATTAGTAGATGCCATTAATAGATTCAAACTCATGAACGGTTCTTTGTGCTTTCAACATCCTCTTTGTTGAACCACTTCCTTAGTTTATTTTAATTCTGTTAAGTTTATATCCTTCCATTTTTATTAGACTGACATAGATTTGGGGTGGGGATAGTCCCAGACTGAATTTTATGACTCTTTCAAAAACAGCCATTTCACTGATAGGCATGAAACCTAACAGAGCCCCCCCAAAAAAGCTTATTCTGTACTTTAGGAATGGTTTGAGGAAGCACACTATAGTTTTATTTGGAATTAGGACCTGTAAGGATAGCATGCGATTAAAGCTATTCACCACTTTCCTGTTGACAAATAGGAAAAGCCTTTTGTGGAAACCAAAAAGGTAGATACAAGAGATGTGTAGCTAAGAGCTGGAGAGCAAAACAGTGCTTAGGTTCTCATTGCTGTATCTGTCTGTACATAAAAGCATCTTCCTTTTCTTCGTCTCCTCTCACTTTCCATGTTAGTTTATTTAGTTAGCTTACATTTAGTTTCTGTCCTTTAGAAATGGGCATTCTGATTGACACTTAATTTCTTCTTAGCTGCCATTAGGACTCCTTCACTCTACCATCATGAAGTGAAGAGTTAATAACAGAGGAGAAATTTAAAACAGACAAACAGAAAACTATACTGCAAAGGTGAAAATGTGGGAGGCCAAATAAAAAAGGTTTGAATTAGACTGAGTGATGAAGACAGTGGTGAGGGACAGATATTTTCAAGCGGCTTTCATGCCCCTTAGTTATGTTTTTACAATGGTAATGGTCTACATTTAAATAAGCTTTTATAGAACCAGCATTATTACACGTAAAATCTTTAAGACTTCGAGAAATCAAGTGCAACATTGTTTGAACTCTTCTTACCTTCCTTCTGAGGTTGTAAGATACTGCTTTCATTTCCTCATACATAAAGAGTCCATCAACACAATTATGAGCACACTTAAGCTACACACAATTAGATTGTTCACTGAATATAGAAAGATAAACTTTGGTGCTTTGCATTTGTAAATTGGCCCATGTACTTTCAATGTATTTATCAGGATAAGGAACAATTTCCCTACAAATAAGTAAAATGTGTGTGCACCATAATGATGAGGAAAGAACTTTAAGGTGCCCAAATATAGTGCCTTTAAATCTACCAAAATAAGTATGCAGTAGATAGAAAGATGATAGCATTTTTAATGTTTTTAATCAGTGTATTTGTTAATGGTTTTTAAAAATCATGTATTTAGTGTTAATTTTTACTGGAATAACCTTGTGAGTACAATGACTGTGTAGTGAATTCAAGCCTCAGAGTCATTATAGAGTAAGTTCTGTGAAGACTCAAAGACCTTCTCTGTGAGGTAGTCACAGTAGCTGTTAGCTCATGTTTATCTCTAGTGAGAGAATTCATTGCCACTTTAAAAAATTTCCTTAGTTAGAAAACTCACTGCCTGTACTATGTTGACAGAGACTGCAAGTGCATGAGCATATTTTAAATGAGAGTATAAAAGAATGTAAATGAGTTGTCTTAAGTGTCATAACTGGCAATGAAACTGGAAATAAATCTCAGGAGTTCTTATTCCCAAATCAGATTTTCTTTCAGTTTTCAGACCCAGTGAAAATTGAATAGTTGAGAAAACGTAATTTTGTCCTTTTACTATATAGAGAGGATGCAAAAGATAGAAAGAAGTAAAAAAAGATAGAAGGAAACAGAATAAAAGCATTTACCCTTTAAAGTTCACAATTGTTTAGGAAATAAGGAGGAAAGCTGATATTCTAAAAAGATAAATCAGAACTCATTACTGAATGGTTACCGCTTATCATGTCAAAGTTCCATTTTAATTCCCCTTGCTTCACTTAGCTTCTGATTGTTATATAGCTCAGCTTAGATGTGCACAGCAACAAAATCACTCACTATAAAGTGCTGTGCATCTTAGGCAACTGGAGAAAGTGATTAAAGGATTTAGAAAAATGAATATGAAGAGATAATGCCTTTTCACTAAATGAATTAGTCTTCAACCTAAGCATGGCATAAAGAAACCAGTATAGTTGTAACCCATTACAGAGCATCTCAAAGTGAGTTTTAACAGACATTTGCTGTCCACTTGTAGAAGTCTAGCTTCAGTATCTTAAGAACTGTCTTCTTCAGTATTAAATATGGAACAAGCATTTAGGACAGTTATTCTTCATTGAATGTTATAGTTATTTTAGATTCCAGGGCCCAACAATGTCTATTTAATTGGTTCACTAAATATATTGTCATGGCCACTAAGATGACTTGAATTGTCTAATTGTTCTATTTTGTTTCCACATCACTGTGCTTTTTAATTATTTTATTATTTAATTATTATTGTCCATATTAATGGAAAATATCCTAAAATATACAATTCATAACAATAGTCTTTTTAGTGCAATTATTGTTATTGTAATTAAACTGTGTAGTTTTAAAAACATAATAAAAATTGAATAAAAGTGCTAAGTTGCTTTCCTTTGTTAAACTGGTGTTTAGTGAACCAGGCTCTCTATATATCCAGTTTTCCCTGAGAGTTGAATATACACTACAATAGTCATTATCCTGACATAGAAGCAGTATGAAAACACAGTAATAGTTTAATCACAAACCAACCACCCTTTAAATGTCAATCATTTTAAGGAGTAATATGCTAATATATTAGCTATCATGGATAAGGTTGGAAAGAACAAGAAAATGAAAGAAGAAAGATACACAAAAAGACTAGTAATTGGAATTGTACTAAGTAGAGGGGTGATGAGGAGAAATGATGAAGTTTTGTATAAAGGTAGTCAAAAAAGAGAGGTAAATATTTGTCATCAGATAAGGTATAACACTTCTACCAACCAAGAGGATAAGCAACAGAGATTCTGCATAGCATACCAGTTAGCCACTTAACAGTCACTAAGGAGGAAGAAATATTGAAGCCCCACACTTTCCTGAGGACCTAGAGACAATTAGGGGTTACTAAGCAAAAAAAACATTTTCATAAGTTCTGTAGCCACTGACCATGTGTCCTGTATGTATCTTTTCACCCATGTTTCTGCAAAGAACCCAAAATAAAGAATCAATAGTAGAAGGATTAGTTAGCAAGAGAAAGGGAACTAGCTGAAGTGTACAGGAACTAGAGTAGAAGATGGGAGGTGGATATGATCACCATATACTACATACAGGTATGAGAATATCATAAACCTATTATTATGTATAATCAATACATGCTAATAAAGAATAAATTGTGTTAAGATATACTGACTTACCAAAAAATTAAATTAATATTAGGCTGTTTAATAATAAGATAAGCTAATCATTGTATTTCCAAAATGTTTCCCTGAAAATGACAAAATTACTTATTATTGTTTCATAGGCTACAACTATATTCTGTGTGGCTTTGGACATAAAAATGCCTTAATTATTTTCTCTCTCTCTCTCTCTCTCTCTCTATATATATATATATATATATATATATATATTTTAAATTTATGTTTCTTTTGTGTAATACACTCTGGCCTCAACCTCCCCTCCCTCCCCACCTGCCAGTCTGCCCTTTACCTTCCCTTTCTTCCAGATCTACCTCTTCTCCATTTTCCTTCAGAAAAGAGCAGATTCTATATTAGCTTTGATTTTCTAATATTTGCTGAGTGAATTTTCACTGTAAATTACATATAACTAAATGAAATTGGATCACTGATTAAAATAAAATTTTGGACAGGTAATGGAATGATTTTATATTGTATTGCTTGCTATCCATGGTACTTAGTCATTCTGACTTCAAGTTACCATTATTCTCAGATTTCTATTTCTATGATAAATCACTATAATAAATTTTGGGAGGTTGCTTACACTTCTACATCAATGTCCATAATTGATGGAAGTTAGAAGAAGAACTCAAGGCAGGAACTGGGAGAAAGAAACTGATGTAGAAGCCATAAATGAATGTTGCTTACTTGCCAGCTCCCCATGGCTCACTCAACCTGCATTCTTATAGCATCCAAGACTACCAACACAGGATTGGCACCATACACAGTGAGCTAGGTCATCCTACATCAATTATCAACTTTCAAAAAGCATCACAGACTTGCCCCAAAAACCAGTCCGGTTTGGGCATTTGGTCAAAGTTCTCTCTTCTCAAATGAAGTCTGAGTTTGTATCAAGCTGACATAAAATAAGTCACTATCTCAATGTGTGTGTGTGTATTTCCTGTATTAATGGGAGAAAAGTGAAGAAAAAATATCTTAGAAACCATATAACTTATAAGTAAGGATTTAAACATGCTTTATTTCAGATATAATTTATTCATGTTTCCTGAATAGCAGAATAGTTATGGTCTTAGAGGCTTGATGCTTAGAGTGAAGACATAGAGATATAATTTTTGAAGTCTTTTGAAATCACTGGGGTTTTGTCCTAGAAAGGGATAGGCATAGTTCTTGTGGGACCCCTGAGTTCTTGAATGTTTGTTATAAAAATAACAAGCTTTATCATTCCCTCTCTCTGGATCCCATGTCACACACACTGCCAACAAAATGTAATCTGAGATTAAGCCTTAACCCTTACAGGACTCCAAATACAGAAAGATGGCCAATATTGGACTTTCACCCTAGAAAACTCTAACCAAAGTAAATCCCCTTAAAAACTCAGCCTCAGGTATTTCTTTTTAAAAAATAAAAATATAAAGAAACTTTATTCACTAAGACAATTCCCCAGGCTCTCCGATAATGGTTGACACTAGATGTTAGGTCAAAAGAGAAAAGTAGTTAAATTTTATACTAAGAACAATTTTGAATAACTTAATTTTAAGGCATAATATGAGTGGTAAAGTTAAATCTATTTTAAACAAAGAAGACTAGTTTAATTAGAACTATGTGAAGATTTCTTAATAAATTTTATTATTGCAATATTAATGTTACTTTTCTGAATATAAAGGAAATGATCCTGTCAGAATTTCAATGCTTGTGTGTATAGTCAAAAATTGCAAATGGTGTACAAGAGCTATCATTTTAGAGTACATGAAAATCATATTGTTCTTGCTTTTTTTTTCTTTTGGTAGTTTATAGTTATTTGTTCTTTACATACAATTTTAGTATGGAAGATGTTATTTTCGTTACCTTTAGGAAACATGCAGAGAAGCTGTTATTTTTATTCATTAAAAAAGTTTTACGTTTTTGTGTGTAATTCTCAGAAATTGAGGTATATCATATGTGTGCCTTGTAGTCATAGCGGCTCAAAGATTCCCTGGAAGCAGAGTTCTAGGCAATTATGAGCTGTTATATTAGGTGGGAAATTAACTCCACACCCTTACTAGAACAACAAGTGATATTAACCACTGAGCCATATCTCTAGGCTCCAGGTTTGTTAATTTATCAAATGATACTAATTAATATTAACTTAAATTGTTGTTATGATATTCAATTTTCAAAATATACTTTAAAGAACAGTAAGATTTCTAAGTTGCCCACTGTAAAGCCTGACAACCTGATTTCCATCCTCAGGCCCCAAATGATAGAAGGAGAGAACTGACTCCTTGAGGTTGTCTCCCAAATTCCACACATGCACACACACACACACACACACACACACATACACACAAAATGTAACAAAATATACTCTAAAAGTTAAGCTTTATTATCTTAATTTTACTGATAAAGAGGAATATAAAGGTGATATGTATATCCAACAGACATTTTAAAATAAGTAAATGAAACAGATCAAATTTGTTCTCCTGCATATTTGCTTGTAAAGTATATGGTCTACTTAGTTTACAATAGTTATTTACTTTTGTCAATTGAGCATTTGTCACATATATTGTGGTATAATAAGTGCTCAGAGGCCTTCAAAGTTATTTACTACCTTTGCTTACGAAGAGAAGATTCTTTTGTTTTTTGTTTTTAACTTGCATTTTAGTTTTACCTGTAGCAGTTCATTTTTTACATTTTATCTCATAAACATAGATAAAATTATTTTTTTCAAATAGTTTTTTTCTTCCGAATAAACTTTATTGCTTGAAATTAACATTGTATTTCTGGGAGTTCAGTGTTCCTTTCATGTCCCCTACACTGGGGCATCCATCCATTGAGCCTTCACAAGACCAAGGGCCTCTCTTCCCATTGGTGTCCAACAAGGCCATCCTCTGCTACATATGTGGCTGGAGCCATGGTTCCATCCATGTGTACTCTTTGGTTGTTTTAGTCCCTGGTAGCTCTGGAGGGTCTGGTTGGAAATAAAGTGTAGAGCAGAAACTGAAGAAAGGCCATCCAGAGACTGCCTCACCTGGGGATCCATCCCATATTCAGATACCAAACTCAGACACTAATGCTGATGCTAAGAAGTGCTTGCTGAAAGGAGCCTGATATAGCTGTCTCCTGAGGCTCTGCCAGAGCCTGACAAATACAGAGGCAGATGCTCACAGCCAACCATTGAACTGAGCATGGGGTCCCCGATGGAGGAGTTAGTGGAAGAACTGAAGGAGCTGAAGGGGTTTGCAACCCCATAGGAAGAACCTGTCGTTATTCTTAACAACACAAAAGCAATAGAATAATGGTGGATTTTTGTGTTGTTAAGAAAAAAATATTAATAAGTAGACTAACATTTGAATTTTTTTATTCTAACACAAAAGTGATGTTGGGTCTTAGTTCTGACTACTACAAAAATGAAATAAACCAGATAGCTTATAATTAAAAATATTATAGTTAGGCATGGTGGTCATACTTATAACCTCAAAACTTGTATGGTAAAGGCAGAAAGATCAGGAGTTCAAAATCATCCTTGGCTACGAAGTGGGTTTAAGGCCAATCTGGGGTTCAAGAGACTTTGTTTTAAAATCAATACATGCATAAAAATAAATTTAGTCTCATGGTTTTATAGACTGACAATCTATGCCCAACACTTTGGTGTTTAGTTTCCAGTTCATTTTCTGGTTCATAGAAGTTGTGTTACTTTGTTGTTTCATGGTAGAAGGAGATTATGTAGTGCCTCTTTTATTTGAAAACTACACCATTTATGAGTTGGTTCCAAAAATAATGCAACAACTGCTTATAGGTCCAGAGTATATTTTATGGTTATATCATGATTTATATCACGTAAAAATGGTGTGTTGTTTACTTTTTGACAACTTTGACCAAGCTAGGGTCATCTGACAATAGGGAGCCTCAATTGTGAATATTCCTAAATATGAGGCAATTTCTTGTCTAGTGATTGCTGTGGGAGGTCCCAGATCAATGTGGGCAATGCCACCAACACCTAGTCCTGGGAGGTATAAGGAAAATAGCTGTATATGAGATTTGAGAACAAGCCACTAAGAACAAGCCCATGATCTCTGTTTTAGTTCCTACCTCCAAGTTCATGCCTTGAGTTCCTGACTTGATTTTCCCCAAACTCAGTAATAGACCATTATAGGAATGTATAAGTCAAATAAACCCTTTCCTCCCATCGTTGCTTTTAGTCATGGTCTTTATCACTGTGGTATAAAGAAACTGGAGTAATTGTGTCTTATATTAACAAATATAAAAATTAATTAACTCACATATAGATAAGAACAGCAAACCCTAAAAGTAAGATATTACCATATTTTTGATTTTCTGTTTTCAACTTCACAATCATCAAATTATTTTCATGTAGAAACTGTAGGAATAGAACAAAAAAATTCAGACAGATTGCAACCTGTTTATTAGTGCAGTTTAAGTGGTAATAATATTAGGTTTGCTTTTGTACTTAAGTGAATATTATTTTTCTTATTTTTTTATTACTTATTGTCCTTGGATTTAGGTTCATCAAAAATTGATTAGTTATGTGTTTTTTATACATCTTTACTATTATATAATATGTATTAATATTTAATGATGGGTATAGATTTTTCAGAACAAGCTTGTATATTTCTCATTCCTGCTTTTAAAAATAAACTATAAATGTGGGCTTCTGGTAATATTCAATGAAACTTTACTACATTTAGTGAGTTCTGATTTTGTTTAAAAAATGTTCTTTTAAGTTACATAGAGTATCTGTCTGGATTCAAAGACAAGAGGCAACTATGTGTTGTCATCAAAATGTATCTATCTAATAAAGACACCTACAGACTAACAGTCAATAGATGGAAGTCAATCTGTCAAACAAATAAAAGATTAAAGCTAGCTGGTTTAGCTATTGTGTTATCTGATAGGAAAGAGGCATGAGTGTGAGTTGGCATCCAAGGGGTGGCCTTCCCCTTCTCACATGTGAAGGGTATGTGGGGAGAGTCCTTCTGAGGGGGGATCCGATAAGGTAGGGGCTGTGATCAGGATGCAAAAATGGATGAACAAATTAATGGAGGAAAATTCAGAAAAGAAAAAAAAGTGAGGCTGATTGGATAGTTAGGACTTGGTTTTCATCAATTGTACTGTATTACTGTTAGTAACGTGATAACAATTTGTGTATTTGAAGAAAAATAATCTGTGGTATCTTAGATATTAATATTCTTATTGAATTATAGACATTTTTCTTTTTATGAATTATTTTATGATTAATTATATAAATATTTGATCACTTTTATTTGAAAACATTTTATTACATGATGTTTAATTAAAATCACCTTAGATATTTCATGTTCAAGGCATAAAATAATGTTAAAATCATTTATATATGACAAACATATAGCCAACATTATACTAAATGGGGAAAAATAGAAAACATTTCCTTGAAAATCTTTCAGACAACTGTTCCCATTCCTACTGCTTCACTTAAAATAATGCTTAAAGTAAAAAGTAAAAGGTATGTAAATAGAAAAACAAGAAGTCAATTTATCTTTATTTTCAGATACATTCTTTAAAATACCCTAAAGAATTAACTAGAAACAATTAAATTTTATAAACACCATTAGCAAAGAATCTGAATACAAAATCAATATATAAATATATGTAATGCTTTTTTATATCAATAATGAAGTTAAATTTTGGATCCCCAGTTGGAGTTCAACAAGTTATTAAACTGTATAGGGCACAGCCTTGCTGGAGAAAGTAAATCACTGGTGACAAGACTTTGAGAATTTATAACCTCACCCCACTTCCAGTTCACTCTCTTATCTTCAACCTTATATTTGAAGATGTGACCAACTCTCAACTTCCTGCTTCTTGGCTGCCTCTTCTGAAGCTACAAGTCAAATTAAACTCTTCTAGAAGTTATCTTGCTCATGATATTTTATCACAACAACAAAGTAACTAAAACATACTCCAAGTTATCACTGTAGCAAAAGACTTTTTGGAAAGGACTTTCACATTACAGGAAATAATTCTAAGGCTTGTCAATAAAAACCCATGAAATTATAAAGCATCTTCCTAAGAAAACAATCATGGAGTAGAGAATCAGTCTATAGAATTTGGAGAAAACTGTCAATTCTACAACTAATATGAGATTAATATATCTATAATTAATAAGGAACTAAAAACACTCCAAACATCCCTATCAATAAATGAGCTAATGGACTGAATAGAGAATTAAGTTTCAATAAATATTTGGGGAAATGTTCAATATTCATAGCCACCTGGGAAGTGCATATAAAAGATACTCAGAGACTCTATCTCCACAGTCAAAATGGCTATCATAAAGAAAATAATAACAATAATGATGACAAAGATTCAGGAAAAATGGAACTATTATATATTGCTGATAGGTATGTAACATATTCTAGCCATTATGAAACTCAGACTGAGGTTCTTCAAAAAACTAAAAATAGAATTACCTAGCTGTAATATACCTTGATGATATAAATCAGAAATAGTATATGTCAGCTGAGATACTTACACATCAGGTTTATTACTGAGCCATTGACAATAAATAAGAAATGGAACCAGCCTAAGTATTCTTCAACAGATGATGAAGACAGTATAGTCATATAAATAATGCAATTATTTTCAGTTATAATGAAAGTGTATAGGAAATAGGTCATTGGGTTAAGCAAACTAAAACTCAGAAATCCAAACACCACATATAGAATTTACATTTAAATTTTAATATGTGTATTGATATACATATGTGTTTGTGAGTGTAGGTATATGGGCCATGAAAGTATAAAATGGAAAATAAGAGAGGAAGAAGTTGGCTTAAGTATGTAGTCAGGAGAAACAGTAATGGAATTCATGTGATCTCAAAGCAGAATGGAATGCTATTTTGAGAGAAGAGTAGAGGCTATCAAGGGGAAATCAGGGAAGACTGTGGAGAGCAATGGGAAAGGGGTAGGAGTAAGATAAACTTTAGTGATGTATCTATTTGAAAGTGGTAGATAGAGTGAAACCCTTCCCTTTCAGAGCTAACTTTAAAAACTAAAACTAAACAAACAGACAAACAAAGCAGTTGATATTTATAAATTGGAAAATGAAAATATTTAACATGTATATATCTTCTGTTTTGAAATAACACATTTCTTGTCAGATTATATTTTACTGAAATATTTTCTATTGGGGTAAAAGATGGCTCAATATGTAAAAGCTGACAAAATAAATTCAGTCACCAGAACTCACAGGTGAGGCAGAGAATGACTCCTGAAAGTTTTGCTCTGACTTCCATATTTCCTCTTATGATTTTTAACTTCTAGTAATTCCACTGCCACACTGTTGGTATCATGTATAATGATCTGCATGAAACAGTCATCAACATAGCAGTCCAATAGTAGCCATGATTTCTTTAATCGTGTACAAAAATTATATGACTAAAGATCAGTGTTACAACAGTTATGCAAAGCTGCCAACCTTATGAAAAGTGATATTTATACTCTAATGTCTTTCATCCTTCTGTGTATTGGGGATTGCTTGTGAGGTTTAATGGTCAGGAAAAAGGAAAAAAATATAACTTCAATCTGTGCCTGTTTATTCTGAATGATTCACTTTCACTGTAATTCTCAGAGACTTTTCCACAGTCTTGGAAATTTCATTGCACACCATCTTGAAAGACTTCAGAGAACCAATCTTTGTGGCTAAGGCAGACATAATTGGCTCTAGTTACCTGCAGCTCATCTTAACTTATTTGTGTTGGACTTGAGTGGCATGGTGGAGGCATCTTTTGTCAGATGAGCCTAGATTCAAGATGACCAAAGAGAGTTGCACTTTAGCCTCCACAGTAACTTAATTATCTAAATCATGTAATAACTGATTTGAAGTGCCAGATAGTGATTTTTATTAGAATCTGTGTCTTTCATTTTTTCTTTTCTAGTATTTCATGATATGCCAAGGTCAAGCTGCTGTAGTAATTATATATATTTACTATCTGAAGAGTGTTTAGGATGAACTAAATATGTCTATTTTAGCAAATATCCATATATCGTTCTATATGACTTTGGGCTTCACTAATCATCAGATTTTGGAAAGATTTATATTACTATGTTTGTAGTCCCTCTCATATTGTAGGACTATGATTTAATAAAGAAGTGGTTGGTTACTAGCAGGACAGTCATGCCACTATTAAAACAGTGGGCATACCTTGTATAGCAAGCCAGTATCGTAGCACTGAAGATTTACTGCTGGGTTAGGTTGATGATGGTGTTTCTCTCCCAACAGCTTATGTAGCACCTTCCAATGCTATATAAACTCTTCAACTGAGATGAGCAGTTTAATTGTACAGTGCATTCCATGCATATTTTGAGACGCTGGGAAGAGTATAAAACTCTGTATTGTTTTGAGAATCTTAGGGAGCTCGTGCGTACACAACTCATAGGTAAGTACCTCATATCTGGCATTGGAAATTTGGTTCAATAACATGATTTCCAGGAGTAACATCATCTACCCATATAGAGTAGTACCTTTTAAATTCCTCTAGTCTTTTCTTCGTATTTAGCTTATAAATTAAAATGTTCTTATATCACAAGAGTTTTACTATTTTTTTCTGCTCTCATACATGTTTTATCATGTTGTTGATATTTATAAAAGTAACAGATCTTTGTGGACATTTACGGCTTGAATAATAAGGCAATAAATATTCTAATATTTTTTGTTTTGTTTTAAAATAAACATATTTCAATTTTATTTTTTCCTTGACTTTATTCACTTTACATTCCCTAACACAGACCACCCACCTCTAACAACCCCTCTCAGATTGTCCCTCTCCCCTCTCTCCTCCCCTTCACCTCTGAGAAAAGGGAGGTCCTACCAGGGAACCAACACACCCTGGAACCTCTAGTTAATGCAGGACTAGGTACATCCACTTCCATTGAGGCCAGACAGGACAGTCCAGTTAGGGGAGCAAGATTCACAGGCAGGCAACAGAGTCAGGCTGCATATCTGCTACATATGTACAAGGGGTCTAGGTCCAACACTTGTATGCTCTTTGTTTGGAAGTTAAGTCTCTGAGTACACCTAAGGGTTGAGGTTAGTTGTCTGTCTTCTTGTGGAGTCCCTGTCCACCCTCAGGTTCCTCAGTACTCCCCCCAACTCATTCATAAGATTTCTGAGCTCCATCTAATATTTGGCTATGGGTCTCTGCATTTGTTTTGGTCACCTGCTATGTGGAGCCTCATAGAGGACAGGTATTAAACCAGGCTGACAGATACAAACACAGTTTGAGGCTCCAAGTTAGCTGAAGGAGGAAAGCAGGCCTTCAGTGTGTCTGTATAGATCTTCTGTGGATAGTCCTATACATTATCCCCAAAATCGGCAGTGATGGCTTCCGCATTCATTTATGTCTGTCTCACATGGGGTACCTATGCATCCAGGCCAGAAGTGACAGATACAGCTATCAACAGTGTCTTCACATGTTGCATCATTGTGACAAGTCTTTGACCAACAATGAAGTATCAAAGTCTCCGTGTCTCCCTGTAAATCCACTACGCTTGCAGTCACAGTAGAAGTGGTTTCCAATATCCACACATAGATCTCCATGGAGACATGGATGAATGGCACATTCATCAAAGTTGAGTTCACTGTGGTCTCCAAGGAATCCAGGTACACAGTCTGAGGGACCTCAAGAGCATCCTGAGACATGGCACCATGTAAACTCAGCTGGGATCCTTATTCATCAATTTCCAACTCACAGATCATACCAGAATACTCTTGAGCACAGACACACATGTATCTTCTTTTCGCATTAAGGCATACAGCCTCATTCATGCAGGGATCAGAAACACACTCATCCACTTCCAAGTCACAATGCCTGCCTTGGTATCCAGGCAAACAGAAGCAGGAGAAGTCATTGACTCCATTCTAGCACAAAGCCCCATTGTGACAAAGGCTGGAGGAAGCATACTCATTATGACCTCTCTCACAGAACTTTCCAGTATATGCAGCAAAGCAGATACAGAGAGGCTGCTCAGGGTTGTTATGGTAGTGTCTCCATGTTGGCAGAAGTTCCCTCCACAGGAATTAGTGGCAGTTTCACAGGTCATCCCCCTGTGCACATGAGGACATTGGCACAGGAATCCCCTTTCTCCTGGGGTATTCATACACATGGCAATTCCTTGGCAAGGACTGTAGAAGAAAGGGTCTTACTACTTTCAATATACATTAGTCCAAAGGTAATGACCATCTCTTCAAAGAGCTACACTTTTCACTGTGTGGACTTAGCTCCTAACAACTAGAGACTAATGACCTTAGTGTTGTAAAATCCTGAACTTCTCTCATGTTGGGAGTGTTGATGTCTGGAACAGAAACACATTTCAGCAAATATACAAGAGCATACATGGGATCAAAAGTAAACCTGAGTATTGATGACAAATGAAGCCAAAAATGACGTCTGATTCTTATGATTGCCATGGTGTTGAAGAGGGAACTGAATGATGTAATAAAGAAACTGTGGGCTTTCATGATAGACTTCCTAAATTTGTAGCCTCATTGAGCCACTTACTGCCTATAAAAACATTGAAAATCATTTAATTTTTATTGGTCTGCTTCTCTGTATTTTTAAAAACAGATTCTCTTCAAATATTTTAGGCTAGCCTCAAAGTCATAAGCCACCTTGCTTAGTCTCCCAAGTGCTAGGATTATAAGCATGTGCCATCAAATCCACTAAGTCATTTAATTTCCATAAGCCTGTTTCATTATATATAAAGTAGGGAGATTAGTAATGTTTGCCACACAGAATTATAATGGAAAGTTAAAAGAGATATTATCTATATTCAATTGCCAGGGAAGAAAATTTCTCAAATTACAATACAGGAAGGATTTAGAAGGCCAAACAGACTAGATGGGAAAATAGTGTCCCTGTTGCCAAATTATAGTTAGAAAACAAATATACAAAACAAGAAAAACACTGAAAGCCATAAAGAGAAGCATTAAGTGACATATACAGGTATACCTATTACAATAATACCGGATTTTCCAAAAGAAACATTAGAAACCAGGTGAGCATGGAATGATGTGCTACACTACAAGTTCTGAAAGATAGTGGCTGCCAACCTATATTATATATAGCACAACACTTTTTAATAATTGGAAGAGAAAGGAAAGGTTTGTATGGAAAATAGAAATTAAAGAAATTCTTAACTACTAAGCCAGCACTACTAAAGATACTTGAAGAGATAATACACAGTACAGACAAATATCAACACATCTACAGGGTCACAAGAATTAACAAATGCAGTAGATAAGCAAATGAGATTAGGAAATCACCACATATTGCAAAAATAACAAAATGACAGTAACAACTATGAATGATAATAGTTCCTGTTTTCCAACTAAAAGATGTAAGTATAAAATTTGATTAAAAATGACAACAACATTTGCTACTTATGAGAAATGAACTTTAGTGGCCAAGGCAAACACAGCTTTGGTGATAGAATATGCAAAAGGCACTTTTAATAGATAGAACTAGAAAGCAAGGTGACTCTATACTGATATCTGGTAATGTAGATTTCAAATGAAAATTGGAAGTTATAGTTCATCTCAAACTAATTAAAAGGCAATTATGACATAATGATATAACAATTCCAAATTTATAATAAATTTTATAAAGCAAACACTTCTGCATATAAAGACACATATTGATTTGAACACAGAAATAATAGGTGATTTTAGTATCACCTCAATAAATAGGTCATCCAGAAAAAAATACAGTAAAATCCTAAGAGTTAAATCACATTATAGATCAAATGGACTCAACAGATATCTACAAGATATTCTATTCAAATATTGCAGAATATGTATTATTCTGGAATTGTTTATAAAATAGGTCATATTCTAGAATGCAAAACAAGAATGACAGACTTTAAAGTATGAAATGAAGACAATGATAGAACATATTTGATATAATAATATAAGGGGTGAAATACTGAGGATAGAAGAATTGAAAATAGGAACAGTGGCAACCTGGAAAAGAGGTGTGGGTGGATAAATCAGCTGAAACAAAGTTTGTATGAAACCATAATGAAGAAGCCCCTGACACTGAATGTTAATTAAAGAGTGCAAAACAAACAGCAACAATAAGAAAAAACAGCATTCACTATGATTAGGTTTACTTCACTTGAGAGGTAGAAAAGATTATTTGACTTTTACAAAGCAATAAATACAATGAGCCATAAATGTAGACACAGAGACAGAAATCATATGGGATGGATAAAAAGGATACAGAAAAGACTTTCTTCAAAGTGAACAGCTTTTCATGATAAAGGCCCTGCCAAAGGAATATACCCCTACATAATAAAACCTACATATGGCAAATCTATAAGCAACATTATGCTAAGTGTGTGTGTGTGTTTGGGGGGGAATCTCAAAGCATCTCTAGCCAAGTCAGGAATAAAACAGAAGTGTTAACTCTCTTAACTTTCATTCAATATAATGCATGAAGTCGTAGTTAGGATCACTAAGAATAGAAAAAAAAAAAAGGGAAGTCAGATAGGGAGGGGAAAAGTCAAATTATCCTTATTTGCAGATTACATGATCTTATAAATAAGAGACTTAATTATCCACCCAAGAACTATTAGAACTGGCAAAAGACTTCCAGAAAAGTATCAATACACAAAAATAATATCTAGTTAAGTAGCCTTATATATCAATAATGGGTATGAAATGAAAGATTAAGAGAAAATCCCACTCATAAAGCTTGAAAATATACCTGGTAACAAACTTATCTAAGAAATGTTTTCAAACAGTAAGAGTTTTTATTTGTTGTTTCTTTTGGTCTTGTCCACTAGACAGAGTAATGGGGCTTACTGTGACATTTTCATACAAGCATGCAAAACGTATTGATTGTATTGACCCATCACTGTCCATTTTTACCTACCTTCATCATCTTTCTCTTCTCTAATACTTTCCCTTCTATGTTCATATTGTTTTTTCTATTTTATACATCCTGCATGTGAGATAACCACTCTCCAACACAACCAAAAACTCAATAAAAAACAAGTGAAGAATGAAGTATAAGGTGCAAAGAGTTCTCATGATATTGGGTTGGAGAAGTGAATATAGTAAAAATGACTATACTGCCAAAAGCAACCAACAGATTCAATTCAATTGCCACCAAAATCCTAATACCATTCTTTACAGAAATAGAAAAAGAAACTCTTAATTTTCTTAAATTTGTGACTCATGAAATAACCAGGTTACACAAAGTAACTCTGAGTAAAATCAGCACTACTCAATGGATCACTATTCTTGACTTCAAGTTATGTTGCAGAACCATATGAATACTTGATACTAGAGCAAAACCAGACATATATTACTGGATCAATAGAGGACTAAAAAAAAATGAACCCACAAAACAATAGCACAAGGCTTTTTAAGAGAACATCTCAAATTTACATTGTGAAGAAATGGCTCATCAGTTAATATCTGCTATTTTTTACAAAGGAACTGAATTTGTACACAGCACCCATGTAGTGGCTCCCTAGTGTCTGTAACCCTAGTTCCAGTGTATCTGATGGGCTCTTTTGGCCTCTATAGGTACTCAGCATCTACATGGTGCATATACATACTTGCAGGGCAAACACCCTCTCTCACAAATTAAATGTTTTACAAGATTTAAAACACAACAAAAAAGAGTTTCTCTTACAAATGGCACAGGAAAAAAACCTGCATGTGCATTTGTGAAAGGTTAAGGCTATATCTTACCTCTTATTCTAGATGTCCTCCCCCTAAATCAAATAGATAAGACTTGAAACTGTTAGCAGAAAACATAGGCACAACCTTTAAAGATGTAGGTATAGGAAGGAACTTCTGAAGAATGGTTTCAGTTATTCAGAAAATAAACTAAAATGTTACCAATAGGGTTATATGAAATTAACATGTTTTCAAACAATAAAATGTAGAAGGAAACAATTCAGTGAAGAGACAGACTACAGAATGGGAGAGAATTTTTGCCAGGAATACCCCTGACAGGAATCAATATCTAGAATATATAAAGAGCATGGAAAAGCAAATGCTAAGTAATCGAACAGTCTAATTGACAAATCACCTAATGAAATTTATAGATAATTTTTAAAAGATGAAATACAAATGACCAATAAACAAGTAGGAAAATTGGTCAACATGCATAGCTAACAGGGGAGTTTAAAATAAAGCTACATTGAAATCCTAGCTCACCCTAGTCAGAAAAGCTATCAGCAAGAAAATAAATAGCAGCACTCTTATTATTGACTAAGTTATTTATTTGCTTTATATCTTGAACACAGCTTCCTCTCCCTCCTCTCCTTCCAGTCCCTCCCTTTCAACTACCCTCCATTTCTCCTCAGAAAATGGGAGGCCTCCCATGTACATGAACTAGTCCCAGCATATCAAACTGCTGTAAGACTAGGGGCATCTTCTTCCAATGAGGCTGGACATGGCAGTCCAGTTAGGAGAAAAGGAGTCAAAGGCAGGAATTGTAGTCAGAGACAGCTCTTGCCCCTTTTTATGGAGTAGGAAGCCTACTCCATGAAGACCTAGATACACAACTGCTATGTATGTTCAGAAGGCCTAGGTCCTTCCTATTCATGCTCACTGGTTGGCATTCCAATCTCTCTGAGGCCCGTTAGTTGATGCTGTAAGTTTTCTTGAGGTGTCCTTGACCCCTCACGTTCCCTCAAACCTTTCGTCCCCTCTTCCACCAAATTTCTCAAGCTGCATTCTATGTTTGGCTATGGGTCTCTGCATCACTTTCCAACAGTTGTTGGATAAAGACCCTCTGATGACATTTATGGTAGGGTCTTGTCTACAAGTATTGCAGAATAGCATTAATAGAATTGGGGATGGGATACCTTTCATGGCAAGCATATCTAACTGGGCTACTCATTGGTTGACCCTTCCCTCAAATTCTTTTCCATCCCTACTGACATACATCCTGTAAGGCAAGATAGATTGTGGTTCTAAAGTTTTGTGGCCGGGGTGATGCTTCAGTCCCTCCATTGGAAACCTTGCCTGATTATAGGATCCATATCCCTTGTTGCTAGAAGTCTTAGCTAGGGTCACCCTCATAAATTCCTAGGAGTTTCAATTGGCCTATGTTTCTTCATGTATCTCCCCAACCTGTTCCCCTCCCCATATCCCCTTCTACCAAGTTCCTTCCCTCGATTTCCCTCCTATGACTATTTTTATGACTAATATCCAATTATCAATGAGTATGTACAATGCATGTCCTTTTGGGTCTGGGTTACCTCACTCAGGAAGATATTTTATAGTTTTCTTCCCATACCTGAACCTCCCCCCATTTTTCTTCCCCCTCCTCTCTCCATCCCAGGTCCCTCCCTCCCTCTACATCCTGTGATTATTTTGTTCCTCCTTCTAAGTAGGACTGAAGCATCCATACGTTGGTCTTCTTTCTTATTGAGCTTCCTATGGTTTGTGAGTTACATCATGGGTATTCTGAGCTTGTGGGCTAATAACCACTTATCAGTGAGTACAAACCATGTGTATTCTTTTGTGACTGTGTTTCCTCACTCAGGATGATATTATCTAGTTCCATACATTTGCCTGTGAATTTCATTAAGTCATTGTTTTTAATAGCTGAATATTACTTCATTGTGTAAATGTACCACATTTTCTATATCCATTCTTCTGTTGAAGGATATCTGGGTTGTTTCTAGCATCTGGTTATTATAAATAAGAAAATTTATTTAAAGTGACAATTTTAACATTATTGTCACTAATACTAATGCTGGTGTCAATTTCAATGTTCAGTTTATTACCTGCTCTCATTGTGTATTGTATCCCATTATTGTGTGGCAATATATCGGTGGGTTTCCTGTTGTGTGTTGGATGGTTTTGTGTCTCTTTAAGTACCCTGAAACTATAATCTGAAATGCATTTAAGTTAACTAAGGGTAGTATGGCCCTTGATATGAAGGTTTTTTAGTCAAAACCAAAGATGAGTTTAGTCTTAGGGTGATTCTTCCCCCATAGATGTAATAAAATTAAGAATCCCATGTATGAAATATGAGATTTGCCAGTTTGACTTATGAGAAGAGACACTATTCCAACCCTGTGACAGTGCCATAAACTGTTACTTCTAATCATTTTATGTGGTGCTTTTCTTGGTCTTAAATTTTATCAAATGCATGCTCTGATCACCAGTAAATCAATAACATGAAGGAGTGACACATAGACTAGGTCTACGACAAGCTCTCTGTGTAGTTTTCTCCTCACCAGTGAAACATTCCACAAATTCAAGCTACTATGGCTCTCTATGTCTAGATTTTGAACTCAGGTTTGATGTGAAATTCTGACAAGAAGGTTTAGTATTCTCTGTGCCATGCAGCACAGACTACTATAAGCCAGGCATCTGGGGCCACCCTTGGAGTCATTCTTCACATTGCCTTTCACTCTCTTATTCTCATTTGTCAACAGATGTCGATTATCACTAAAAACTGCTTCATGACACTTTCCCATCTATCTCGTTGTTTCTGGATGGTAGGTCAGACTTGTCCCTTCATCTTAGTCATAGGCTAAAATTCTGATTCATATTTCAGTAATCGGCAAACTTATTCTCCTTTTTACTTACTTGGTGCAAATGATTTTTCTCAACTCAACTGTAGAACCTTATGCTTCTCACATTCTAATAACATACTTTTTAATGAAAAACAAAACTCAAACTTTCAGAAGCAACTGGAACTTAAAAAGTTCAAAGTTGTTCTAGATATTTTGGAAAACAGTGAATTCTCTAGCTGCTTAGCAGTTACGAATATGAAGAAAATTGATTCCAGTTGACATTTCTAAAGGAGTCTAAAGGTGAATTATCACAAGAACCAGAAGAAAGACGCACTGGCTCTCTTAAAATCCACAGAAAAAATGATTGTATTTCAAATTATTGTAGTGACTATCTTGATATTTTCTACAGCATCATTTCCAATTGAGAGTTATTAACAATACAGACAAGGCTGCTGTTTAAGTATGAATTACACTGCAAAGCTGTAAATAGATCACAGGAATTCTGCTATTTTGAAGTTTAAACCTAGTTTGCATTTTTAATGAAAATTTACAGCACACTACATTACATTTTTGCCTAGTGTCTGTATCACATTGTGAATCTAGTAATTTGGAGTAACACTCTGAGAAATGTGCCTATGCATGTGGCTGGATACATACATATACAGAATTATAAAATAAGCATTGTTTTTTTTTTTGTAGCTAAGGTTGTTGTATGGTTATGGTTTGTCCATGTTTTCAGAGCTGAAAAGTTCCCCTTTTGCATTTGCCTACTGTTTCTAGGGTCTGAAGGGATAGCTCTTGCTCACTTAAGAATGGATATGATTTGACTTTTGAATTCAAGGACAGCCATAGGAGTCTGCTTTTCATATTGACTTTTCACAAAATCTGCATTTTTTCCTGATGAAGAGAATGTATTGGGAACCTTGAGCTTCTCTACATGAGGGAAATGGTTATTTATTCATCATACACAAGGAAAAAAATCCAATACTCTACTGTGCTATCTGCTTCTGCATTGCAGAGCCAAGTAATAACCATCATCAGTAGGACTTTCATCATTTTAGTGATGAACAACACAATAGTCTGACTCTCAAAAATGCTATAAAGCTATGTCTTTGAAACCATACCTTGATTGAAATGTGAAAAACCTTTTTCAAAAATATCAATCTGACTTAATTTTAGTGAACTGAAGATTTATTTTTGTCTTTATGTACACACTAAGTCATCCATTTTATTTTAAGAAGAAATAAAACTAAAGTGCTCAATGAGTTTGATTTTTTTTTTTGAATTTTCCATCACAATCAGCATTCTTAAAGAGATGCTGGCTGCTTCTTCGAGACTTGGTGATGTGATCAGTCACATTATCTTGGCTTAGAGCTCTCATTTTTAATGATTTCTCATAGTAATTCCTTCTCAATAAGTAATCTGTACCATTGTAAATGAGGTGTTGTTTAAAGCAGGGATCTGCAGCAACTAAAAGCAAGAAAATATCACTTTGGGTAACTTCAGGCAAAAGATCAGTGCTTTGTTGTAAATGAATACATCTCACAAATCAGTTTCAATAGGCTGTATTTATAGAGTCAAACAGCATGGTCATTCAGACATTATAATAACATATCAATTTTACTGATAATTTTCAAAGTTAGTATAGGACTGGCTTAACATTTTTATATGTCTGTAAAGTAGACCTGTGAACATTTAGAATGGAAAACAAATTCAAGCCAATTCGCAATGACATAAG
The DNA here is from genome assembly GCA_019843965.1 of Rhynchomys soricoides. Taxonomy (NCBI): domain Eukaryota; kingdom Metazoa; phylum Chordata; class Mammalia; order Rodentia; family Muridae; genus Rhynchomys; species Rhynchomys soricoides. The sequence continues at coordinate 8,000,752 of JADRCH010007713.1, forward strand.
GTAAGTCTCTGACATTCAAATGTGGTGGATAACTTTATGATTAAAACTATAGATTTTCTTTAACAATATAAAGTGGAATCATTTATGATTCTTCATTTCTATATGCCCAAATTACTAAGCCTGGCATGCATCCAAAAGCTAGTTCTTAGCCCTTTTCTCACCAGTGTCTCCTAGTATTGGGCAATAAAATTTCTGTAATCCAGAGTAACACATTTTTTCTACCTGTTACTGTTCTTGCCTTTGCTTTTGCCCCATTTCATCTTTCATTAATATTCTACATCCTTCAAGGTGCAACAGTGCCTCCGTATTTCCATAAACGTTTCAACAATCTTTTTAGATCTCCAATACTCTAGATATATTGTGCACACTGAAAAATCAGCATCTCTGTTGAACTTCTTAGAAATACACAAGGCTTAGCTCTCCTCAGCTCTACCAATGGAAATCTGCATTTTTCATTAGATTTTCAGGCTTTGACATGGAAATTAGATTGAAGGCTTTTCTTCATCTCACAATGCTTTCTTACTTATTTCAGATTGCCAGAATAATATGAATTATTCAGAGAGAACCCAATCTACACTGTTACCTCTTAATTTTTAAAATCTTATGATGGTATGAAATCAATGTATATGTAGAAACTGTTCCCAGGTATTTGTTCAAGTTTTAATGTTTGATTCCTTCTTGAGAAAATATCATGTCAATTATGGTGGCAGGTGATCCTCTATATTATACTGTAATGCTGAACTATGAGTTTCTGAAGGCTATATGTATTTGATGAAGTTAAGGGCTAACTTGCAAGCATAGCACCATTATAAGTCAAAGGGCATCTCTGTAGGTACTTGTCAGTATGAAAGTTAACTCATTTTATTTTTACCTAGATAGAATAAAGTCTTCCTGAAAGTAGCTTCCATCTCCCACTCCTTAGTTTGTTATGCTATGTGCTGATCCATGGTTCTCACTTTCACTAAAATCTACTACAAGATGCTCTTTTCCCTCCAGATGAAATAAATGTAAATGACCCAGCTGAGCTTAGTCCCTAACACATGGTGCATAGTCAAATAAAAAGCTACTGAGTGAATACATTATTGAAATTAATATTTGACAAGATGAACTTCAGTTTCAATTTTGATTCACTGGCTCCTTTTCCCACTCATGTTCCCTGGAGAGCAGCCCACAATACGAATATTAACACAGTCGTCAGCCTGTATGGCGTCTGGGAACATTTACTTGCATTCAAGTGGGTTAGTAAAACATTACTGAACATGATCTTAAAATAGCTTTGCATCATTAGGTTCATTGAGCTTAGAAGCCACCTTTCACTTTCTCTATAGGTCAGTATGCTGAGATTTGTTTAGTTGCTAATTTAGTAGATCAGTGATTTGGTGGTTGGCCAGTTAAAAATAGAGGCTTTGGTTGGTTGTAGTTTTCTATAGGGGTCTCTGTTGGTTGGAAAGAGAAGTTTTCTCGATGAGTAAAGAAAGATTATCCTTACCTGTGAGTACAAGGACAAATATTCATAGATAAAATGCAGAATTGTGGAGCCAATCACCATGGATACATTTGGGAAATGTTTGCTAGAGGTTTTCCTAAGGCTCAGAGAACATTGTGGAAAGTGGGGCAGCAAGATTGTAAGAACCAGAGGATTAGGGTGTTTGCTGTGAACATGTGTCTTCTAGTAATGACAGAAGGTATACTCACAAGTCCCATCAACATGACTGCGCAATAATGAGCTGAACAAGGATGACAACAAAGGGCATGCCAAAGTGGATGGGGAAAATCCCATGAGGCATCATCCCTACACAAAGTACTATAGGCAACTAAGAAAAGCTAGGTAAGATCGAACAGGTTTTCCTCAGGAAAGAACATACTAATTTATTGTCTAATGTCAAACAGTCAGCCCTCAAAACACTCATATGCATACAATACTAATTAATGAATAAAAGGGCCATAAATATGAAGGAAAGTGGGGAAGGCTTCATAGGAGGTTTAGGAGGAAGGAGGGAGAAATATATTTATATTGTAATCTCCAATATACATTATAATTTAAAATAAAAGGAAGGTTTGTCTTTAAACCAACAAGGTTTCCTTTTGGAACCACCACTTTCTACCTATGTGACTTTGGTATACTACTTACCCCTTCTCTACCTCTGTTTCTATGTATAAATGATAGAAGTGATTTCTTCATAACGTTGGTGTGAAGATTAATTTAACTAATAGATACAAAGGGCAGCAGAGTGATGAAGCAGTGCCCACATTATTAAAAAATGTGGCCTGGAAATCTGTACTCCTAAAATATTATGTTAGAATTATAATTACTTATAGATGGGCTTTAATGGCATGGTGGCATTTTAAATGCCTTTTTGTTTTGTTCTTTCTTTCTTTCTTTCTTTCTTTCTTTCTTTCTTTCTTTGACTCTATATTTATCATTTGTGTGCTTATGAAGGTGTTTCTTAGCATATAGAACTCTGAAGCCTGCTGTAAGGATGTGTGTGTCTAATCATGTTTTGATTGTCTAGTCCCTAGGCAAGGCAGAATATTAAAACTGAGTGCTGACTCATCCTTGAAAAGGTGGAAGACTCTCTTCAGGTTTAGGCACAACTGACTCAGTCAATTTAAATGACTTTACAATAAAGCATTGAGTAAGCAGATGGGAATTTAGGTCTGTCCAGAATGCTTAAGATCTTGATCCTTGTCCTGACATTAACTGAAACAAATGCCAAAGCTTACATTCCTTTTAAATGCTGTGATACTTACATAATGCAATAAATAGTAAATAATGAGGCTTTGTAATTAGACATACTATAAATGGGCATTGCTGAAAAGTGAACATATATATTAGAGCTTGTCACATTAATTAGGTTCTAATGCCATTTTGGGGATTTTCAAAAATCATTGTGCCTTTGTCCACAATCAAGTGACGTTTCACAGTGTTAAAGGGATAGGGCTTCATGAACTGAAAAAGTTCATGTCATGTTTATATTTTAGTGACTTTTATGCAATATGATGTAGCATTTATGCTATTTAAAAATGTAAAATCATCACATATTCAGCTAATCAAATACTATAATTGATTCTTTATCATACTGTATTCAAAGCTAGCAACAAACGCTGGGTTTCTCACCCTTATGTAGCAGCCTTGGAGTTTTGTAAGCTTAGGGTGAGTTTAATTAAAGTCAAGGGAGAAAACCAATTAAGCACTGAGAAGCACTGGCATCCCTCTTGCACTCTAAAGACAAAAATACCATTTAGAATAAGATGATGCAGTAATCTCAGTATAAATGCCATTGTCTACTTCAGCAATTCTGGTGGCCCAGGTGTTCTAAGCACTTGAAGAGCAGCTAGCTTATGAGCTTTCAATTCATAACTATATTGAATAATTTCCATCTGCTTTAAATCTCCTCTGATAAGGAGTGCTAAGAAAAGAAATTTCATAAATGTAAAGAGTCACTGTGCTTGAAGGGCTGGAATATACCTATATTAAAGAGTGTGTCTTCAAACAGCATTTAGATCGAAATCTTATTTAACTAGACTGGAAAGTACAGGGTTAAAAATTTCCATAACCATTCCATATAGCAGTGATGTAAGTAAATAGATAAAGGGTTAGGGCTTCATGAATTGAAGAAGTTCATGTCATATTTATATCTTAGTGACTTTGATGCAATATCATTATGGTTTCTCATCACTATTGTGCAGTACCACCCACTGTGAAAATCGTAGAGTGCAAAAATGTGCTGCTGTACAGCCTGTCAGTCAATCAAAGAACCATAAAATGATGTGACTCCAAGTATTTTATTTTTCTAAAATGCAGTTCTAGAAGCTGTTAGAGATGGGAGGGACAAAGCATTTGAAGATAAACAAAAATTGGAAGCTGATTAAATGTGATTTTCTATTTATGTTTTCCGCTCCTCATTTTCCTGCAAGCATTAATTGCAGTATAGAAGGAAAATATGGAGAATGCATTACAGAAAGTCAGAGCTACTCTTTTAATTGGTGAGAAAGAAATCAACTGTCTGTACAATGTAGCACAACAGTGTGGGGTTCTTTCTATTTGATATGCCCTCACCCCTAATAGAGCCTTCAAGTTTGTGAGGTCAGTTGATTTCATCCATGAAAGATCTTGGGGAAGTTCTCTTACCAGCATATGGTAGACCTTTATATATACAGCTAAGGAAAAAATGATGCAGAAAAATACCTTATAATCCAAGCTCCATTGTTTAAAGGACCTCATATATCTTAAATTAATATAATGAATATTAGCTACCGAATAAATTCTCTATGGTCACTGTTTAGTATAAGTAGTGGCAGTCCCATGTTTGGAAAATGCTAGCAGATCCCACTCATAAGTTTAATTGATCCTTCAATGTTGTGCTGATATATTGAAGTGATTTGTGCAAATGATTAAATACCAGAGCTCAAATATCCTTTCAAGAGTATCCAATAACACAATTACAGTTTTTGAAAACAAAAATTAATTGTCAATAATTCCTGGGTTAGGAAAACTGGCACAGAAGAAACCATGGTACAGTTGGCTTGAGGCCACTAGATCTTATCCTATCTCTAAATTGATATATGGACCTGTTAGGTTCTTCAAATCCCTGGGCCTCAGGTTTCTATGTGAGCATCTGGGACACATGTTCCAAACAATACAAAAATTCAATTTTCAGCGTTAAGTATTCAGAAATTCTCTTAATCAAAGGCAGTGTATATAGGGCTAAATTTTGACAAAATGCCTGAAAAGTGACCATCAAATTGTAACAGAAGCACCAGAAATGGAACAATTAAAATTCATTCTTTATATGGCAGTGGGAAAAATAATTTGAAAGTTTGCCATTATCATATTATTTGTTTGTAAACATGATGCATCTTGATAGTTAGCTCAGTGACTCCGGAGGCACTGCCTGTCTGGCTTTCCACAAGTGACTACCACCCACATCCAATGTGTCACTAAGTCTCGGTGGTACTCCAGGTTTTTTGAAAATTTTTCTGTTGCCTTCCCTCCCACATACCTAAGAGACTGAAAACTGAGTTAAATTCTTAATTACTAGCAGAAAATCGCACATATATATGAGTAAGCTTGTTTTTGACTGCTAATTCTAAATCTAAGTAGTATGCATTCAATTTGAAGACAGATAGAATAGCAGTTGGCTGGAATCAGTAAAATTACCAGTGCACTAGACAAGAATAGTGACTATAATAAAATGACACTGGCCCAGCTCAGGCAAGTTGTAGATCTTAGAACATTGGCAATACATAATGTTTGCATATGGCTTCCATGTACAGCAAGAGAGTTAAAAAGAAATGTAGAGCACAAACTCTATTGTGCTTTCCAACAATACATAAAAATATTATAGCATATTATAAATCACTACAATTCACAGCTTAACATAATTCAAATCTACACTTCCAGAATACATTTGATTTTAATAATTTTCCTACACGAAAGAAACATGGACATGAAAACAAACATAATCAAATGGTTGGAAGAGAGAGGTACACCTTCCAAACACAGGATGACAGAAAATACAAGCATCCTTTGCTCAGAGGTCTGTGAAAACTTTTGTGCCATTTTCAGTTTTGTGGTTTAAGAAGCATGCTCCCAGCTTGGCTTTCTCATAGGCCCAATATAGGACCTCAACATGTTAGTTAAAGTTTTACTTTTTGAATTTCAAGATCTACTTGAATTATCCTTAGTGAATAGAAAAAAAATATTTGTCATCATTTAAGATATATTATGTGCTGCTGAGTTTTTATTTAAATCTTTGAATATAAAAGCCCTCAAAGCAAGAAAAGGGGTTAGCATCTATAGAAAATATTTGCAAAGTAAAATTGAAACTAAAATGCATGAATTCGCTAAGTAATTGAAGAAATTACCTTTAGTAATTAATTCAAAATATCTGTTCATAAGAAAGAAGACAAGAGTCATCAAAATATATGGATTTATCCAGGACTACCCGGGATTCAAATGACACCATCCACAGGAGCAACCTTGTACATTGGATTACAAAAAAAAAAAAAAAAAAATGCTTTCTAAGATTTTCTTTGTGTGCATGTGGCAAGGGAAGGGTCATTCAAAATATTTTATTCTGTCAAGCATGTGTGGAAAAAGTCTGCTAATTAAGATTGAAGTCTAACATTGACCAGATAGCCTTCTGGGGCTCTGCAAATATGGAAGACTCCCTTCATTAGTAAGGCTTCTTCTTCTCTGACCTTGTCTAGGGAATTCTAGGTCCCCCACATATGCCTCTACCTGAGGAATGTCATGTATCCTCAATTAGATTACAGGATCATTTTCCTTTCTCCTATAAGAACCTGTTCAGCCATCACCTGAGATTCATGAAATGCTTCTCCATGCTAATGAGGCATTTCAAGCCTGTAAGCCCCCAGCCAAATGTCCTTTACCCATCCTGCATGTTTCTACCCCCAGTTGCCCAAAAACTTTATAAGCCTTAAATTAACCTAAGAAAATGATTTGTCTCCCAATAACTGGTCCTCCTGTTGTTAATCACCATACATACCCACAGGGCTTCTGAAACCCTTCCCCATGGTAGAATATGCCTGTTTCTTTTTCTTTCTTATTAATCTTTCCTTGCTTCCTCCCTTCTTTCTTTCTTTCCTATTTTTTTATTGCAAATAATATTTGATTTTATTAGCATGTATTAGTTGCACTAGGCAATGGAATTTTTTTTTTACTTTCATTTTTTATAGTCTAGTCATTACCCCTCTCCTGGTCTGCCCTCCCATAGTTCCTCATCCCATTCATCCTCCCCACTGTTTCCAAGAGGATATATCCTCATGACCCCATCCCAACCTGACAGGTCTCCCCACTCCCTGGTGCCTCAAGTCACCTGAGAGTTAGGTGCATTTTCTCTCACTGAGGCCAAACCAGGCAACCCTCTGCTGTATATGTGTTAGGAGCCTTGTATCAGCTAGTATATGTTGCCTTGTTGGTGGCTCATTATCTGAGATATCTCAAGGTTCTGGGAAAATTGAGACTGCTGGTCTTCCTATGGAGTCACTCTCCTCCTCCCCCTCCTCCTCAACTTCTTCCAGCCTTTCCCAAATTCAACCAAAGGGGTCCAACTTCAGCCCATTGTTTGGGTATAAGTATCTGCATCTGTCTCAGCCAGAGGACCACCATGCTAAGCTCCTTTCTGTAAGCACTCCATAGCATTAGTAATAGTGTCAGGTCTTGGATCCTCCACTTGAGATGGATACAAAGTTGGGCAAGGCACTGGACCTCCTTTCTCTCAGTCTCTTCTCCATTTTTGTCCCTGAAGTTGTGTTAGACAGGAACAATTCTGGGTCAGAAATTTTGACTGTGGGATGGCAACCCCATCCATCCACTTGATGCTCTGTCTTTTTACTGGAGGTGGACAAGTTACTTCTCCCCACTGTTGGGCATTTCACCCAATGTACTTTCCTTTAAGTCCTGAGATTCTCTCACCTGCCAGGTCTCTGGTACATTCTACAAGGTTCTCCAACATCCCACCTTCCACGGTTTCCTGTTTCTATTCATTCTGTTAACCGTCAGGACTTCTCTCCTATTTCTCCCCCTACCCAATACATTATCATGTTTCCCCTTTCCTCTCCACCTTTCCTTTCCCACCCAGGTCCCCCTTCTCTCTGTTCTCTGGTTTCTTTTCTCTCCCAAGTGGGATTGAAGCAGCCTAACTTAGGCTCTTCGGCTTGTTAACCTTCTCTACTTCTGTGGATTGTATTGTAGCTATTCTGTACTTTTAGTGATTACATACCATGCATGTCCTTTTGTGTCTTAGTTACCTCACTCAAGATGATATTTTCTAGTTACATCCTTTTGCCAGCAAAACTCATGATGCCCTCATTCTTAATACCTGAATTCTATTGTATAAATGAACCACATTTTCTGTATCCATTCTTCCCTTGAGGGACATCTGGGTTGTTTCCAGCTCTGGCTATCACAGATAAGGCTGTTATGAACATAGTGGAACACATACCCCTGTGGCATGGTAGGGCATATTTTGGGTATATGCCCAAGAGTGGTATAGCTGGGTCTTCAGGTAGATCTATTTCCAATTTTCTGAAGAACCTCTAGATTGATTTCCAGAGTGGTTATACCAGTTTGCAATCTCACCAGCAGTGGAGGAGTGTTTCTCTTTCTCCACATCCTCACCAACATGATTTTATAAATGTGTGTATTAGAGTACTCTAGAGGAACAGAACTGACAGGATGAGGATGTATTACTAAGGAAATGTATTATATTTTCTTGCAAAGTATGATCTGAGTATTCCAACAATGGCTGTCAGCAGCTGCACAATCCATGAGATGGGATTCATCAGCAGTTCCAATCTGTACCAAAGATTTGAGGATTCCTAGAGCCACTAGTCTTCAGTCCACATTTAATCCCTAATCTTGGTTGTGACAGCAACAATGGCTGGAAACAGTGTCAGCTATAGAGTGGATATATTTATAGGCTTTCAAGAAACACCGCATTCTCCTTGGACTGCTTTGTAGCTTTGAGTTGGTCTTCTCTACTCAGTTCATCTTTCCTACTAATACCTTCCCAGAGATGTCCAATGCATGTTTCACAAGGGATTCCAAATTCAATCAACTTAACCACCAAGACTAATCATCACAATGTATATAAATTCTTTCTTGAGAATAGGTAAATATTTTCTGCATTCCAACCAAAGTGGAAAAAATATAGGAAAACAAACAAACACCCCACTGGCTCTGAAACCCAGTTTCTTCTTTTCTAAAATGAGTGAGATAAGGAATGAGAGTAAGAATTATATACTAGGAACACAGAGTGCTGCTCCAAGATTGCAGAGGTAGCTATGCGAACCTGAACCTGATTACTCTATTCCATATAATAAACCCCAAAGTCATAAAAACTTTCAAACTACTGGGAGTAGGATGAGAAGAACTAATCCAAGCAACCCCAGGAACAGCAAAGTCAATGCCTGGATTCATCAAGTATAAGAGAAAGTCGATTTGTGCTTCTTGAACGTTTCCAAACAAATTTAATGAAGGAAAAGAAAAAAATCTCAGTAAGAAATTGACCCACTGCCACTCAAATTAATTTATTGAAAAGCTAGTAGTAGAAACAAACCTGAAATATCTTTTTAGTAAAAATTCATTAGTTCACCAAATCAGGTTAGACTTTCTTTGAGATGAATAAAATATATTAGGGAACAGAGCAAGCACTAGTAGTAGCTCTCTGGAGAGGAGACAATAGAAAACAATCTATAAGTTACAAAGGATGTTATATTAAGAAAAAAAAGAATTCTGTTTATGACACAAGAGGTAAGGATATTGGTTCCAAGTATAAATAGGTTGATGTGGTGTTATTCCATTATGATATGACAAATTCTTGAGCTATTCAACTTATACAGAGAAAGCATTTCTTTTGTCTTATAATTTTGAAGGTTCCGCTCCATGATGAATTAGCCCTTTTGCTTTGGGCATTTGGGTAGAAAGTACATCATGGCAGTGAATATATGGTAGAGAAAAGCATTCATCTCATGGCTGAATATGAAGGTGAGAGAGAAAAAGAGACAAGACTTTCTCTGTTTGTCTCAAAGCATGCTATGCAATGAAGAGATGATTTCTTACTAGGCCCCAGTTCTTAAAATTTCTACCAGTTCCAGGTAGAATTACTCCAGAGACAAAGGATATAATAAAACCCTTTGGGAATCTAACCATATGATTTGAGGCCTATATCACTAGAATAATGTAGTTTCTGCCATTTAGAAAAGGCAGTAGGAAGAAAAATTTTAAGAGAATAAGGCAAAGTCATGCGTGTAATTCTAGAATCATGAGGTAGTGGGGAAAGGATGGTCGTAGACTTGTGGCTGACTGATATACACAAGCTGTATAGAGCCAGCTAGGGCTATATAGTGAGCCACTCTTGAAAAAAAGAGGTGGAGTAAGGAACTTTAGTTTAGATATATTAGGCTTGCAGATGCCTATTAGATATAAATCATCAAGTAGAGATTTGCAATTGCACCAAAAGCAGTCCAAAATGCCATAGAAATGATTGATGAAAATGCAGCTTTGAAAATTAATGGAGTAGAGATGACATAATCAATACAACAGAACAGAAAAGCTTACTTAGATAGTGAATGTTGACAGAAAAGTATAAAAGGAAACCAAACTTTAGTGTACTCCAACCTGAAGAACCAGGGAAGAGAAATGACCAATATACAAAGCAAGGTAGGAGGAAGATCAGCTGGATAGTAGTATCCTGCATTTCAAAAGAAGAAATCTACTTTACCTGATGGTTATGATTAGGGTTTTCCCAGCTTTGACATTATTTGAATGTTGGCTTAGAAAATCCTTGTTGGTGTTGAGCATGATGTCCTATGCATTCTAACAGGGTTATCAGCTTCCACCGTATCTCCTTTATAGAAATCAGTAGGCTCCTAAACCCTCCCTACAAGTTGTGACAATGAAAACGTTTCCAGGCTTTGCTACTTGTCACTCAACTAAGGCAAAACTTCCCCAGTTTGGAAACAAGAACACTGTATCAAATAAATTGAAGACTGAGAATTTTCCACTAAAATTAATGACAGGTAGGTCACTCATTGATGATATTGAGAAGAACAATTCTATTGTTGCAGCAGTAAGTGAAATAAAGTTTAAGAGAATGGTGGAATTAAAAAGTGGAATATAAAAAGAACTTTTATAGAGTTTTGCTGAAAAGATTGCAAATAAAAACACATTAGTTAATTTGGTGAAGGAGATGAGGACTAAAGATGCCAGTTTGTTCGTTTTGCTTTGTTTCAATATGGGAAAAATAATGTCATGCTTATATGCAAAGAGATTAATTCAGGTAAGAGGAAATTATTAATGATATAGAAAAGGGGTGATGTCTCTGAGCAGTAGAAAGGGCTTGGAAAATAATCCGTAAAAGCAATAAATATTTTAGTTGGTGATATGAGGTTTTATTTGTGGTAATATACAAGACATCTAACACTGTTTAGAGATGTTTGTAGACGGATCATTTTGATATAATCTCTGAATTTTTATTCCAGGTTGTGTTACTTCAGGTTTCTTGTGAAAAAAATTTATTAGCTTTCATCCTGTAGGGTATTGGACTGTTGAGAGTATGCAGAACAAAAACAATTTAAAATATTTATCTAAGAGAGTAAAATAATTAAATAAGTTGAGAAGTTTATTATGATTGCCAGGCATCATTAAGTATGTACTTGAAATTTGTGGCCATGAGTTTAAAGTTAATAAGAATGAGTATTTTTAGGCAAACTCAACAATGGGGGTATGGAAACAAAGTACACAAAAAATTATCTTGGTATGGTGGTCTGCCTAACCTACAGTCCCCAAATGCTACAGACTGCGATCATGAGCAGAGCAAATTAATTGCCTCATAGATTCTGGAGGCTAGACATGTGAGATGAAGTTTGATGGAGAGTGATTTCTGGTAAAGGGTCTCGTCTGTGCTGTCAATGGCCCCCATGCCCTCACAAGAGCTTTCATTTCATGGAGATGCACCCTCTCTTGCTTTTCATATGGCTCCAGTCCTATCAAATCATGATATCACTTAAAGACTTCCTTAGAAGCTCTTCCTCAAATACAGTCATTGGTGTTGGGAGTTCACTATGCCAATTTGAAAGGAATGCAATTTAGTCAAAAACTGTTAAATATAGAAGCAATTATACTTTTGTCAAATATGGTGGTAGGAGAGGATGAAGCATAGTATTCCTTTATCCTATATCGAAGCCAGTGATTATACTGTGCTCATTTGTGGATGTAAAACAGATCTGTAGTACAGGAGTTAAGCATATTGCTCTACCAGAAGATCCAAGGTGCCTTTTTTCTTAACACTTTTGTCCATCAGTTCACAACAGCATGTAACTCCAGATCTAGGGGATATAATTCTTCTTTTGAATTCCGCAGGAATGTATACTCATGTGAATGGACTCACTTCCACAAATATCTAAATGATAAAAAATAAATAAAATAATTCATCCAAAAAGCCAGATTTAATGAAAGGGAATGGAAAACACACACACACACACACACACACACACACACACACACACACACGTCTCTGCAGACTCATTTAAACAATTAAATTTAAGGTATTTTAGAGCATCAGACTAAAACCAAGAGGAGTTGTATTTGGAAAATAGAACACTGAAACTGAAGCTCTGACTGCATGACTGCTTTGTTAGTAACAAGTTATGGATTATGACCTTGTAGTGAATGCTATAATGTGTCATTTGAAATGTCCGCTCTGGAGTAGAACATTGAATTTGTTCTAGAGTTTGGGAATTTGGTCTGTTGGAATTTCACACAATGAACTGTATTCCTTGGCTTTCCATGCCATTGAATTCAGCTGTTTTGGTTAAAGTCAAACTCCAACCAATGCTAAGTCAATTTACAAGTGTTAGGGTTTCAGCTTCAGATATCCCTTAGCCATGAATGAGATAGGGATTTTGCCACACTCCTGTTCTGTGGTTAATTCTCCCAAATACGGTTGCTTTGCTCCTTCACAAGTATTTCAGATAGCACTCCTCAGTAAAATGCCAACACGTAAATTTCTATTTCAGAATGTGTTTCAAAGACAAGTGAACCTAGGATAGTCGTGGCTAGAGAATCTCTGAAGTAGTAGACTTAAACATGGGATTTTGAGGATGGATGAGATGGCTCAGTGTGTAAGGATGCTTGCTTCCAGATCATGTAAGATGTATGGCATTATTCCTTGTAATCATGTAAGGGCAGATTGAGAGAACTGACCCCACAAATTTGTCCTATGATGGCTGCATGCTTATTGTTTCATGCAAACTTCCCCCACAGTGATAAAAATGTAAAAGAAACTAACCAAATAATATAGGAACTTGGACCTGGAACACTTAAGTACTGATTGGAAATAAAAAGACTCACCAGTGGTTAAGTAGAATATGAATAGTCTTTTAAGTTCTTTTTTGATTTATTTATTATGCATACAGTGTGTGTATGTGTGTATGCCTGCAGGCTAGAAGAAGACACCAGATCTCATTATAGATGGTTGTGAGCCACAATGTGGTTGCTGAGAATTGAACTCAGGGCCTCTGGAAGAGCAGCCAGTATTCTTAATCTCTGTGCTATCTCTCCATCCCTGAATAGTTGTGGGTTTTTTTTTTTAGTTTTAAAATAATTTTATTTTTTATTAAAATAATTTTTCTACAATATAAATTTGATCACAATTTCCCTTCCATAAATTATCAGATCCTTTCCACCTCCTCAGCCACCCAAATCCAGACCCCAACTTTCTTTCATTAGAAAACAAATAAATGAATAAAACAAAGAAACAAGCATATAAACCAGAATAGGACAAAACAAACAAACAAACAAAGAGCCAGAGAAAAACACAAGAAACACATATGGACACAGAGACACACACACTCACATGCACAGAAATCCCATAAAAACATGCAAAATCAGAAGCCGTACTATATAAGCAAAAGACTTGTAAAGAAAAAAATATAAACAAACAAACCTATACAAAGCATTATGAGAAAAAAAGAAAACCAATCCTCTAAAAACACCATTATGGTTACTGTGCTGTTGGAGACTCTGTTGGAGAAACTTAATTATCTTTTCCTTTATGACCATTATCAATTGGAGATAGTTTATGGGTTAGGGATAGGGGCTTGTGTCCATGTCTCCACTCAGTGCTGGAACCCCCCATTTAACTTAGATCTGTGCAAGACTTTTCATGCTGACTTATCTCTGTGAGTTTACATGTATGAGTTCTACTTGCCTAGAAGGCCTTGTGTCTTCTATCTTCCATTTACTCTTATACTCTTTCTGTGTTAAGGTATCTTTTATTTTCCTGATGAAATTGTTGTCTCAGAGGCTTACTGTTTAATAAGCTTGCCATTTCTAGTTCTTTCTGAAGTCTGGCTGGCTTGTTCAAACCAGCTGTTCATGCCCATACTCCTTCAAACTGAGTGGTTCAATCCGAGTTCTCTTAGTTTCTCATGGAATTTCTCTGTGTGGCCTCATACTAACTATGGCAATCTGTTCTAATCTTCTGGCTCCTTCTCATACTCTGGCTTGTAGTGTCATATGTCTAGCTTGTTCTCTCTATAACCTGACTCTTTAAAACTGTCCAGGTAAAAATTGCCTCTGAACTCCATGAACTCCACTCGAGTGCACTGCCTATCACCTCACCAATTCAACAGAACTAGTTAATTAGAACTTAGAGATCTGCATGCCACTCTCTCCTCAGTGCTGGGATTAAACTCATGTACCACCACATCTAGACCTAATTTTTTGTGTTAACCTAAAACTTATTCTATACCAGGCTGGCCTTGAACTCAGGAATCTCTTTGCCTCTGTCTCCTGAGTTTAAAGGCATGTCTGTACTTCAGCTGGATCACACAGACTTATACTGTCTTTGGCTGTGAACCCTTGCCAGAGCATGCATGTTGCTGGATCAAAATTCTTCTACATCCCTGTCTCTTCTGAAAAGTTCCCTGAGCTGAGGGGAGGGATTTAATAGAGACATCCCATTTAGAACCAAGTGTTCCAAGATCTCTAACTCTCTGAACACTGTATAATTGTGACTTTCTTTATTTTTTTCCATCTGCTGCAGTAGGAAGATTCACTGATGACGGCTGAGCAAGACACTGATCTATGAGTATAGCAGAATGTCATTAGCAGTCAGTGTATTTCTATGTGTTTTTAGCAAAACAGTAATATTTGATTTTCCCCTAGGTCTCTGTCCTATTTAATTTCAGGATCTCGGTGCCTTGAGTAATGTCAGGCGTGGGTTCCATCTCATGCAGTAGGCCTTAAGTATAACCAGATAGTAGGTTGTTACTCCCACAACTTTTATGCCATTGTTGCACCCTTGTGTCTTACAGGAAGCACACTGTCATAGATCAAAAAAGTTGAAGCTGAATTTGTGTTTAGCTTTCTCCTTTGGTAGTGTTCAGAGTACCTTCTACTACCTTGAGCACTAGTCAGTAGAGGTGTTAAGGGTCTAGATAGGCACGGGCTCAACTTATCCATGTTCAATGAGTTGTGTAGGTGATGCCTTCAGGAATAAGGCTTTACCATCAGTTTGTGGAGAACAAACAATAGACTTCAATAGACTTGTCAATAACCTGGGATGTTTGGGGTTTCCATGGTGTGCCATTGCAAAAGCTCAATTAGATGTAATCTATTATAAGTACTTGAGCTTTCATTTAGAAGTAAGGAATGTCTAGTTGGGGCATTGATTCTCATGCTATTTGATGATTTCATTCATATATATATATATATATATATATATATATATACATATACAGGCTTCTACTCTAGTATGTTTAGATATAAACCTTAGTTTTAGTACTCTGTCCATATATCCCCTCCCTTACTCATCTCTTCCCTCTCCCTCTGTTTAATCTTCTTCTTTGATGTGGTGTCTTATACCAACACAATTGTTAAAAGCCCTCAAGAGAAAAGGGAGTACACTGACAGTGGATATATCTCAAGAGTTGGAGAGGTTCAGGACAAGTGCTAATGATAAGTAGTGATAAGGACAATGGGCAGTGGATGGCTGTTGCTGAGGATGATGGATGCCTCAGAGAAATAATGAAAGGATGAAGGTGATTAATCAATTTAAGGTGAAATGTGAAAGTCAGAGGAGCTTAGAAGCATTTAAAAAGTCTTGCATTTTCTGAACCATGGGATCAGCATCAGGACTTCATAATAAGGGCTGTAGAGGTTCAGGAAAGGGTAATGTTTGCATTTCTGAGAAGTTTACTGCTAGGAAGAGACATTTTTTGAAAACTAGAGGAAGTTTAAGATATGTGTTGTGGATGTCTTGTTTATGTCTATAATTTTGATTAATACGGATCAACCTTGACAGCATTATGTCAAATGGAAAAAGTAAGATACAAATGGTCACATTTTAACCAGTCTCTGTTCATAATCATAGAAATGTAATAACTAAAGAATATGGGGTTTTCTTATCAATATATATTATGAAATATACTGGTGCTGTGGTAGTGTGTTATCATTCAAGATATTGTGAAATAATCTGTATGGCAACTGCACATATGAAAGGATATATTAAAAATCAGCGGGAGGAGAGGCCCTTGGGCCTGAGGGTATTAGATCCTCCAGTATAGGAGAATGCCAAGGAGGGAAGATGAGAGTAGGTGGGTGGGTGGATGGAGGAATTCCCCAATAGAGGCAAGGGAGGGGGAGGGAATAGGGAGGTTCCAAAGGGGAGATCTGGAAAGGGGAAACATTTGAAATGTAAATAAAGTAGAAAAAACCCTTTAAACTATAAACAATAAACACTTGAATAATGAACATGTAAATTATATTTCAATTAAACTTTTTCAAAACTTTGAATTTCCTTAAACCTTCTTGCCTTACTTGAAGTGACCTGTTAAAAGCTAGTGTTCATAAAATGTTTGATAATCGTTCAAAGGCTATTTTAGTAAGACAAGTGGAGTGTTTTCATGCTCTATCCTCAGCTCTATTCCTGGTCAGCAAGCCAGTACTCAGAGTCACAGCCATGTAACCTGGAAGGAGAAGTGTTGCGTATGGTAAAAGTGAAAAGGGACTAGGCCAAACACTGTAAGAACACTACTGTGTGCTAGCAAGAATTGAGTTAGCATGTACAGAAGTGAATCCCAAGGGTGTTATATAAACGGGTAGGAAAGATGTAAAACATTAAGCTGAATAACTGAAAATCCATTTACATGGTTATACCCTCTTGCAATTTATATTTAAATACTCTGACAATGTCCCTATGTGATGTTATTATGACACTAAGATGGTACCTGGGCATTTGGGTTAGAGTGATGGCCTTTATCACTGGGGCTTTCTATAGTAACAGAACTAATTGATTGAATATATATTAAAAGAGGATTTATTAGATTTGCTTACAAAATATTATCTTGGTGTCTCAACAATGGTTTCTTATACATTGGATAAGCTAAGAACCTTGTAGGAGCTCAGTCTACAGAGCTTGATTCCTTAGCATTCCCAGTCTGGCACAGTAGGGCTGGAAAATTGCTGGAGAGCCACCTGTCTTCAGGACACATTGAAAAGCTGAAGAATCTGCATTCTAATGTCAACAAAGAACAGCAGCAGCAGCAGCAGCAGCAACAGTTGGCAATTGTGCTGGCAGCAGCAGCAATAGCAGCAGCAAAGTGTCAATAGGGCAAATTAATATACCAGCACAACCATGAAGGCAACCAGACAAGAAGCAATAGCTTTTCTTTCCTGTGCATCCTTTAAAAAAATGAAAAATAAGAGGTATTATTTTTTACTTTGAAAATTTTGTACAATGTGTTTTGATCATATTCACTCAGGTTCCCCCCAAATCTAACTTTCCTTCTTTACCCATGCAGTCTCATGTTTTGTGTGTGTGTATGTGTGTGTGTTTTCTTTCTTTCTTTTTTTTTCTTTTTTTGCTTTGTGTTTTCAGCCATTGGGTTCAATTTTTGCCAACACTATTTCCTCAGTTTTGTGGTCTTCCATTGGAGTATGGTTACTTATCAGGGGCAATCAATATTTTCAGAAAAAAAACAAGTTACTCCCTTCCTCTTTCTCTTGTTCTCTCTCTCTCTCTCTCTCTCTCTCTCTCTCTCTCTCTCTCTCTCCCTCTCTCTCTCTCACTTTCATTATGAACTACCCATAGAACCTTAGATAGAGACAGATGGAACTTTGTGCCTTCCTCCAATCTCTATGCTGATATTTAGCTTAGGCCGACTTTGATCTTGGCAGCCACTACATTTAGAATGGATCTTGCCCCTTCAATGAAAATGATCAAGAAAATACCTCAGAAATGTCAGTAGCTTGTCTGATTGCTAACAGATTCAGTGAAGTTGAAAATCAAGATTAACTATCACATGCCAGAAAAGTCAATGGTATATGGACTCAAAATACTTTGTAAACTAGCCAGGTAGAATAGATACATTATGGATGACCAAAAAAATAAAAAATAATAAAAAAAATAAAAAAAAGTACCAACATCTATAGTATAGAATACATTCAATTTTTAAAAGTTGATGAGGAAAGTTGATGAGACAAGCACTATTGAAGCACAGCAATTGTCTACTTTGCTAGCAGGTTTTCTTGGTAAGATATACTGCAAAAGAAATCAGTCTTCTTCAAAGAATGGGGTACCATGGGATTCTAAAATAATAGAAGCCAAGTTTATTTGCTTACCTTTGAGAAGCAAGACATGTACAATCGTTATGATAAGAAGTTGGATTGAAATGGAAACTAGGGAACTTGTATATCATTCTATAGGTATGATTAATGAAGCATAACCTTCCCAAGGGCAAGAGTAACAGCTGAATCTTCTAGCCAGCATCTTGTATAGAAATCTTTAGAAGTAGAGTTTATGACCAAAATTCGTGTTGAAATACTTTGTTGAATCTCAAGAAAGAGCCAAAGGGGAGGGAATCAGGCTGTTGTAGGGAAGTTGCTAAGAAAAAAAATGTTAGTTTCAATTACACTCTACCTAGATTTTGATTCCCAAGAACTTATGGAGGGTGAATTAAGAAGATTCTTAGAGTAGCTTTATTTCTCCCCAACTTTCTCTTTAGAGACAACATCTTGTAGCATGATACAAACCATAGTGGGTACATTTACACTAAAAGAGTCAGAAAATACGGTTCTAATAGTATGAGAAAAATATATAAACATTTATATGTGTATGTATAAGAAAATTATTGGTCTTTGTCTCTTGGTTCCTATCATGAAAATACCAAAATGCTTGTTGAAAAACTTACAATACAATATATTATAGTTTGTGATTTTCAGTTTATGACCCAACTTCCTATTATCTTCTAATTTCGTGAGTGATAGGAATGGAATGTGGAATTCAGAACTCTCGAATATTTGGAATCGTCTGAGTGGTAGGTACATCTTGTCAATACTCCTTTGATAACCCCAGAGTGTTGGTAGGTTACCAAGGCAACAGAATCTTCTGTTCTACTAACTGACCTTAAAGAAAGAAAGTGCTGAAGAATAAATCAGTCTTCAGTCACCAATGATGTAATTTTGCAGTTATGTTTACACATGAATCATCCACAAAAGTTCAAAAGGATCTTGGTAAGGAATGTTCAGCAATCTAACCCTTAAAAGGTAGTGCACCAGGAGACATCATGATAGTTGGGGCTCTTTCTCCTTTACCTTCCCCCCTATTCTTATATCTAGTTGTTATCCTTTATAATAATTAAGTAAATATAAGTAAATTGTGCTGAGTTCTTTGAATTATTCTTTCAAATTAATAAAAATCAAAGGATGGGAAAGTAACAGGAAGTCCAATTTATAGTCACCTGGCCAAAAACATGTGACTGACATCTGATGTAGAAGACAATCTAATAGGATGGTGCCCTTAGAGTATGGGACCTTGCAGTTTCTCAGGGTAGAGAGTTTTCAGATGGAATTGACCTAGCTGGTGTCTAGTGGTGGACTTCCTGATGTGTGTGGGAAATTGCATACACAGCTGGTGTCAGAAATGTTGTTCTGAACAAGTGGAGATCAAGAGGCAGAAAACTACTGTTGTTTCCCCCTTATTTCAAATGGTTATAAATCAAGACTTCTTTAAAAATATCTGTTTGTTAGAGGACAAAATGCATGGATTTTACCAGGGTCAATGCTGAATCCTTTAGTTTTAGATTTCTGTCTGGACTGGTAGAGGGACGTAACCTCTTTGTTAAGGCAATTTCCATCTTTGGGTAATTCCTCAGAGAAGACTGCCACTGTGAGCAATAAGTAACCAGTGACAGGGTCGGCCAGAGGATGGGAAATACGACTGGGTGAACCAGTAACAGCATCTCAGTTGCAGTCAGCTTCTCTTTGCAGAGAGAGAAGCAGGTGGAATTCAGTCACAAAGGTCCTGCAAATGAAGAGAGAAGCAATGGCTCAGATAATAATGCCATAATAATAATAATAATAATAATAATAATAATAATAATAATAATAATAATAATAAT